>CM021245.1:14524372-14845026 GCA_010577795.1 Isatis tinctoria | reverse complement strand
ACACTTGAAATACCAGGTGGACCATTATCTGCATCCTACTCTATCTCAAGCCGTTCATCCATGACCCCGAATGTTTTATCAAGTTAAAACTAACTAATCAAGTTTCAAAGAGTCAAAAGCAAACAGAACTGTTGATTATGGTACCTGTTGATATCCCCGACCATGAGTTTCACCAGAAGATGGAAGCAATGTTTCATGGTTAGGGTCCCACTCAAACTTAGAGAACCTTTTCCATGTAATGAAAACCCTCTTAATCCTCGGTTTCCAATATTTCATTAAATAAATGGAAAAAACTAGATTAGCTCTAAAATTAATGTTAATTACTAAAATAGCTCTAATTTTATTTTAATTATTGATTTTAAAAAAGGGTAGATTACTAGAATGACATAAAATTATATTAGAATTATTAGATTGACACTAATCTTTTTAAAATTACTGAATTGTTTTTGATACCTAAATTACCCTTTTTTTCTTTGATACCAAAAAACGTAATTACGAAGATTGCCATTATTTTTTAAAAAAAAATTCGAAATTTTTACCTCAGTAAAAAATCTGGGTAAAAATATTTTAAATAAACTGTCATGCATGAAGTGACAGGTTTATTTACACGATAGACTTTATAGCGAATGACATATTTTTGTTAACAGTTTTATATAAATACGACAGTTTTTTGTATTACTTGATGGCAGATTAACAGTCTAGCGGTAGTTTTTTTACTACTTGATGACAGCTTTATTGAGTAACAGCAGTTTTAAAATTTAAATGATAGTTTTATTTTTCGAACGACAGTTTTGTTTTCTGAACGGCAGTTTTGTTTTTCTGAACGGCATTTTTTTTTTATGTAATAGGTTTTTTGACTTAATTGCAACAGATTTTATGTTTCTTAAGAATTTACGTTATGACAGGTTTATTTGACACGGCAGGGTTTTCTAATGACATAGCAGGGTTTTTAAGATTTTCAATAAATCTATCAAATTATTTAATTACTAGATTAACAAATATGTTACAGCAGATTTATTTTACGTTGTAGCAGATTTAATTTTGTTGGTAGATTTATCGTATTATTATGGCAGGTTTTTTTGCACATGTTATGACAGATATATTTATTACTAAATTGACTCTTTCTCAATAATATATGTTACGACAGGTTTTTTACGACAGGTTTATTTCGATATTTTTTTTTTACTGTGGTTCCATAATTTTAGGAACTGATTTTAAGGTAAGTAAATATTTTTGAAAAATAGGTTTCCTTAATTGTAGGTAATTTAATAACCGGTTTCCTTAAATTTAGCTAAATAAAATTTTGTTATAATTCTATTTTCCTTATTTTCTAACTTTTTAATCAATTTCTTTTATTTTTCACTTGTTTCGAATATTTTTAAATCGAAATGTTTTTATAAATAATTCAAAATATAAATATGTAAAACTATGTAAATAATCAGGACCTAAATAAAACTATGTAAATAATCAGGACCTAAATCATTTTCCCAAATTCCAATTTCACATATTTTTTTATTTTTCCAGCTTGATTTTCTGTGTTCTTTCCACTACACTCAACACAACGGCTTAGATTAAGAACTTTATAATATGGCATGCGACTCTGAGTATCACCTATACATCAGTGTATACGAAGAGATGACATACATAAAAAAATCTAAGTACTGTACGTGTTTTTGATTGTTGAATGCTTAGGTTCACACAAATAAGGCCTGGTGCGATCATTTCATGAACGCAAGAGAGGTACCAATACCAGCAAAAATGAACAAGACAAAGGTAGAATATATTTAAAAATATTTTTGAACATAGAAAAAATGTACTCGAAAATACAAATCCTACTGGAGAACCAAAGAAGCCAACGCCCTCTCAAGTCCAAGAACGTGGCTTTTGTCTTCAAAATTAGAATTTTTGCAGAGAAAGAGTGAGAAAAAAAGAGTCTCGATACCAATATTAACACCAAAAGAGTAGTTTTTGGAAGCAAAATAGAGCACCACACTTACTACCGTCAGGGCCAAAATCAAAACCCTTATCCACGAAGATATATTTCATTTTTGGTTATCATGAAAATCTAAATTGAGACTCTCTACATCCTACTCCTCACACCAAAACCACCCTTAAGATATTCTGTAACACCCGTCTCCCGACACTCGGGAACGGCGTGTCACTAACTATAATATAATATTTTTTTTTTTTTTTTTTTGGTCGAACTATAATATAATATATATCCAAATTTTTATTATTAAATCACTTCTAGTTTTCCGAATATCCATAAAATATGTTTGTCGTCTCACAATCGAAATACCGTAAATACCAAGTCTGAATACAATACGAAAATACGAAATACGAAATAAATACATAACGCCCAAAAGTAGCATCCGATAAAGTAGTCGTCTACTGCTCATCTGTCTCACCTGAAAAGGTTAGGGGGAGGGGTGAGCAACAGGGGAGTCACTCAGTGAGGTATGGGGTGCTAATCACAGAAAACGTAAGTCTGACCATAGCACGCCATACATAGAAAAATAGACTAAACATGTACAATCACGGTACCTAAAGTACCCAAAGAACCACAATGTCCTAGGCCCCTGGCCAAACTGATGGGATAGTGCCCAACACACCGCCCGTAGACGATTATCGACCTACGAAGGTGTGTTGGGCACTATCCCATCAGTTTGGCCAGGGGCCTAGGACATTGTGGTTCTTTGGGTACTTTAGGTACCGTGATTGTACATGTTTAGTCTATTTTTCTATGTATGGCGTGCTATGGTCAGACTTACGTTTTCTGTGATTAGCACCCCATACCTCACTGAGTGACTCCCCTGTTGCTCACCCCTCCCCCTAACCTTTTCAGGTGAGACAGATGAGCAGTAGACGACTACTTTATCGGATGCTACTTTTGGGCGTTATGTATTTATTTCGTATTTCGTATTTTCGGATTGTATTCAGACTTGGTATTTACGGTATTTCGATTGTGAGACGACAAACATATTTTATGGATATTCGGAAAACTAGAAGTGATTTAATAATAAAAATTTGGATATATATTATATTATAGTTAGTGACACTCCGTTCCCGAGTGTCGGGAGACGGGTGTTATATTTTGGTATCAGAGCGAGGTTTGCCATCCCGGTTCCGACCCGGGAGGTGGATTTAAAAAAAAAAAAAAAAAAAAAAAAAACTTTTTACGGTTTTCAAATTTTTGGGATCGGGGGTATTTAAAAAAAAAAAAAAAAAAAAAAAAAAAAAAAAAAAAAAAATTTGCACCTATCCGGTATTAGTCTACTATTCTTTTATCTCAGTTCCGTCCTTCAACAGATTCTAACCAGTTTTCTTACTTGTTCAGATGCCGCCAAGGAAGAGTACTCGAGTTACTAGAGGCAGAGGTCGTGGCCGCACAGCAGAGTCTAGCGGAGTCGCAGGAAATGTCGAGGTCACGCAGACCGTCATTCAGGATGGCAACCAGGATGCGGTGAGGCAGATCGCTGAGGAGGTAGCCAGGAATGTGGCTCAGGAGGCTGCTCGGGTAGCTACTCAGGAGGCTGCTCGGGTAGCTACTCAGGAGGCTGTTCGGGTAGCTGCTCAGGAGGCTACACGGGTAGCTGCTGAAGAGGTTGCTCGCCAATTTGCTGCTCAGGCGGAGCAAGCAGCCGATGCCGCTCGCCAGGTACCATTGGTGGGTAACGTTCAGGGTGCAGGTTTTCCACCGCCACCACCGCCACCATTCAGAGCTGCAGAGGGACCCACTTATTGGGTGATCACGAAGCAGATGCGTGACATGGGTCAGGAGCACTTCATCGGAGGTTCGGATGCGGCTGCCGCTGACAACTGGAGGAGGTCACTTCTTCGCAACCTTGAGCTCACAAGGTGCCCAGAAGAATTTAAGTTGGACTTGGCTGCGCAGTATCTAAGGGACGACGCTCTGCACTGGTGGGAGGGAGTTGTCGCGAGTAGCCGAGGTCAGGTTGTGCTCACGTTTGAGCATTTTCTGAGGGAGTTTGACAGGAGATTCTTCACTCGAGAGGATAGGCATGAGAATGCCACTGCTTTTAAGCGTCTGCTGCAGGGTTCGATGACAGTCAGGGAGTATGAGCGGGAGTTCACTCGTCTTCGCAGATTCGCTGTAGTCACCATTGCCGAGGAGGATCTGATCAGGAAGTTCCTGGATGGCTTGCGAGTGGAGATCCGCAACCGTTGTTTGATCCGGGATTATGAGCGGCTTGTCGACTTAGTGGGGAAGGCCGTTGCGATAGAGAAAGGACTGATTGAGGAGCAGAGATACAGCAGGCCGACTCAGCCTAAGCCTGTGAGGGCTCCAGAGTTTCAGAGGAGGATGTCAGACTTCTCAGGGCCTCCATATTGTCCGCAGTGTCACCGTCACCATCGAGGAGAGTGCCCTACGTGTTTTTCTTGTGGCCAGATAGGGCATGTCTCCAGGTATTGTCGCGTTAGACCAGTGGATGCGCCAGTCATCAGGCAGATTCCAGTAGCAGCACCAGTTGCCAGGCAGATCACAGCGCCAGCCGTGGCACCAGTCGGCAGACAGATAGCTGCACCAGCAGGGGGACCGAAGGTTTGCTTCAACTGCAACCAGCCGGGACACTTTTCGAGGGATTGTCCGAGACCGAGAAGAGTGCCGGCATTACCTCCACCACCAGCCAAGCGCCAGGCGATTGCTCCACGAGTGTTCGCGATCGGTGTTGACCACGAGGAGGCAGTCGAGCCGATAGCCGGTATGTGTATTTTACTTAGTTTCTTTTGTTTCGAGCCTTTGTTGTTGTGGAGCATTTCGCTTAGTAGCGTATTGTGTAGGATCGGTTATGGTAGGAGGTAATGCAGCATTCACTTTATTCGATTCGGGAGCTTCAGGTAGTTTCGTTTCACCGAGTTTGGCCAAGCATTGGTCTTTTCATGGTATATTCGATTCGAGGCTCAAGCGGGTTTCGACAGCTGGTTCTGAGAAGCTAGCAACTTCAGGCATTCATCGAGGAGTACCGGTTGTACTCGGAGGAGTTGAGTTCAGCAGCGATCTATCTCAGATGGAGCTTAGTCACTACGATGTGATCTTGGGGATGGACTGGTTGTCGCGTCATGATGTGAGACTAGAGTGCCGGAAGGCGAGAGTACATATTCCGGGCCCAGAGGGGATGATTATCTTTCAGGGGATACGGACGGATTCGGGAGTCTCCATTATTTCTATGTTGCAAGCTGAGGAGTTATTGGAGCGTGGAGCTGAGGGATTTTTGGCTACCATAGCCATGGTCCCGAGTGATGGGGAGCAGGAGCTACAGGATATACCTGTTGTCGCTGAGTACGCAGATGTTTTTGAACCACTGACGGGACCACCGCCAGCTAGAGGAGATGCTTTCACTATTGAGTTGGAGCCAGGGACGACTCCGGTTTCTCGAGCACCGTATCGCTTCGCACCAGCTGAAATGGCTGAATTGAAGAAGCAGTTGGAGGAACTGACAGATAAAGGATTTATCAGGCCGAGCAGTTCACCGTGGGGAGCTCCAGTGCTATTTGTTAAGAAGAAGGATGGGAGTTTCAGGCTTTGCATCGATTATCGGGGATTGAACAAAGTGACAATCAAGAACAAGTACCCATTGCCCAGGATTGACGAGTTATTGGATCAGCTTCAGGGAGCTTCTTGGTTTTCTAAGATTGATTTGGCCTCTGGATACCATCAGATTGCGATAGCTGAGGAGGATGTACGTAAGACAGCATTTCGGACTCGTTATGGTCATTATGAGTTCGTGGTGATGCCTTTTGGGTTGACGAATGCTCCAGCAGCATTTATGAAGCTCATGAACAATGTTTTTCGTGAGTATTTGGATCGGTGCGTGATTGTATTCATCGACGATATCTTGGTTTATTCTCGGACCAGAGATGAGCATGCAGAACATTTGAGGATGGTACTGGAGAGGCTCAGGGCGCAGCAGTTGTTCGCCAAGCTGAGTAAGTGCAGCTTTTGGCAGAGGCGTATTGGATTTCTAGGCCACGTGGTTTCAGAAGAGGGAGTCGCCGTAGATCCGGAAAAGATTGCAGCTATTACCGAGTGGCCCACGCCTAAGAATGCTACCGAGGTCCGCAGTTTCCTGGGTTTAGCAGGATACTACCGGAAGTTCGTTAATGGGTTTGCCAGCATAGCTAAGCCGATGACACAGTTGACAGGCAAAGACGTCAAGTTCGAGTGGACAGTCGCTTGTACGCAGAGTTTTGCAGAGCTTAAGAGGCTTTTGACACAGACGCCAGTCCTGGTACTCCCGCGGCCAGGGATACCATATGCAGTGTACACTGATGCATCTGGATCGGGATTGGGTTGCGTGTTGACGCAGGAGGGCAAGGTTATTGCATATGCTTCGCGTCAGTTGAGACCTCACGAGGCTAATTACCCCACCCATGATTTGGAGTTAGCAGCGGTTGTCTTCGCCTTGAAGATCTGGAGGGCGTATTTGTATGGAGAGCAGGTGCAGGTTCTCACCGATCATCAGAGTCTAAAGTATATCTTCACTCAGGCCGACCTTAATTTGAGACAGCGCAGATGGATCGAGTTGCTGGCAGATTATAATCTGGAGATTACTTACCACCCCGGTAAGGCCAATCTGGTGGCAGATGCTTTGAGTAGGCGTAGGAGTGATGTATCAGGTACCAAGGAGGTGCAAGAGCTAGCAGAGACACTTTCTTGTCTCAGATTATGTGCAGTTACGTCAGAGGATGAGTCAGTTGGTCTTAAGGCCGTGGATCAGGCCGATTTATTATGGAGGATTCGAGCTGCTCAAGGAAAAGACGAGGCTCTTCGTAATCAGCTCGAGAAAGGGATTTTTGGTTATACGACTGCAGATAATGGGATGTTCTTGTACCGGAACCGAGTGTGTGTACCGGATGATGCACAGTTGAGGAGGAAGATTCTCCAGCAGGCGCATCATTCTCAGTTTTCCATTCATCCAGGGAGTAATAAGATGTATCGGGATCTTAAGCGATACTATCACTGGACCGGCATGAAGAGGGATGTGGCTACCTTTGTGTCGTGTTGTCAGACTTGTCAGTTGGTTAAGGCAGAGCATCAGGTACCGAGTGGTTTACTGCAGAGTCTTCCACTACCCGAGTGGAAATGGGACATGGTGACTATGGACTTCATCACCGGATTACCGAAGACAGTTGGCGGAAAGAACGCTATCTGGGTCATTGTGGATCGACTCACCAAGTCAGCTCATTTCTTAGCGATTAAGAAAACAGACGGAGCAGAGCAGCTAGCACAGAGATACATTGCTGAGATTGTGAGATTGCATGGAGTACCAGTCAGTATAGTGTCGGATCGTGATACGAAGTTCACATCGACGTTCTGGCAAGCCTTTCAAAAGGCATTGGGGACTAAGGTCCATATGAGTACGGCCTACCATCCGCAGACAGATGGTCAGTCTGAGAGGACTATTCAGACACTCGAGGATATGCTCAGGGCTTGTGTTTTGGACTGGGAAGGAAGTTGGGTTAAGTACCTACCACTAGCGGAGTTTGCCTACAATAACAGTTATCATTCGAGCATTGAGATGGCACCGTATGAAGCTCTTTATGGCAGACCGTGCCGTACACCACTTTGTTGGACAGAGGTGGGAGAGTGCCGAGACTTAGAACCAGCATTGGTTCAGGAGACAGTTGAGCAAGTGGAAATGCTCAAGAGACGGCTTAAGGAAGCTCATGATCGCCAGAAGAGCTATGCAGATAAGCGTCGGAGAGATCTAGAGTTTGAGGTGGGCGACCTGGTATACCTTAAGATGAGGACATTTCAGGGAGGTTCCAAGACCCGGAAGCTGAAGAAGCTTAAGCCGAGATACATGGGTCCGTATCCTATCATCGAGCGGATTGGGGCAGTAGCGTACCGCTTAGCGCTATCAGCAGAGTTGGCTGGGTTTCACGATGTGTTTCATGTGTCAGTTCTGAGGAAAGTTGTTCGAGAGCCAGAGCTCATCCTTCAGCAGCCGCCTAGTGACATCAGGAGAGATTTGACTGCAGTTAGCCACCCAGTGTCAGTTCTAGAGCGCCAAGACAGAGTTATTCAAAGGGAAGTGCTACCAATGGTCAGAGTTGCTTGGGAGACAGACGGTATTCAGGAGGAGACTTGGGAGTTAGAGTCTCAGATGAGATCCGCTTATCCAGACCTATTTGAGAATGTCGAGCAGTTGACACAGGACTAGAATTCGAGGACGAATTCCTCGTTAGTGGGGAAGAATTGTCACGACCCCCATCACCATCTTCACCTAAAAACCCCACTTCCCTCTTCTTTTCTTGGTTTATAAATTGATTTTCTCCCCTTTGCTCATCTTCCACCCTTCACCATAAGAGAGAGAGAGAGAGAGAGAGAGAGAGAGAGAGAAAGAGAGAGAGGAGAGGAAGAAGAAGCAGTTGCTCTGCCATCAGCCGCCGTCGTCCGCTCCACAGGTACACCGGAAAACGTTTTCCGATCTAAATTCTTATTGGTTGATTTTCAATCGATCGTAACTTTCTAACCGTGGCGTTTCTCGAAAATCTAAGGCCACCACCGGATTCAGAACGACGAGACGAAGCCACGCTCAAAATCTCAGCCTCCAGCTCCGCCGCACGCGCCCGCACGCGCCACCAGAAGACCGGCGCGTCGCGCCCACGCGCCTCACGCGCCGCCTCAGCAGCCGCGCGTGTTTCTCACGCGCCGCCGTCCGCCGTCGCAGCCGCCGCGCCGCCGTCGCCGCCGGTGACTTTTCCGGTGAGTTTCGCCGCCGCCCTCCGCCGTCAACCGCCGACCGCCGTCCGCCGTGCGCCGCCGTGCGCCGCCGCCGGTCGCCGCCGTGCGCCGCCGCAGGTCGCCGTCGCCGGCCGCCGGAGGATCACCGGTGGTTTGGTCTCCGGTTTGATCCTGGGTTGGTTAAACCAGCCGGTTCAATCGCGGTTCGGTTTGGTTGATCGGTTTAATCCAATTTCAATTTCGATTTCCGGTTTAATTCAATTTCTGGTTTAAATCAATTGAGTCCGGTTTAGTCTGGTTTGGTCCGGTTTAATCCGGTTAGGGCGCGGTCTGATTTTGACTGGTCAGACCGTTGACTTTGACCGGGTTGACTGTTGACCGTTGACTTTTTGACTGTTGACCGTTGACTTTGACCAGTTTAACCCGTTAATCATTTTTCGCCGTTCGAAAGCCGTTCTGACTCGAAATTTCGTTCTGATTTCAGATTCAGCGTCCGTTTTAGCATCCGGAGTTCAGAAGCCGCAGTAATCATCCGTTTTTGCTAAGGTGAGGGCTTTTCGCGGACTTTCGTATCTTTCATCTAAAAAGCGCCGTAGATAGGATTTAGTACTAAATGTGTTCCGTTTCTATGCTAGAGTCTTTTTAGGATTGTTTGTAATTGGACTTAGGAATAATAGATGATTCAACCCATTGATTGTGCATTAAATTGTTAACTGATTCTTTTATACATGCTAGAACTAGGATTAGTTGACCATGTGGGTCGGTAGGGTTGCGGGGGTACAGAGACGTGACTTCTGTACTTGCGTCGCGTGTTGTTTGAGGAGATGGTGCTGGGCAGATTAGTCGACCTGTTGTCCAGCACCTTCGTAGGTCGATAATCGTCTACGGGCGGTGTGTTGGGCACTATCCCATCAGTTTGGCCAGGGGCCTAGGACATTGTGGTTCTTTGGGTACTTTAGGTACCGTGATTGTACATGTTTAGTCTATTTTTCTATGTATGGCGTGCTATGGTCAGATTTACGTTTCTGTGATTAGCATCCCATACCTCACTGAGTGACTCCCCTGTTACTCACCCCTCTTTTTCCCCTTTCAGGTGAGAATGAGGAGTAGTAGACACTTATCGGATCTGGTGCTACTTTTGGGTTTTTATGTTATTTCGTATTTTCGTATTGTATTTCAGACTTGGTATTTACAGTTTATTTACGGTAATACGATTGTGAGACGACAGACGTATTTTATGGATTTCCGGAAATCTAAACGTGATTTATTTATGTAATTTGAATATATATTATTATATTATGATTAGTGGCACGCCGTTCCCGAGTGTCGGGAGACGGGTGTTACATATTCCTCCATGGATAGCCACGTCCGCTCTCTTTCTCCTAATTGTATATTTTCACCGGCTTCTCATATGCGTGTCGGAGTCCTCATTAGGACCAATATTCTTCTCTTCCTCATTAGAACCAATATTCTTCTCATCCTCAGGTATCTGAGATTTCACAAGATAGTAAAAGAAGAAAGTCAGCATATTTGAAGTCATTAATCACCGTAATGTCACTATATTTAATTAGTGTAGCTCAAACACAACTATTCTTCTCAAGCATTCTAATAGCCCACACAACTAGGTACAATTCGGTATATGCTCCTATAGAGCGATTCATGTGATCTACGCCTCCTAAAAGGCTGCACTACATCGCAAAAGCAAAGAAATGATCTCCTTCAGTTACACATACTTCAACCATTGCAAGTCTATATCACATTACTTTAATTTTGTCAAATCTGAAACTACAGAAAGAGACAATTGCCCGAAAGTTCAAAGAGACAAAAAATCAACATCCACAGGGAAAGGAATAAATCAAATAACAATCAAAAGGCCACAAGAGGGACAGAAAACTTGGCAAGGCAGACTTTTCTCCCCTCATTGACAAAAGGCCACAAAAGGCCCTGATGCACCGGAAACTTGGCAAGGCAGACTTTTCTCCCCTCATTGACAAAATCAGCGGGAAGTTAAACAATTGGACAACCAGATACCTCTCCTTCGCCGGACGACTACAGCTTCTCTCCTCTGTCATCTATGGGTTGGTGAACTTCTGGTTCTCAGCTTTCTCACTGCCTAAGGGATGCTTAAAGGATATTGAGAAGTTATGCAACCGTCTCCTATGGGGAGGAGATGTAGCAAAGCGAGCCTCCGCTAAGATCTCTTGGACAAAATGTTGCTTACCTAAAGCAGAGGGAGGGCTTGGCCTTAGAAACTTCAAGGTATGGAATACGGCTCTCAACCTAAAATTGATCTGGCTAATGTTCTCCTCAACTGATTCACTATGGGTTGCTTGGATGAGAGAGCACAGATTGAAACGAAACAATTTCTGGACTATGGAGGCTAAAAATAGCGACTCTTGGATATGGAAATATCTACTCTCTATTAGACCTAAAGCTAGATCACTTATTGCTTGCGAAATTGGTGATGGGAAAAGAATAAGTTTCTGGCACGATAACTGGTCCTCTCAAGGTCCGTTACTAGATGTCATTGGACCTCTTGGACCACGTTCCACCGGTATCTCTGAAATGGCAACTGTTTTCCAAGCGTATCGTTCCAGGAACTGGCAAACCCCTTCGCGTTCAAGAAACCCAACAGTTGTCGCAGTCTATCTCATAATGCATTCCCTTCCTGACTTGAATGCCTTGCGTCCAAGGGATGCTTTCCTTTGGGGTCCTGAGAACCAACGAAGATATGATTTCTCCACCGCCCTTACCTGGAATTTCTTGCGCCCGAGCGCAACAATCAAGACTTGGCACAAAGCGGTGTGGTTTAAAAACCATGTCCCTAAGCATGCTTTTAATTTCTGGGTTGCGAACCTAGACAGGCTACCTTTAAAAGCAAGGCTTGCCATGTGGGGTATGAATATTGCCTCCACCTGCACTTTTTGTTCACAGTTAGACGAAACAAGAGATCATCTCTTCCTTCGATGTACTTTCTCCGCTCAGGTCTGGGCACTGGTCATGCAGCGCTTTGGAACACAGCAAACAAGTTTTAACTCTTGGGAGAACATGATACAATGGAGTATGTCTGCAAATAACAGAACTAATCAGAGGTTACTGAGAAGGCTGGCTTGCCACTTGGTGATCTACAGTCTCTGGAGAGAGAGGAACAGCAGGATTCACAACGGAATTTCTTTGTCACCAACAACTATTTTCAAGCAGATAGACAGGACGCTAAGGGACACCCTTCTTGCCAATCGGTTACGCAAAGGATGTGCAAACCTACTTTGCTCTTGGCTAACTAATAGCTAGTTGGTGCTAAGTCTATCTTAAATTTGTAGCTTCTCCTTGGTTTTTATTTTTTTGAGCCACAGAAGCTCTCGGCAATCTTAGCTCCTGTAATTGATCTTGCTTTGGTAATAAATTTACATTTTATCAAAAAAAAAAAAGAGGGACAGAAAATACAGAAAAACCGTGGACAATGACAGAACTAGAGACAAAGAAGGCGAGGCCTGGAGATATACCTCCTCTGCTCGTAAAGTCCAGTACTGTTCATTGATATTCTCAATCCTTTCGGTAGATGGAAAGATCTGCAAAGCATACCCACGCATATTGACTCAAAATTTGCCAAGTTTCAGAAGATTGCCAAATTACATCACCCGAAATGTGGTACAGTCTACATCCCACCATTTTAAAATGGTAAAAAGACAAGAACAATGTAAAATACAAGAATTTAGCCTGTTACCTTGTAGATCTTGTGGAAAAACGGTTTATAGAGGAAGCGACAAAAGAGATATGGGATGAGCAATGGAGGCGGGGATACGAGAATAGCAGTGGGGGCGGCGAAGAATCAGAGAGAGATAGAGGAGGGTTCCCTGGAACTGATGTAGAGTCGGGAACTGATGCAGAGTCGCCGGAATTGATGAGAAAGGGAGGTGGCGAGTGGTGGTGGTGATGAAATTGAATTGGGGGTTAGGGTTCAGGGGTTTTTTGCTCTCTTTTAGTAATTTTTTTTATTTGTTCTTCTGTTTTTTTGGTTTTTGTTTTTTAACACAATAAAAATTTACTTTTATGAAAACTAAAAATGATAATAATATTTTATATTTATAATGGCATATGGTAGAGTTGTAAATAGTTTAACAAATTTGGTTATTATGTCTTTTACACAAAATATTAATGTTATTCTAGTAAACTTGATTTTGAGGATGTTAGTTTAGTAATTATACTACATTTTCATGTTAGTACAATAATTCTCCCTTTAAAAAATGACTATTAATGCCTATACTATCTTTCCTATTTTTGATGGTAGATTTATTGGGAATGACAGATTTTTGCGACAGATTTATTTGAGTAAACAGATTAATCCACAAAATCTGTCAAACGAAGTAGCAGATTTATTGGGGATGACAGATTTTTCCAACAGATTTATTTGAGTAAACTGATTTGTCCACAAAATCTGTCGAAGGAGTAGCAGATTAATTAAGGATGACAGATTTTTACGACATATTTATTTGAGTAAACAGATTTGTCCGCAAAATCTGTCGAGTGAAATAGCAGATTTATTGGGGATGACAGATTTTTGAGACAGATTTATTTGAGTAAAAAGATTTGTCCACAAAATCTGTCGAATAAAGTAGCAGATTTACTGGGGATGACAAATTTTTGGGATATATTTATTTGAGTAAATAGATTTGTCCACAAAATCTGTCGAATGAATGCATATTTATTATAGTGGCAGATTTTTTCAAAAATTTATGGGACTTGAAACATGGTTTTTTTTTCTATGACAAGTTTATAAAAAAGTCTATGTTACCATTACAACAGTTTTTTTTGTAATTTTTATAATTTTATAATTTTTTGAAGCTTTTTATAATTTTTTATAATTTTCTTACTTTTGTAATTTTTATAGTTTTGTAACTTTTATAATTTTATAATTGTTATAATTTTGTAATTTTTATAATTTTGTAATTTTTATAATTTTGTGTAACTTTATAATTTTTATATTTTTTTAATTTTTTTAATTTTATAATTTTTATATTTTTAAATTTTCTAATTTTTGTAATTTTTTATAATTTTTGGTAATTTTTACAATTTTTGTAATTTTTATGATTTTTTAATTTTTATATTTTTTTAATTTTTATATTTTTGTAATTTTTATAATTATCAAAAAATATAATATCTTATAAATTTTTATCATTTAAAAAAATTAGTTTTAAAACCCAATTTCAAAATTCAATTTCATATTTAAAAAAAAAGTAAATTACTAAAATATTGAAATGATATGTTTGTAATTACTAGTACATCATGTGGTTAACATGTCTTTTGGTAAAAAACTTAGTGCTAATTTAGTAAGTCATCCATTCACAATGTTAGTCTAGAATTTTTTATATATTTTTAGAGTCATTCCGAGTAATTTCTCTTAAATAAATTTAGATAGCATGAGCTGAGGAAACATAAATTGTTAAAAAGTTGAGAAACTATAGGAGAGGGATACACGTATCTGCTCCTGCTATGCATGTAATGGCTCAGTCAGCTTGCAGAGATCAAGGCTACAGTCGAGTGTGAAGAAGTTGTGGGTAATACCTATTCACTAGGTGGACTGAAAGATAGATAGTATCTGCAAACCTCATGTTGCAATTTTCCTATAGTTTTGACTTGGTGTTGGATTTGGTTAGCCGCAACTCCTATCACCAAGTACAATCATCACCCGCAGACTGATGTATATTCTTGTTCTTCATTTGGCATGCTACATCTTCGATGAAACTTTTTTTTTTTTTTTTTTTTTTTTTTTAACGTCATTTCATTGATAAAATACAGAAGATTACAAAGATTACAAAGTCATATTCAAAACATCGAATACAAATTATTACATAAGCAACTATATGCGCCATTTACTGAAAATGAAAATAAGAAGAAACAGGTTAGAAACACGCTTCCTTTCAAAGTATTGCTAGTTTCCTTCTTCTTTATTCGTCTTCCTTGGATATGATATGTACGTCAAATTGGCAATGCTTTTTTTGCTTTCCAAACCATACCAGAAAAGGCCATTGTATCCGTTTCATGTTTTGAAATATAGACACGATACCAATTAGTCCGTAATCGCATCTTTGATAATAATGAAGACTTCATGTTGTTTCCTCTGTGACTCCGTATAATCTTGCTTCCACAGGCCTCTTTCGAACTACATATTGCATGAATTTCTTCATGTTGGTAATATGAATCCCAGTTGATGAAGCCGATTTTTCCGATGATTCCAAGATCAAAAATCCGAATGATACCTCCATACCTCGATGAAACTTTCATGTCCCTAAACCCATGATCAGATGCAGAAAGCCCAAATCTTCAGAGATTCAGGAGAATGAAAAAACAAAGCTACTCTCACTTTACCTCATACACATGAGTTTCTTCAAAACCTTACCATCGACTGTTGCTGAAACATCCCCGACACATATTATCTGTTCTTGTGAACCACTCAAAAGATAACTCTCCTCAAAGAAGCTCAAAACCACTCCATAACCTTCTTGTTCATGTCTCATCAGCCTCAGATCAGGATCACACTCACTTGTTTGGGTATTTTCAAAGTGTATGGCGTAATCAAACAGAAACAACTCAGACCCACTTGTCTTAAACCCTACAAGACATGGCTTTTGTGGCATACACACCGCACTTTGTTTACTTCCCCATCAACACATATCTTCTGCCTAATCTCCACCCGCAACCTGTAGTTTTTGTTAATATTTTCAAATTCATTCTGAAGAAATTGCAGAAGGGTCTTTGTTGGGGTCAAAATCCCCTCCTCGGAGATTGACGGAACGGGAACTCAAGATCAAGATCAAATAGAACTTATCTCGAGCACGGACCAGATGAGCAAAGGCCAGCCGCCCGGGGTCCTTCTGAGCATGGTCCGGCGGCTGTCCAGGACCTGTCTGAGCTTGATCCAGCGGTTGCGCCAAGGCCAGCCGCCCAGGATAAATCCGAGCATGGCCCGGCGGCTGGGCCAAGGCCAGCCGCCCGTGGTCTGTGCAGCATGATCCGACGGCTGGGCTAAAACCGGCCGCCCGGGATACATCTAAGCATGGCCCAGCGGCTGGGCCAAGGCCAGCCACCCGTGTTCTGTGCAGCGTGATCCGACGGCTGGAACCGGCCGCCCGAGATCCATCCAACCACGGTTCGGCGGCTGAGCCAATGCCGGCCGCCCGTGATCCCTTAAACCAAACTCGGCACCTGGACTCGTTCCGAAGAAAGTCTAGCCTCCCACGATCACCTCTCAGTCGAGACTCATTATCCGGACAATGCCCAGCCGACCGTCCTATAAGTGCAATCCCGAGCACGGATCGATTCATCTGCACGTTCTGATTCCGAAACGCCTACGAGTACTATCCGGTAGCCTATGAACGTCATCCAGCCGCCCATGGACCAGCCGACCATGCACACAAGCCAGAAGACGGGCGGCTGGCCATCAACGTGAAGACGGGCGGCCGGAGATTCGAAGAAAGAAACGGGCGATTCGGACTCGGTTCGATCTCAGAAATGTTCGGAACACTATTCACGCAGGAAAAACCGTTAAAACACTGTTCATCCCGGGAAAAGGTTAACCAAAAAATCGATTTAAACTTAATCGAGGATCGGTTTACTTTTTACGGATTACTATTCAGATTTACTGTTCATCGGTTACTGTTCATTAAAGAATAATAGTAAAAAAAAGTTGGGCCAGACTCCGGTCGGAACACGCAGGTGGGCTTCTGAAGATTTGGGTCCAGGAATCGAGCCCAAGAGACTAGGAAGGCGGCTAGGAAAGAAAGAACAAGGTCTCACATCGAAAATATGTAGTCTTAGCACCCTAGGATCGTTAGTATATATATGTATGCTTATAAGGGTCAAGGGCATCCCAAATCCGAGTATTAAGAGCTTTAGCAAAATAAGACTTTTCAGTTTTTGCTAATTATTTTTGTACTTTCGGAAAAATATCAATAAAATCATCTTTTTGCATTTTCGGTCATTTAGTTCTTTATAAATAGAATTTTCGAGCCCCCACAAAATATAAGTTTTGACAGTGTGAGTTTCGGCTCTCATAGTTTGGCGCCGTCTGTGGGGACGAGAAATATTCTTAACCCAAAGAACGAGAGGACACGAGAAGGAAGATCATGACCACCGCAGGAAGAATCGACAGCACTAACGATCAGCCGGTCGGAGGAACCACCGCAGGAACGGCCGCGACGGGAGCAACCGGAGCTGGAATAGCCGGAACCTCTACCACGCTGACCAGGTTCGGGATGCCGGTCGACGATCCGGTCATAACGGAAACGGGCAACACCAGTCAGTCCGGTCTGGCCCATGATATCTCGGCGATCGGCGAACTAAGGAGCATGATAGCCAAATTAGTGGCACGACAAGACAGGCACAAAACAATGGCAGCACAAGATAGAGCAGCCGCTCAAGAAATGGCGCGAGGCCCACGAACTTTCGGAGCAAGACGTCTCCAGTTCACACCAAGGATAAATACCCCGAGTGGCCAGAACGTCAACGAGCAGACTCCTGCCGCCCCAAGACGGGAATTGTCGGCCCGCCTCCCCTGCAACGGAGGAAAGCAACTAGGCAAACCGCCGAAAGGCCGAATTCCATGGCAATCAATGGGGAAAACCCGGTAACCACCGTAAACGGAGCCGGACAAGAAGAAAGGGAACCGACGACGAAGTCGAGGAACTGAATGCGGACGAGGAAGAGCTCCGTTGGATCCAAGAGCAGGAAAAAGCGGAACGGGCGACCCGAGTAAGCCGGTCCGCCAGCCGGAGGAGCGAGCTGGAAGAACTCCGTGCCCGACTGGAGATTACAGCGAGCCAAGTGAAAGAAGTAAGGTCGCAGGTTCACAAAGCGACCAGCGCAGCTCCTGAGATCGATCGGGTCTTGGAAGAAACCCAGAGGATCCCTTTCACCTCAAAAATCACAAAAGTCCGAGTTCCAGACAGCGGCAAGATCTGGATTCCCTTCTACGACGGAACGACAGACCCAAAGGCTCACATGACAGCCTTCAACATCGCCATGAACCGGACCAAGTTTAAGCATGAAGAAAAAGACGCCGGTTTCTGTCTTCTGTTCGTAGAGCACCTAAAAGGGGCAGCCCTATCTTGGTTCTCGCGACTAGAGAGAGATTCCATCGAAGACTTCGATCAGTTATCGTCGGCCTTCTTAAAGCACTACTCATTGTTCATAAGCTAGTCGACGTACGATGCGGACCTTTACTCGTTGTCGCAAGGGCTGGAAGAAAGCCACAGGGAATTCATCGAGCGGTTCAAGATGATCGTGTCCAGGATCGACGGCCTAAGCGACAGGGCCGCGATAAGTGCCCTGAAGAAGTCCTTACTCAAGTCTTCTAGCTTCCGGAAAGAAATCACCGTGAATCCACCAGAAACTATCCAAGATGCTCTCCACCGCGCTTCTAACTTCATAATCTACGAGGAAGATATGAGGGTCCCGGCCGAAAAGCACCACCCAAAATTGGTCGCCAAAGGCGCGGTGCAGCCTTCGAACGTTCCAAACGAGAGGAAGAGTAGGCGAAGCAGGAGAGACGAAGAACCCAACGCGGGCGGTGTGCAAAATTACCAAATCAACGCAGAAAGATCGTCAGAAAGGCCGCGGCAACGGTCCGTGGAATACCTGGACTCGCGTGGGGTAAGATGAGAATGCGTACTGTACCTTCCACAAAGCAAAGGGCCACGCAACCGAGCACTGCAGAACGGTCGGCAGGATACTTGCAGCCAAGTTAATGGCCGGAGAGCTCGGAAATGAGATAACCCTAGAAAGCCTCGGGGCCGTCGAGGAGAACGCCGAAGCCCCGGGCGGGCGACCAAACCAGGAACGCCCCGAAATACCCCCGGATCATCCTCACACATGGACCGGCGGCTGGGATAAGGCCAGCCGCCGGATCTCCTTGACACACGGACCGGCGGCTGGGATAAGGCCAGCCGCCGGATCCCCTTCACGCATTGACCGGCGGCTGGGAACACATCGACCGGCGGCTGGGATAAGGCCAGCCACCGGGTCTTCACCACACATCGACCGGCGGCTGGGATAAGGCCAGCCGCCGGGTCTTCTCCACACATCGACCGGCGGCTGGGATAAGGCCAGCCGCCGAGTCTTCCCCATACATCGACCGGCGGCTGGGATAAGGCCAGCCGCCGGGTCTTCTCCATACACCGACCGGCGGCTGGGATAAGGCCAGCCGCCGGGTCTTCTCCATACACCGACCGGCGGCTGGGATAAGGCCAGCCGCCGGGTCTTCTCCATACGTCGACCGGCGGCTGGGATAAGGCCAGCCGCCCACGATCATTTCTCAGTCAAGACTCAAGACTCATTATCCGAACATCGTCCAGTCGACCGACCGTCAAACATAACTCTAAGCCCGGACCGACTCGAAGATTAGGCATTTGCGTGTTCTGACTCCAAGACATCCGTAAACATTTTCCGAAAGACCGTGACCAACGTCCAGCCGTCCGTGGACCAGTCGCCGAAGCACACGAGCCAAAGGAACCGGCGGCTGGCCATCAATACGAAAACCGGCGGCTGGAAGTTCAAACAAAGAACGGGCGGTTCAAATCTCAAAAGTCGTAAAACGCTCGGAATACTGTTCACGCGAGAAAAACCGTTAAAACACTATTCATCTCGAGACAAAGTTAACCGAAAAATCGAATTAAGTCTAAACCGAGATTTGGATTACTATTCATCAGATTACTATTCACCGGTTTACTATTCATCGGCGGGCCAGATTTGGGTCAGAACGCGCAGACCGATCACGGAAGACTCTCGGGCCGGATATCGGGCCCAAAAGGTTAGGTCGGCGGCTGGGAAGGAAGGACAAAGTCCCACATCGAAAATCTGAAGTCTTAGCACCCTAGGATTGTCAGTATATATATGTACGCTCATGTAAGGGTTAGAGGCCATCCAAAATCCGAGTATTAGGAGTTTTAGCAATATAAGACTTTTCAGCTTTTGCTAATTATTTTTGTACTTTCGGAAAATATCAATAAAATATTCTTTTTGCATTTTTCGGTCCTTTAGTTCTTTAAAATAAAATTTTCGAGCCCCCACAAAATATAAGTTTTGACAGTGTGAGTTTGTGAGTTTCGGCTCTCACAGTTTGGCGCCGTCTATGGGGAACGAGAAATATTCTTAACCCTAAGAACGAAAAGGATACGGAACAAAGACAATGACCAGAAGAACCGACGATATCACCAACCAACAGGCCGGAGCAGCCGCCACGGGAACGGCAG
The DNA here is from genome assembly GCA_010577795.1 of Isatis tinctoria. Lineage (NCBI taxonomy): Eukaryota > Viridiplantae > Streptophyta > Magnoliopsida > Brassicales > Brassicaceae > Isatis > Isatis tinctoria. The sequence continues at coordinate 14,825,070 of CM021245.1, read as the reverse complement.
GAACAGGAATTCCCGCCATCAGTACATCGGCGGCCGGAACCGGAGCGACCGCTGCCGGGACATCCGCCGACGGAGCGATCGGGATAACCGGGACCTCCGCCAGCGCGCTCACCAGGTTCGGGATGACGGTCGAAGACCCGGTCATCACGGAAACGGCCAACACCGCCCCAGAGATCGCGGCGATCACCGAGCTGAGGAATATGGTAGCCGAAATCGCGGAGCGGCAAAAGAGGCAAGAGAGAACGGCCGCGCAGGAGAGAGCGGCTTCCCAGAAGCTAACACATGGTCCCCGAGCTCTCGGTGCAAGACGCCTTGTTTTCACCCCGCGAACGGATCCCCGGGCCGTCAGAATCCCGATGAGCAGACCCCGGTCGGAACAAGGAGAGAACCATTGGTGCCACCTCCGCTGCTCCGGAAAAGCGCCACTCGGCGAACCGCTGAACGGCCGACTTCCACGGTGACCAACAGCGAAAACCCGAGAGAAACCGACGACGAAGCTGGAGATCTAGACGCGGACAAGGAAGAACTCCGCTGGATCGAAGAGCAGGAAAAGGCGGAACGAGAAACCCGAGCTAATCAATCTGCTAGCCGAAAGGACGAGTTGGACGAGCTCCGTGCCCGCTTGGAACTCACCACGAGTCAGATGAAGGAGGTAAGGTCGCAAGTCCATAAAGCGACGAGTGCGGCCCCGGAAATTGACCGCGTCTTAGAGGAAACGCAAAAGATCCCGTTCACTTCAAGGATCACGAGCGTTAGACTTTCTGACCCGGGAAACATCTGAATTCCCTTCTACGACGGGATGACCGATCCGAAGGCTCACATGACAGCCTTCCACATCGCTATGGGACGGGCTAGATTCAAAACCGAAGAGATAGACGCCGGGTTCTGCCTCCTCTTCGTGGAACATCTGAAAGGATTAGCCCTGTCGTGGTTCTCGAGACTAGAAAGAGACTCGATCGACGGTTTCGACCGATTGTCGGCAGCTGTTCATAAGACAGTCAACGTCCGATGCGGACCTCTACTCGCTGTCGCAGGGGCCCGAGGAAAGCCTTCGAGATTTCATCGAAAGATTTAAGGTGATTGTCTCGAAGATTGACGGCCTGAGCAACAGTGCTGCAATTAATGCCCTGAAGAAGTCCTTGCTGAAGACCTCAAGCTTCCGAAAGGAAATTACAGTGAATCCGCCGGTAACCATTCAAGATGCTCTCCACCGCGCTTCCAACTTCGTAATCTACGAGGAAGAAATGAGGGTCCCGGCCGGAAAGCACCAATCCTCGAAATTGGTCGCCAAAGGTACGGTGCAACCTTCTAACGTTCCAAACGAGAGAAGAAGTAGGCGAATCGGCCGAGACGAAGAACCCAACCCGGGCGGAGCGCATAACTACCAAATAAACACGGAGAGACCATCTGATGGGCGCAACAGAGGGCCATGGAATACATGGACTCGGCCAGGATTCGACGAGAACGCCTTCTGTACCTTCCACAAGACAAAAGGCCACTCAACCGAAAACTGCAGGACTGTCGGAAGAAGGCTCGCGACGAAACTATTTGCCGGGGAACTCGGGAACGGAGTAACCCTCGAGAGTCTCGGAACTATTGAAGAAGATGTTGACGCCCCGGACGGACGACCTAACCAGGAACGTCCCGAAAGGCCTGACGAGGATACCCCCAAACGGGGAAGGAGACCGAACGGAGACGACTCCGTCGCCAACCGCAGGAGGATCCACATGATCATCGGAGGATCTCAGTACTGCCGAGACACAGTGGCCTCGATAAAGGCGTTCCTGAGAAGAGGAGACAAGGAGTCAAACCCGCGAGAGCCAATCACCGACAACGACGACCGGATCGCCTTTCACGAAAAAGACTCCGAAGGCCTCGACCAACCTCACGACGACCCGTTGGTGGTAGAGCTGGACATCAACGACCATGACGTCTCTCGGGTCTTGATCGACACTGGAAGTTCGGGGGACGTCATTTTTCGGGAGACGCTTCAGAGGATGAAAGTAGATCCAACGATGATAAAGCCCAATCCGAGGTCGTTGACCGGATTCTCCGGTGAAGTCACAATGACGGATGGAACGATCCAGCTACCAGTTCGTGCCAGTGGAATCACAAAAATCGTCAACTTCGCGGTGGCAAACCACCCCGCGATTTACAACGTAATAATGGGAACCCCGTGGATCAACTCAATGCGAGCGATCCCGTCGACTTACCATCTCTGCCTGAAATTTCCGACACCAAATGGAATCAAGACTGTTTGGGGAAATCAGAAGGAAGCCCGGATCTGCTTTCTGGCAGAGCACAAACTCCGGAATCCGACCATCCCGCAGAGAGAGAACCCGAAAAGGAAAATGGAAGATGAAGTCCCTGAATTGGGAAAGAAGGTGAGCAGAACCGAACAGTTTGAGAAAACGGAGGTTCCGCCCACGGAAACTGAAACCAACCAAGAGGAGACGAAGACTGCGGAAAAGACCGCTGAAACCGCCGAAGCTGCGACGGACAACTCCATTACCAAGACTTAGCCGTCTTCTCGCCAAAAAAAAAAAAAAAAAAAAAAAAAAAAAACCGAATCAAGGGGATGGACATTGGGACTTAGCATCTCATAACACATCCAAAGCTTGAAAAAGTTTTTCGAAAACACCATTCCGACCAACATCGAGACTTAGCATCTTGAAACTTGATCCGGAAAGCAAATGGATCTAGAAAAACCCGAGGAAAATAAACATCTAGACTTAGCATCTCGTAACTTATCCATGACCACCAACCAATCAAGATATTTCTCCCAAATACTTAAGTCTTCTCCAACAAATCCGTCTGTTGCTGGCCACAACAAGACTATCTTTTTAAACCATGGTTCTCTCAACATCCCGCAGAGGATAAGACTAGCGCGCTATACAAATTTCCGGATTAACATCCGAAGGGCGTAACCTGACATCCCGCGATCCTGCAGGAAGCGCTCGAGACGATGTTCTGATTAGTTAACCTTCACTATCGCTTCGCATAAGCAAATAGTGCGAAGCGTAGGAAACGAAGTAAACTCTCTAAACCCAGTAAAGCGCCTGACATGGAACACTGGTCAAGGACATCTCAAGAACGCGGTATCAAACCGGCTCTGATGCGAGATCTTAAAAGCGTTCAGTTGGAAGAGGGATTCGAACGCCCATGATCCCCCCCACAACAATAAGAAACTGCACTTAACCCAGGAAACGTTCACAAAGACAACCTGGTCTGAAGTTCGAGTGTCCGGAACAACACTCCAACGCATTACAAAACGGGCCAGCCGCCCGTCCTCCGTAGAGAGACGGGCCAGCCGCCCCTCACTCTGCAAAACGGGCCAGCCGCCCGTCCTCCGTAGAGAGACGAGTCAGCCGCCCTTCACCCAACGCAACACCGATCAACTACAAAACGGGCCAGCCGCCCGTCCTCCGAAGAGAGATGGGCCAGCCGCCCTTCGCTCTGCAAAACGAGCCAGCCGCCCGTTCTCCGTGGAGAGACGGACCAGCCGCCCTTCGTTCCGCAAAACGGGCCGGCCGCCCTCTTGGAAGAAAGATATACCGGCCGCCCAATTTGCCTTTATCAAGACTTATAACCCGAAGACAAACCGTCTTTCAGACTATAAAAGCGAAGCAAGGAAAGAAGTCCCATAACGATTAAAAGCAAAAGCAGATAGACAATAAATCTCCATAAAAGGAGATATAAGTGATCAAGTTCGACGGACGAAGCAAATACAATAAAAGGGTCGAAAAGACCCGAACATAACGGAAACAGAAAATACAAGGCCAATCCTAATCATACTCAACAAGAGGAGTAGGAGCTCCGTAATCCAAAGCCTCAGCCTCCGGGGACTGGCACGGAGAAACAGGAGAGCATACCAAATAGCTGTCGAGGACGGTAGCAGCCCGATCGTAGGAGCCAACCCAGCCTCCTCCTTTGAGCAGCTCCAACGAAGCCTCCAGTTTTCCTTCCTCCTCCTCGACCTTGGACTTCCAGGACTTAACGTCCCGGACTAGATCAAGGTTCGAGCTGACCTCAGTCAAGGCAGTCTCACCGTGGATCAATGAAAAAATGCAAAGTTGTGAGAAATGAAATTATGAAGGATGGAGCAAAGGAATGAAGACTACTTATAGAAAAAATTCACAAAAAGACGAAATGATTTCGTGGCACATTCCACTCGGTCAAAACCAATCCGCCGAAATCGGAACCAACCGTGAGCGGGCTGCGCTTCACGTAGAAAAACTGGTTCCGTGAGGCTTTACAATTACTCCGAAGACCGGTGTAGAAACGCTTTACATTCCTCCGAACGTTAACCGAGCAAAAGAAATCGGAATTAGAAATCTTCCTCAATGAAAAGAAATTCCTTACAAGGTCACCTTCCAACTTGATTCCGCATTCAGCACAACGGACCACGAGTCCCATCAGAATCCTCATAGCGGATGGAACAAGTTGGGAGATCGCTACCCCATACAACTCGAGAAATTCCTAGATAGCTCCCGGGATCGGGAACCAGAGGAAAGCTTCATAAAACATCGATTCATACATGGCGAAATATCCCTTTGGCGCCTTGTTCATCATATCCCCGTCTTTTGGGAGACGAAACTTGATTTTGTCCAAAATCTGGAAGTCATATCTGAGCTCGGCCAATGAGTCCGGATTGCTGAGAGTTAGTCCAGGTTTGAACCCCTCAGATATCAATCTGTACCCCGAAGACGGTCCAGGCTTCTTAAGCCGCCAAGCAAAAATATTCTCGCCCCAATAGGCGTTAGCTTCCCTGGGAGAACGACACTCAGACTTCACTTCCGGATGCACAAAGATAGGCACCTCCGGGTGATCCGACCTGACTTCTTCCCCGGACATGGCCGAGTCGTCACATGTCTCTGGCCTAGCACGATGATGCTCGGAAGGGACCAGAGATCGGGACGGCCATGCGCGCCATCCGCCATTGTCCTCAACATGCTGAGGAGGGGTCCAGACATCAACTCGGGAAGTGCCGGACGCCCTCTCTAAGACACCTCCAGAGCCAAGTGCCCACCTTGATACGGCCACTACGCCAGCCGCCCTCTTGGAAGCGATCTTAGAGCCAGCCGCCTGCCTGGAGCCGGACGCCCTCTTCGAGCCGGACGCCCTACACGTCAAATCATCAATCCCGGCCGCCGGCTGGGGTATGTTCTCAATCCCGGCCGCCGGTTCGGGCATGTTCTCAATCCCAACCGCCGTCTCGGGCACGTTCTCAATACCGGCCACCCATTGCTGAATATCTCCCTGGACAGGCTCCCATTTAGGAACATTAGCAAAACCGAGCGTTCCTTGAGCGTTGCTAGGGCCAGCCGCCCACTGAGGAACACCTTCGGGACCGGATGCTGCTTGTGGAATGGCATCTTCCCCAGGTCTTCCACAAGTACCGCGTCCTGGTCCGCAGACTTAAAATCGAACTCAAACTGATTATTCATTATCGCGTCGAGGTTGAGTTCGAAAGGAGAACCTCTCTCATCAGCCATTTATAAGGAAAAACTTGAAGAAGAAGACTTGAAAAGAGAAGGGAAGTGTGAAAAAATAAGAATGAAGCCACTCCTTCGATATAGCAGACATGGCACAAACTTCCATGGACTGTACTCTGACAAGACACTAAAGAGAAGCGGACGAACGAACGAACGGAAAAGTCATTGCCTTCCCGTTTCAGTCAATCCCGATAAAACTCTCAGCTCGGAGCTCCTTGCTCCAAACCACGGAAGCAAAGAGCTGGGGGGCTAACTGTTGGGGTCGAAATCCCCTCCTCGAAGATTGACGGAACGAGAAGCCAAGATCAAGATCAAGTGGAATAAATCCCGGGCATGAACCGGACAAGCTAAGGCCGACTGCCCACGATCCGTCCGGGACATGACCCGGCGCTGGGATAAGGCCAGCCGCCCACGTTCCCTCCAAGACCATGTCCGGCGGCTGGGATAAGGCCAGCCGCCCGGATCATCCTCACACATGGACCGGCGGCTGGGATAAGGCCAGCCGCCGGATCTCCTTGACACACGGACCGGCGGCTGGGATAAAGCCAGTCGCCGGATCCCCTTCACGCATCGACCGGCTGCTGGGATAAGGCCAGCCGCCGGGTCTTCACCACACATCGATCGGCGGCTGGGATAAGGCCAGCCGCCCGGTCTTCCCCATACATCGACCGGCGGCTGGGATAAGGCCAGCAGCCTGGTCTTCCCCATACATCGACCGGCGGCTGGGATAAGGCCAGCCGCCGGGTCTTCTCCATACACCGACCGGCGGCTGGGATAAGGCCAGCCGCCGTGTCTTCTCCATACACCGACCGGCGGCTGGGATAAGGCCAGCCGCCGGGTCTTCTCCATAGGTCGACCGGTGGCTGGGATAAGGCCAGCCGCCCACGATCATTTCTCAGTCAAGACTCATTATCCGAACATCGTCCAGTCGACCGACCGTCAAACATAACTCTAAGCCCGGACCGACTCGAAGATTAGGCATTTGCGTGTTCTGATTTCAAGACATCCATAAACATTTTCCGAAAGACCGTGACCAGTCGCCGAAGCACACGAGCCAAAGGAACCAGCGGCTGGCCAGCAATACGAAAACCGGCGGCTGGAAGTTCAATCAAAGAACGGGCGGTTCAAATCTCAAAAGTCGTAAAACGCTCGGAATACTGTTTACGCGGGAAAAACCGTTAAAAACACTATTCATCTCAAGACAAAGTTAACCGAAAAATCGAATTAAGTCTAAACCGATATTCGGATTACTATTTATCAGATTACTATTCACGGTTTACTATTCATCGGCGGGCCAGATTTGGGTCAGAACGCGCAGACCGATCACGGAAGACTCTCGGGCCGGATATCGGGCCCAAAAGGTTAGGTCGGCGGCTGGGAAGGAAGGACAAAGTCCCACATCGAAAATCTGAAGTCTTAGCACCCTAGGATTGTCAGTATATATATGTACGCTCATGTAAGGGTTAGAGGCCATCCAAAATCCGAGTATTAGGAGTTTTGACAATAGAAGACTTTTCAGCTTTTGCTAATTATTCTTGTACTTTGGAAAATATCAATAAAATATTCTTTTAGCATTTTTCGGTCCTTTAGTTCTTTAAAATAGAATTTTCGAGCCCCCACAAAATATAAGTTTTGACAGTGTAAGTTTCGGCTCTCACACTGGCTAGCCTCCCTCCGCAGAGAGACGGGCCAGCCGCCTTTCACTCTGCAAAACGGGCCAGCCGCCCGTCATCCGCAGAAGGAAGGGCCAGCCGCCCTTTGCTCCGCAAAACGGGCCAGCCGCCCGTCCTCCCTAGAGAGACGGGCCAGCCGCCCTTCACTCCGCAAAATGGGCCAGCCGTCCTCTTTTCCTCCTAAGAGAGATGGGCCTACAGCCCTCTTTTCCTTTATCAAGATCTTCGGCCCGAAGACAAGCATATGCTCGGGCTCAAAAGCAGTCAAAAATCAAAGGATGGAACGGATCCAATAAACCCGACGAAATCCAAACAGCATCCGAAGCGATACGCTAGTTCAAACCAAAGCAATCGAAGGCAAATCAAGAGATAATAGAAAGCCGAAATGGTCTCCATAAAAGGAGATACCAAACGATCAAGTCCAACAGAAGAAGCAAATACAATGAAGGGTCGAAATACCCGAACACGATGAAGACAGAAATACAAGATAAAGAAGGCCAAAGCCTAGTCATACTCAACGACAGGAGTGGCCGCCCCGTCTTCCAAAGCCTCAGCCTCCGAAGACTGGTACGGAGAAACAGGAGAATAGACCAAGTAGCTATCAAGGACGGTAGCAACCCGATCGTAGGAGCCAACCCAGCCTCCTCCTTTGAGCTGCTCCAACGAAGCCTCCAACTTGCCTTCCTCCTCCTCGACCTTGGACTTCCCGGACTTAATATCTTGGACCAGGCCAAGGTTCGAGCTGACCTCAGACAGAGCGGTCTCGCCAAACTTAGCCTGACGCATCGGCGCAAGAGCGGCCTTAGCGCCCTGAATACGGGGACGGTACTTCTCCATCGACTCCCAGCGGCAGCGTTTCAGCCCCAGTTCCATCTTCCGCTCAGCCTCAGCATGCGCCTCCTTGAGAACCTTCTGAGACCTCTTTTCCGCGTTCCTGAGCTTGACCTCCAGGCCCTTAATCTTTTTGTCCTTCTTCTGGGACTCCTTTTCTGAGGCCTCTAGGGCAGCCTGGGTCGCGTGAGCTCGAGTAGCAACCTGAATCAAAGTAGAGCAAATGTCGGGAGAAACGAAAACTAGTCCACATCAAAACAACTCAAAGAAATAGGGAATTACCATCATGAGGCCGGAGGACAAGTCCCCATAAGCCGCTGAGCGGTCAAACGGCATGACAAAGGCTGGAGCCGACGCTCCAATATAATCCACGACCTTCGCAGACTCAACTGGATCTCCCCCCGCCGCCTTGCGAGCATCGAACATGAGACCGGGCTCGGACGCATCGGCCTTCCGAGCCGCCTTGCCCTTCCTCGGGCGATCCGAGCTGACGGCAGCTCTTTTCCCATTATCAGCAACAGCGGCACAACCAGAACCCTGAGGAATGGCTACTTGTTCCTCGGGTACACTATCATCCTGAAGATCAAACCCGGAAGGCAGAACGAAACCAGTCGCCGGGTCAAACTCGGCCGCCTCCCCTGACGGTCCAGCTTCGCCGTACTTTTGTTGGCGATACATCTAAACGCCTTCCATGCCAGGGTATGTCGCCATCAGATCAACGAAGTCGGGACCCTTTGGAGGAGCGCGCCCTTCAAGAATGTCTTTTGCGTCAAGAAAACGGTGCCAAAGATCGGGACAGTTCAAATCAATCTTCTTTTTAGCAACTCCAGAAGTTCGAGGAACAAAAGGATCACGAACTGAGAGGAAGAGGAAAAAGTGTGAAGTTGTGAGAAATGAAGTTGTGAAGAATGAAGCAAAGAAATGCAAACTCTTTATAGGAGAAATTCACAAAAGACAAAATACTTACGTGGCACATTCTACTCGGTTCTGACCGGACCACCGTAATCGGGACTAACCGTAAACGGCCTGCACTTCACATAGAAAAACTGATTCCGCGAAGCCCTGCAATTGCTCCGAAGACCGGTATAGAAGGACCGCACATTCTTCCGAATGTTAACCGAGCAAAAGAGATCCGGGGTGGAAGTCTTCCTCAAGGAAAAGAAATTCCGCATAAGATTGCCCTCCGGCTTGATTCCACATTCTGTGCAGCGGACCACAAGTCCCATCAAAATTCTCATAGCAGAAGGAACAAGTTGTGAGATCGCAACCTCGTACAATTCGAGAAACTCGAAGATGACTCCCGGAATCGGGAACCAAAGGAAAGCCTCGTAAAATAATGATTCGTACATCGCGAAATATTCTTTTGTCGCCTTATCCATCCTATCTCCATCTTTCGGGAGGCGAAACTTGATCCTGTCCGAAACTCTGAAGTCATACCTGAGCTCGGCCAATGAATCCCGATCACTCAGAGTGGGTCCGAGCTCGAATCCTGCAGCCAACTTCCTGTACCCCGTAGCCGGTCCACGCTTCTTGAACCGCCAGGCGAAAATATCCTCGCCCCAATAAGCATTGGCTTCCCCAGGTGAACGGCACTCGGACTTCACCTCCGGATGCACGAAGGTAGGCACCTCTGGGCGATCTGACCTAACTTCTTCTCCGGACATGGCCGAGTCGTCGCCTGCCTCTGGCTAAGCACGATGATGTTCGGAAGGGACCGGAGATCGGGACGGCCATGCAGGCCACGCACCGTTGCCTTCAACATGTTGAGGAGGAGTCCAAACGCCCCATACACCGCTAACTCGCGGCGAAGCGCCATCAAGACCGTCTCGAGGAGAGCCAGACGCCCTCTCTAAGACCCCTCCAGATCCAGGCGCCCACATTGACACGGCCAATGCGCCAGCCGCCCTCTTGGGAGCACTCTTGGAGCCGGACGCCCTCTAGGAGGCATTCCCAGAGCCGGACGCTCTAAACGTCGAACCTTCAATGCCAGCCGCCCTCTTGGGTGCGCTCTCGATCCCGGCCGCCCGTTGCTGGATATCCCCCCGGTGATATGATCTTGACCAGCGATCATGAGATAGAACCTGCTGGACTTGAGATGGAAGCTGCTGGACTTGAGAATGAAGCTGCTGGACTTGAGATGGAAGCTGCTGGACTTGAGAATGAAGCTGCTGGACTTGAGATGGAAGCTGCTGGACTTGAGAATGAAGCTGCTGGACTTGAGACTGAATCTGCTGGACTTGAATCAAGAGGGCCAATGACTCGTTCACGGACCAGGAAGCTCAAAGAGGATGTTCAGACTTTACTCATTCAGATGGGGAACCGGGAAGAAGAAGACCATGCTTATCAAACCACTCTAGTTTTGATTCAAGCCAACTGAGTTAGTGTAAGGGTGGATGATGCATTGTGTGCTCTTTTTCCCTTGTCAAGTTTTTGTCCCACTGGGTTTTACTTGACAAGGTTTTTAACAAGGCCAATGTATCATCTTGTCATTGCCCTTATACTACTCTTGAAGACCAAGGCCACTTACTTATATCTTTCTTATCTTATGGTCGGACCAATTATTTAAATTATGCTTTTGTTCTATTCTATTTGCTTATGTACTACATCAGGCGAGCTAGGGTTCTGTCCTAACTCCCTATAAATACTCTGGTGGCCGCTTTCTTTGGATCTATCTAGTTTTCTCTTTTATTCAACTCTTTGAATCTAGATCAAGGCAAATCAGAGGAGTTTCATTCCCTTTGTGTGGCCATTCATTCCCCGGTGAATCTAAGGCTTTTCCGCAACCTTAGTGTGACCTATCGATCCACTTTTACTCATCCCATTCGTTCATATCAGTTCATCCCTTGTTATCCTTCCACAGAAGTCTTTCTACTTGCTTCTAAAGTGACGATTTGTAACGGGGTTCATATTATATCGTATCAGAGCCACTTTGGAAGCTAAGTACTTTTGAATCTCTATGTTTTATGCTTTCTATCAGTCAGATTCGTGTAGATCTGAAGAGTTGTCAATCTATTGGTTTGTGACTTTTCATATTGTGACCCAAAAACGAGTGTCATATTGTGCGAATTTTTAAAACTCATTGGTGCGTTCGTTTTTCGCGATTTCAACTGTTCTGGGAACTAGGTCGAGTCTAGTTTTTAAAAAAATTGGTTTCAGGATTTTTGGAGACGGTTTGATATTTCTTTCGTTCCGATTGTTTTGATCTGTTGAAATCTGTATTGAAGCGTTTGTTTGCAACGATTCTTGAAAGAACTTTGACTGCTCGTGTGTTGCTCTTATCTTTCAGTAACAATGGTATCTGGGGATGAAGAGAAAGAGTCTAGCAATGCTCGGAACAACAAACTTCTCATGGAAGGCCTAACAGCTCAGATCGGCAAGATGATGGATGACCGATTTGCTGCCTATGAAGAAAACAGTCGAACCAGAAACAACCCTAGAGATAATCCAAGAGCCGAAGCTAGATTCAATGATGCTGCTTCAGATCGGTACTATGGTAGGAGTGATTCCTCTCAAGGGAGTCGTAGAAGGAACATAGGCAACCCCACACAAGAAGAACTCTTGCGACGCAACCTCAAGGGTTTGAAAGTGAACATACCTCCTTTTCATGGCAAAGCTGATCCCGATGCATACATTGAGTGGGAAAAGAAGATTGATCTGGTGTTTAATGTACAAGAATACACAGAGCTCAACCGAATCAAGATAGCGGCTACAGAATTTCATGATTATGCCTTGAGTTGGTGGGATCATCTTGTCACGACAAGAAGAAGAAATCAAGAGTTGCCTGTCTCAACTTGGGAAGAGATGAAAAGCCTGATGAGGAAGCGGTTCATTCCTAATCACTATCAAAGAGACTTGCATCAGAAGTTGAGAAAACACACTCAAGGGACTAAATCGGTTGAAGAATATTATCAAGAGATGGAAGTGTTAATGCTTAGAGCAAATTTGGTGGAAGACAATGAAGCCATTATGTCTCGGTTTCTTGGAGGCTTGAACCAAGAAATTCAAGACAAGCTTGAGACTGAACATTATTTGGAGTTGGAAGAGATGTTACACAAGGCCATGTTATTTGAGCAACAGATAAAAAGGAGGAAAGCATCTCGGTCTAGCTACAATCCGAGTTCATCCTATTCACGGCCAAACTACTCCAAAGATGACAAGAGCACCAACGCCAAGGACTCTACCTCCAAAGATGCTACTTCAAGTGTTCCAGCCAAGAATTTTGACAAGAATATTACTCCCAACACAACCGACTACAAAGGAAAGGCTAAGGAGGGTTCCACACGCTCACGAGATGTTAGTTGTTTCAGGTGTCATGGAAAAGGCCACTATGCAAGCGAGTGTTCCAACAAGCGTGTGATGATTTTGCTTGAGAATGGCGACATGGAATCTGCTGATGAGTTTCTGGACATTGCTAGTGAAGGAGAACAGGAGCTGTTTCCTGTTAAAGGAGACTTGTTAGTGACCAGAAGAACACTAAGTGTACAAAGCAAAACACAGGAGCAAGAGCAGCGTGAGAACTTATTCCATACTCGGTGCAATGTGATGGGAAAGGTTTGCAGCCTAATCATAGATGGAGGAAGTTGTACGAATGTAGCCAGTAGTACTATGGACAAGAAGCTTGGATTGAAGACCACTAAGCATCCATCTCCTTTTCAACTACAATGGCTCAATGACAGTGGTGAGATGACCGTTCAGACACAAGTGGTGGTACCTTTGTCTATAGGTATCTATGAAGATGAGATCTTGTGTGATGTTTTGCCTATGGAGGCTAGCCATATTCTGCTTGGACGACAGTAGCAATCAGATAGGAAGGTGATTCACGATGGCTTCTCAAATCGCCATACGTTTGATTACAAGGGCAAGAAGACTACTTTAGTGCCTATGACTCCACACGAGGTCTATCTTGACCAGAAGAAGGACACTTCCAAGTCTAAGCGACCCAACTTCTTTGCCAAAGCCAGTGACATCTTGTTGGGGTCAAAACCCACTCCTCGGAGATTGACGGACTAAAGAACATAACGTTACTATAAAAGACAAGCCAGGCCGCCGGATTCTCTCCTCGAACATCCCAGGCCGCCACATTCTCCTTGAACATCCCAGACCGCCAGATTCTCTCCTTAAACATCCCAGGCCGCCAGATTCTCTCATTAAACATCCCAGGCCGCCAGATTCTCTCCTTGAACATCCCAGGCCGCCACATTCTCTCCTTAGCCAGCCCGCCATATTCTCTTCCGAGGAAATGGACGGACTAAGCTTCATCAAAGAGAATTGGGTGAGTTGAGAGAATTGGGCGGGTTGGATTTTATCAGAAAGAATTGGGCGGGCTGAGGCTCGTCAAAAGAGAATTGGGCGAGTTGATAGAATTGGGCGGGTTGGATTTCGTCAAAAGAATTGGGCGGGCTGAAGACTTAACACGCACAATCCAGCCAGCCCGTTTCTCCCCATGCACAATCCAGCCAGCCCGTTTCTCTACGAGCACGGCCTGCCAGCCAGTTTCTCTCCATGCGCCATCCAGCCAGCCAGTTTCTCTCCAGCCAGCCCGTTTCTCCCCATGCGCCATCCAGCCAGCCAGTTTCTCTCCAGCCAGCCCGTTTCTCCCCATGCACAATCCAGCCAGCCCGTTTCTCTACGAGCACGGCCTGCCAGCCAGTTTCTCTCCATGCGCCATCCAGCCAGCCAGTTTCTCTCCAGCCAGCCCGTTTCTCCCCATGCACAATCCAGCCAGCCCTTTTCTCTCCATGCACAATCCAGCCAGCCCGTTTCTCTACGAGCACGGCCAGACCACCCGATTCTCTCTCAGGAATGGCCAGACCGCCAGTTTCTCTTCATAAGAGATGGGCGGTCTGGACTTCCAAAAGAAACGGGCGGGCTGAGCTAATGAGCAAAACCGGCGGGCTGGACTTCAACGAGAAAACGGGCGGACTGAGTTATACGAGGAAATGGGCTGACTGAGTTTTAAAGAAAGAAACGGGCGGACTAAGAAAATGGCGGGCTAAGTTTTCAAAAAAAGAAACTGGCGGGCTGAGATCAGACAAGAAATGGGCGGACTGAATTTTTATCCGAAGATCCGACCCGAAACCGCTTAGCTCGAAATATTATTCACGTACCAATCAAACCAAAGAAGGGATTCGATCTCAGTAAAGAGTCGAGACTAGGTGAACCGGAGTCAAATTGGACCGAGGCTGGACAAAGAGGCGGGCTGCAAAAGACTTGGGCCGTGGATCGAGCCCAAACCAACTAAGGTCGGCGGATGGAGAAAGGAGCAAAGTCCCACATCGCCTATGAGTACTTTTGACGCCTTAGGTCGCCTAGTATATATAGACATGTATGTATTAGGTTGAAATTCATTCAGAATCCGAGTATAAGGGCTTTCGCAATATAAGACGCTAAGCATTTGCGAGTTTTCTTGTACTTTGGCAAAAACCACTTAATAAAATTTTCTTTTCAATTTCGGTCCTCGAGTTCTTATAAGATAGGATTTTCGAACCCCCATTTATATAAGTTTTTGATTGTGTTAGTTTCGACTCTCACAGTTTGGCGCCGTCTGTGGGGACGAGAAATATTCTAAACCCTAAGAACAAGAGGATACGAGAAAGAAGACGATGGCCGAAGAAGCAATGGACTGGAGTTTAACGGGTGGCAACCGCGGTCAAACAATGACTTTCCGAGAGGGTGAAGCCGCCGAAATAGACCATCCTCACAACGATCTACTCATCATCAGTCTTTCGATTGGAGGCCATGACATACCGAGAGTTCTGGTTGACACGGGAGGCACAGTGAACGTCATATTCCTTGAAACCCTTCGGCGGATGAACACTGGGACCTGGCATCTCACAACCCATCCAAAACCGTTGACTGGTTTCTCTGGAAAGACGACAATGACGATAGGTACAGTCGAACTCCCCGTCAAAGCAAAAGGAGTGGAGAAAAACACGAAGTTCTCGGTGGTAGACAGCCAGCGGATTTGCGACGCAATTGTGGGGACACCGTGGCTAAACGCAATGAAAGCTATCCCGTCAACCTATCACCTTTGCCTGAAGTTTCCAACCCCGAATGGAGTTGAAACAATATGGGGACGTCAAAGGGATTCACGAGCTTGTCTTCTAGTAGAGCACAGATTAAGAAAACCGGTGACTGAATCCGATGCCCAGGCAAAATCGAATAAAACAAAGGAGGAACGACAACTCGCGAAACTCGAGCACAAGCTACAAATGGAGGAAGCCAGGAAAATGGATAAAGATCCCCCGTGCGAGCCGGTGATTTCGGTAAACATAGACGCAGCAGACCCGGAACGGTGTACGGAGATCGGAGCAAACCTAGAAGAACCAATAAAATCGGAGTTGATCACTCTCCTGAAGGAAAACTCCAGCGCATTCGCATGGGCAGCGGAGGACATGCCCGGGATTGACATCGGAATAACAAGCCACAAACTCAACGTAGACCCGACATTTAAGCCGGTGAAGCAGAAGAGACGAAAACTCGGCTCAGAACGCGCCCAAGCGGTGAACGATGAAGTAGAGAGATTGCTCAAAGTCGGATCCATCATGGAGGTGAAGTACCCCGATTGGCTTGCCAACCCGGTGGTAGTGAAGAAAAAGAACGGCAAGTGGCGAGTCTGCGTCGACTTCACAGATCTGAATAAGGCATGCCCGAAGGATAGCTTCCCGCTCCCGCACATTGATCGACTGGTTGAAGCAACGGCCGGGAACAAATTGCTATCTTTCATGGACGCATTCTCAGGATATAATCAAATCATGATGAGCCCAGACGACCGAGACAAGACCGCGTTCATCACGGATCGCGGGATATACTGCTACAAAGTGATGCCGTTCGGACTCAAGAACGCTGGCGCAACATATCAGAGACTCGTCAACAAGATGTTCGCTGAGCAGCTTGGAAGAACGATGGAGGTGTACATCGACGATATGCTGGTAAAGTCCCTAGAAGAGAAAGACCATGTGAAGCACTTGCGGGAATGTTTCGAGCAATTAAACCGACACAACATGAAGCTGAATCACGCAAAATGCAGATTCGGGGTGGCGTCCGGAGAATTCCTCGGCTACCTTGTGACGCATCGCGGGATAGAGGCAAACCCAAAGCAAATCAACGCCTTAATATAGATGGCCTCGCCAAGAACAAAAAGGGAGATCCAAAGATTGACAGGACGAGTCGCGGCATTAAACTGATTTATCTCAAGATCAACGGACAAATGCTTGCCTTTCTACGACACCCTCAGGGGAAACAAGAAGTTCGAATGGACAGAGAAGTGCGAGATAGCTTTCCAAGAATTGAAGAAGTACCTGGCAAGTCCACCCGTCTTGTCAAAACCAATCGAAGGAGAACCCTTGTTCTTGTACACAGCAGTCTCGTCGACAGCAGTAAGCGGAGTACTCATAAGAGAGGATCGCGACGAGCAAAAACCAATCTTCTACGTCAGTCAGACTTTGACGGATGCAGAGACTCGATACCCGTTAATGGAGAAAGCGGCCTTGGCGGTGGTGATGTCAGCTCGGAAGTTGCGGCCATACTTCCAGTCACACACAATCGTCATACTTACAACTTTCCCCCTCAGAACGATCTTGCACAGCCCAAGTCAGTCAGGACGGTTAGCAAAGTGGGCGGTTGAGCTAAGCGAGTACGATATCGAGTACCGGAGTAGAACGTGCGCCAAATCTCAAGTTCTAGCAGACTTCTTGATCGAATTACCAACCACAGGCGTCGAGGAGCCAACTCCAAACTCAGTTTGGACGCTTCATGCAGATGGGTCATCATCCAAACAAGGTTCTGGAGTTGGGGTGCGGTTAACATCACCCACAGGAGAAATCTTGGAGCAGTCATTCCGACTACTCTTCAACGCCTCCAACAACGAAGCAGAATATGAAGCCCTGATCGCAGGACTGAGACTGGCACTTGGCCTCAAGATCCAAAACCTCCAAGCTTACTGCGATTCCCAGCTTGTGGCGAACCAATTCAATGGAGAATATGAAGCAAGGGACACCGGATGGAAGCATATCTGAAAATTGTCCAAGACTTGGCGAAACAATTCGAAGAGTTCGAACTCACGAGGATCCACGAGGAGAAAATGCTCCAGCCGATGCACTAGCCGCCCTGGCATCGACATCAGCCCCGGGAGAAAGACGAGTCATCCCCGTCGAGTTCATCGAACGGCCAAGCATCGATCCACCTCAAGTCGCGAACCTGATACAACAGCCGGAAGGCCAAGAAGAGGAAGAACCTCCGGAAGAAGAACTAGCAACAGAACCACAAGAAGAGTATGGCTGCGACCGCAAATGGATGGCCCCAATACGAGCCTACATCCTAGATGGAGAAGTCCCGAAGGAAAAATGGGCGGCACGCAAGCTGAGAGCTCAGGCCGCCCGCTTCATCATGCTCGACGGAAACGTATTCAAGTGGAGGCTATCCGGACCATTGATGACATGCGTAGAAGGCGAAGAAGCAAGAAGAATCATGGAAGAAGTCCACAGCGGATCCTGCGGAAACCATTCCGGGGGAAGAGCTCTCGCGATCAAAATCAAGAGACACGGACACTATTGGCCGACCATGATAAAAGATTGCGAAAAATTTTCCCTTAAGTGCGAAAAGTGTCAGCGGCATGCACCAATAGTCCACCAACCCGCGGAAATACTCTCGTCCATCTCAGCGCCGTATCCGTTCATGAGGTGGTCGATGGACATCGTGGGACCAATGCACAACTCAAAGCAGAAGAGGTTCCTACTCGTCTTGACAGATTATTTCTCAAAGTGGGTCGAAGCAGACTCGTACGCCAGCATCAAGGACGCTCAAGTGGAACATTTCGTATGTAAGAACATCATATGCAGGCATGGAGTTCCGTATGAAATCGTCACCGACAACGGCTCCCAATTCATCTCCGCTCGATTTCAGGGATTCTGCGAAAAGTGGAAAATTAGGCTGAGCAAGTCGACACCACGCTACCCACAAGGCAACGGACAAGCCGAAGCTGCAAACAAGACCATCGTCGATGGACTGAAGAAACGCCTCGGAGAGAAGAAAGGACGGTGGGCGGATGAGCTTGAAGGGGTCCTGTGGTCCCACCGGACAACCCCGAGGCGCGCAACGGGAGAAACACCTTTTGCACTAGTCTACGGCACCGAATGCGTCATCCCATCTGAAGTCAATTTTCCTGGAGTCAGACGAAGACTCCTTTCCGGACAAGAAGGCCTGAACCATCTAATGATGCTCGACGAGCTAGACCTCATCAACGAAAGGCGAGATCAAGCCCTTGTCCGAATCCAAAACTACCAGCAAGCGGCCGCAAAGTATTATAACTCCAACGTACGAAGCCGCAGGCTTAAAGAAGGAGACCTCATCCTCCGCAAAGTTTTCCAGAACACCGCGGAGCCGAACGCAGGGAAACTGGGCGCTAAGTGGGAAGGACCGTACAAGGTGACGAAGGTGGTCCGCCCGGGGGCATATAAGCTAGAAAACGAAGAAGGGAATCCCGTACCAAGGACTTGGACTGCAACGCACCTGAAGAAATATTATCACTAGATAAACTGAATCACTGTAAAAACGAACTACGAATTGGCTTGATCCCCAATTCTGGGGTACGTAGGCAGCTTGTCTTTCGGCAAGTTCAGCTACTTTCCTTTTTAAATTTTTTTATGGGGGGAGTGGGTCCGTATACACATATACTCCCACAAAAATTTCGCCACTTGGCATACACAAACTTTTGCCTCTTGGCATACTTATCACCGTCTGTTGCTGATCACAACAAGGCGACTTATCAACCATGGTTCTTTCGAACATCCCAGAGTGGATAAAAGTAGCGCGCTATATAAGTTTCCGGATAATATCTGAGAGGCGTAACCTGATCGGGAATGCGGGAAGCGTCAGGAAGATATTTTGTTAAGCTTATCTTCAAGAGCGTCTCGTAAATTGGGAATATTACGGGGCGTCAACCGCGAAATAAGCTCGCTAAACCCAGTAAACACCATACGCGAACACTGGTCATAACACACCTCATAAACGAAATACCAAACCGGCCCTGGTATGAGGTCATAAACTCGTTCGCTAAACTAGCAACCGAATTCTAAACCCAGCATTCGACTTTACGCTGGTCAAACAATACGAGAGGGAGATTTTCCCTTAGTATACGCTGATTAGAGTGCCCGACACAGCGCGTCAAAGCAAGCCATAAAACGGCAAACAAAATAATCAAAGCATTTTTATTGAAAATATTTAAACAAAACCAGTCCGGACCAAAGGCAGTTCAGAACACCATAAGTAAAACCAGGCAAAAGCCAAACAAAGATAAAAACTAAAGCAAAACGCAAGCAACAAAACTAAGAATCCTGACCAAACGCCTTAACAACAGCAAGATCAGAGATCCCAGAAACTCCATCATTGGATCCAGCCGGATCAACCACTCCGATCGCAGCGGCCGCCGCTTCCAATGGCTCGACCTCCGACCTTGTAACAGGCTTGCTCTCGGAAGGTGGAATCAACTCAGAATCAATCTTTTCTCGAATCCGAGCTGCTACCTGATCGAACTGACCATCTGCTCCATCTAACTCAATTTGATACTCAGGCAGAGTCTTCTTCTCCTCGTCCAAATTCGGAGGATCGCTGCCCTGGAGCAAAGCAATGAGTTCGAGATTACCCTGCACCTGAGCAAGATCGCCCTCTTGGGTCCTCGCTTTGAACAAAGATCCAAACAACTCCTTCAGTTCGCCCAGAAAGGCACGATGCTTAGTGACGGAGGCTTTCCGACCGTCTGCATAGGCACGCTGCATCTTTGCTTCATTCAAGGCTCTGAGGCTCTTCAGTTGACTTTTCATGGCCGCAGGATCATCAAACTGACGCTTGACGGTGGCCTCTAGGCGAACTGACGCATGAACCGCATTGTCTTTTTCCACTCGCTGTTGACAGAGTTGTTTCTCAAGCGACTTGACTCGTCCCGAACTTGACGCTTCTTGGTCGTTGAGCTTTCTTCGGACTGACCTAGCATCATCTTCGGCACGTTTGCGGATCCCACGGATAGCAGCGTCGTACGAGCTGACACACTTGTTGACGGAAGAGATGAACTGCAAAAAAGGAAATACAAGCAGTATCAATAAACAGAAAGAAAGCAAACCGCCGAATTCTTTCAAGGAACAAAGTCAGACCTTCATCCCGGAGTGGGCCATGTCCGCATATCTCTCGGACTCTTCCAAACTGTCCCAAGACGGAAGTCTAAAACCCGAGTCCGCGATCGTGGAGAAACTCCTCGCGGATTGTCGGCGATTACCGCATACCGCTTCAGGGAAGCCAAGTCCCTGAGAAGGATTTGTGGGCATATTCTCGGGAGGCTTTCCCTCAAGGGAAGAACCTCTGACCGCCTGCGCGCCGCCATCAGCAGGGCAGTCCGCCTGTTTCCTATGCAGCGTGGAATTCTCTTTAGTCAAACCATAGACAACCTTCCGAGTCGTCGACTGACCCTCGGAAGGACGGGTCGCTTTACCCCTCGACTCCATGATCGTCTCTTTCCTCAAAGGAGTAACAAGAACTGTCGACAGGGCCAGTTTGTTAACAGGCCACTCCAAAGGTGGAATGGCTGATCCGACCTCGGATAATTTCGTTTCTGAAGGATGAGTAACCGTTTTTCCAAGCGAAATCGACTCTGTCAGCCCGCTTTTATCTCTCACTTCCCTCTCACGCTTTTCCTTCTCCTTCCTCTCACGAAACGTTAACCCGGCCATGTTCGGAAAACTCAGAACAGGAGATGGATTTTTCGTAGAGCTTGGAAGAAAAGCAAACGCTCGAAAAATCTCTTTGAGGACAGAAAGAGGAAAGGGGGTGAGTATATATACATTATGGCAGTCCTAAATCCCAACTCAACAAGGGATGAGATTTTCCATTATCCTAACCCAAAAAGAAGTAGGAATTTCCTATTCCCGAGCCGAATACTCCAGGAATCTCGGACACGAAAAGGAAATCCTTCCTCGACGCAGCCGACTTTGGCTCCAAAAAAAAAAAAAAAAAAAAAACAACAAACCGCCTTTTCCTATTATCTAAGGCGCCGGTTTTCTCTGCATACGGCCGACTCATCGCAAGGCATACTATACGAGTTCTTTGTCCATCAATCCCGATAAACGCTATACGTAAAGCTCCTCACTTCAGCAAGCGGAACCAATGAGCTGGGGGGCTAACTGTTGGGGTCAAAACCCACTCCTCGGAGATTGAAGGACTAAAGAACATAACGTTACTATAAAAGACAAGCCAGGCCGTCGGATTCTCTCCTTGAAGATCCCAGGCCGCCTCATTCTCCTTGTCAAAGACGCCACTTTCTCCGGAGGGAAGCAAGGCGCCACATTCTCCTTGTCCAAGACGCCACTTTCTCCGGAAGAAAGCAAGGCGCCAAATTCTTTGCCTCAAGGCCAAGGCGCCACTTTCTCCGGAGGGAAGCAAGGCGCCACATTCTCCTCCGAGACCAAGAAGCCACTTTCTCCTCAAGGCCAAGAAGCCACTTTCTCTTCAAGGCCAAGAAGCCACTTTCTCTTCAAGGCCAAGAAGCCACTTTCTCCCCAAGGCCAAGGAGCCATTTTCTCCTCCGAGACCAAGAAGCCACTTTCTCCTCAAGGCCAAGAAGCCACTTTCTCTTCAAGGCCAAGAAGCCACTTTCTCTTCAAGGCCAAGAAGCCACTTTCTCCCCAAGGCCAAGAAGCCACTTTCTCCTCCGAGACCAAGGAGCCATTTTCTCCTCCGAGACCAAGAAGCCACTTTCTCCTTAAGGCCAAGAAGCCACTTTCTCTTCAAGACCAAGGCGCCACATTCTTCAGGACAAGGCGCCACATTCTCGTAAAAAGAAACGGGCTTCTTGAGTTCGTAAAAAGAAACGGGCTTCTTGAGTTCATAAAAAGAACAGGGCTTCTTGAGTTCGTAAAAAAAACGGGCTTCTTGAGTTCGTAGAAAGAATTGGGCGGCTTGAAGATTTAGCTCAGAACGACTTGGTTCAGAACACTATTCATGTGCCGACGAAAACCAGGAAAAGAATCCAATCGCTGCGGAAAACCGAGATTACAATGGACTAAGTCAGACCGGAGGAGAACTGGGCTATGATTGGACTGAATGGAGACCCGTCAAGGAACTGGGCCAAGGATTGAGCCCAAATCGGTTGAAGTCGGCGGAAGTTAAAGTTTTCAATGTCCCACATCGCTGAAGGTATTGAAAGTATCAAAACCTCTCTCAAATCCACCCTTGATATTAAAGACCTTGGTCCTCTTAAGTACTTCTTAGGAATAGAAGTTTGTAGGTGTGCTGATGGCATCTTCCTTTCCCAAAGGAAGTATGTGGTTGACCTTTTGAATGAGACAGGTTTCATGGAGGCCAAACCGGTGCATACACCTCTGGAAGATGGATACAAAGTCAATCGAGAGGGGGAGAAAGAGGATGAGCCATTTGATGATCCCGGCCTATACAGAAAACTTGTGGGTAAGTTAATATATCTAACCCTCACTAGACCTGACTTATGTTTTTGCGTGAATCAGGTGAGTCAACATATGAAGAAACCCACAAAGTATCATTGGACCATGGTTGAAAGAATTCTGAGGTATCTCAAAGGGAGTCTAGACCGTGGAATATGGATGGGAAAGCATGGAAGCACAGAGATAGTTGGCTATTGTGATGCGGATTGGGCTGGAGATAGAGTGGATAGGCGCTCTACAACTGGCTATTGCACCTTCATTGGAGGAAATATGGTGACTTGGAAGACAAAGAAGCAAAAGGTGGTTGCTTGTTCAACAGCTGAAGCGGAGTATCGTGCCATGAGAAAGCTGACCAATGAGTTGACATGGCTCAAAGGACTCCTTGCAGATTTGGACATTGATCAAGCGACACCAATGACCATGCACTGCGACAATCAGGCTGCCATACACATAGCATCCAACTCAGTGTTTCATGAGAGGACCAAACACATAGAAGTAGACTGTCACAAAGTAAGGCAGAAGATTGAAGATGGAACGATCCTTCCATGCTATACAAGGAGTGAAGATCAATTGGCAGACATCTTCACCAAAGCCGCAAGCTCCAAAGTCTGTGATTCCATTTATGGCAGACTTGGACTTGTGGACAAAGTCAGACCGTGGTAAGCACTTCCCTCGCCCATGAAGCTCATACTCTTTTACCTTATAGCGTTTTGTCCCACGTGGTTTTCACTATAAGGGTTTTAATGAGGTGAGACTCATGGGTAATCCAAGTTAAACATTCTTTGGGTGATTCCAGAATGTTTAGCTTGAGGGGGAGTGTTGACATTGGTTCACAATCATCATTGGCCATACAACTTGTCCGTACAAGAAGCCGTACTGGTTCAATGATGTTGTGATCAATGCTCGGTTAAGTGAAGTGCATTTATGCTTTACGCAAAAGAAGTTCAAAAGGAGTAAGGCTTGGACTACAAGCAAGAGGAGCGTGTGTAAGTCTTGATACACGGACGTGGAGCTTATCTTCAAACGGTCCTTCAATCCAGCTGTATCTACTTTATCACCTTTTCCACCTTTTGTTCATAAACCTTATCTCCTTTGTAGCAAAAGGTTGCAAAAGGTAATTAGGTCTTTGGGTCTCCACGGTTGTATTTAAAGAGGGACCATTCTCCTCTGTAATTTTTTAAAAAAGCGATTTGTTATAATGAAACCAGTTCATCTTTTCTTGTTTTCTCTTCTCTATCTCATATAATCCATTGTTCTTTTCTCATAATCATCACATAATCCAATCATATTCCGCAAAAACATCATCGGCCGCTTCACTTACACCTTTTTTCCGTCAGGACATTTGTGGGCTGCGCCGGGCTTTTCGATGGTTTTTGCGGTTGATGCGTTCTGGCCAAGGCTTTCATGTCTTCTTCGTGGATCACGAAATTCGAGGCGCGGTGAAGAGCATCTTGGATGGTAACTGGGGGGTTGATAGTGATCTCTTTTCGGAAGCTCGAGGCGTACCACAGGGACTTCTTCAGGGCGTTTATGGCGGCACTGTCGCTTAGGCCATCAATTTTTGATAGGATCAACTTGAACCTTTCGATAAATTCTCTCAGGCTCTCCTCGGACCCTTGCGACAGTGAGTAGAGGTCCGCGTCGGACGTCGAGCGGCTTACGAAAAGTGAGTAATGCTTCAGGAAGTCCGCGGACAGTTGCTCGAAGTTGTTGATCGAGTTTCTCTCTAATAGTGAGAACCACAATAGTGCCGCTCCTTTCAAATGTTCAACGAACAAAAGACAGAAGCCAGCGTCTTTCTCTTTTGGTTTGAACTTGGTCCGACTTGTTACGATATGGAAGGCCGTCATATGCGCCTTCGGATCCGTCGTTCCCTCGTAGAACGGGATCTTGAGTTTGCCGGGGTCGGAGAGTCTCATGCTCGAAGTGAAGGGAATCTTATGAGTTTCTTCCAAAACTCGGTAGATCTCGTGAGCCTCACTGGTCGCCTTGTGGACTTGAGATATCATTTCCCTTATTTGGCTCGCTGTTAGCTCTAGTTGGGCTCGCAGCTCGTCCATTTTGCTTCTTCGTTTAGCGGACCGACTCGCTCGGCCCGCTCTTTCTCGTTCTTCGGCTCTTATTTGCTGATCCACCAGGAGTAGGTTTTCTTCCTCTTCGGTGAGATCCCTTTCTTCCTCGTCTGTCTCGCCTTCGTCGTGGCCACCTGCTTCCACCGTGGCTCCTCCATCGATTACTGTTGAGCCCGGCCGCTCGACTCTAGGTCTCGTCGCGCTCTTCCGATGTAACGGTGGCGGTTCCGATGGTTCCGTCCTGGTCCCGACAGGAGTTTGCTCGCCGAAACTTCGCCTTCCGGAAGTTTTCGCAGGTGGCGAGAAGAGGAGGCGTCTCCTTCCGAGTGGCTGGGAGCCTTGCGCTAGTTCCGCAACCGCAATCGCAACCGCTGCGGGTGAACCAGTAGAGCCCTTAGGTGTTGATGGGTTCACCCGCTGTCACTTGCAAACGCAAACGCAGCGGGTGATAGCGATTGGTGGCGGTTAGTAACAATCATAAAAACCGTTTTGTACCGCTTCAAACCGCTTTATACCGTTAAAATCCAAAAGCTGCTTTCCGCAAGCGTTTGCGGTTGTGGGCGGTGGCGGGTGGTTCCAGAATTTTCTTTTTTTCAAAATATAAAATAAATTATTTTAAAAATTAATAAAAAATAAGAAAATTATAAAAATTGGAAAAAGTTAAGAATTTTTTTTATTTTCTTGTAACGAATAATTTTCATATCAAATTATTATTCTTAATATATATATCATTTATGAACTAAAATTTATATATGTAACTATATGTATTTTATAAAAAAAAATCAAACCTTTTAAAACTTTATATTTTATTTTTCATTTGATATGTATAATATATACATATTAGTTAAATATATATTTGTCAATACAATTATGTTTTAATACTAAAATTATTTTAAACTCTTAAAAATATTTATTTAATTATTTATTATATGATTTAGTTTTTGGTCTTTAAATATTAACTATACATATTTTTATATATAATTTCTGGTTTTTATATAAATGTTATATTGTATGTATTTTATTATTCTAATATCAAACCGCTATTACACCCGCTGTCAACCAGTCAAAAATGTCCTGTAAACACAACAGTTTTCAACCGCTATACCAGTCGTACAAAACGCTTATTAACGCTAATAACCGCAATCGTCCGCTTCCGCAAACTTTCGCAACCGCAGCCGCAACCCCTGCGGGTGAACCAGTCGAGCCCTTAGTTTTTTTTGAAAACTAAAAATATGTATAACTAATGTTAACAAAGTAGTGATTAGAATTTTTGTTATATATATATAACTAATGTTAATAATGTAGTGATTAGAAAATTTTTGTTCAATAAACTAGATGCATCATTGGCTGGTACACTAAAATAAATAAAAAATTGTCTAAATCATCATCAAGTTACCATAAATCTACCACAACAAATACAAAAAAATCTATCACCCAAATTTTGAACTAAAAACAGTAAAGATGACAATAAATCTACTGTCGCAGAACACAAGTCTACCAAAGTTTTAATAAGCCTACTAGCACTGTGAACAAATCTATTGTCACGGCATAGCCTCATAAAACTTACCGGCAAAGAGAATAAATCTACCGATCTACCATCAATAGGGAAAATCTATCATCGCTATATATCTACCAACACAGCCAATATATCTACATACGCCAAAATAAATCTATCGTCACTTAGAAACTGGTCAACAAATCTACCGTCCGATTACTAAGTCTACCGCGCCAATAAGTCTACCGTCTGAATATTAAGTCAACCACTGCACAATAAGTCTAACACTAAAGACCTCATAAATCTATAGTTCAAAACAAGTCTATCGTTTCGCACACAAAATCTACGACGCGCCTGATAAAACTACGAATATAAATCTACCACGCGCGCAACAAATATACGTAGATTTATTAAGTCTTCCACAACATGAACAGTAGATTTTCCATTTCGCGCGTGCGATTCATTAATGGCATTTTTCGTAATTGGTGTTTTTGTTAACACATGCGAAAAGGGTAAAATAGGTACAAAACATTATTCTAGTAATTTCCAAAAGATGGGCATCAAACTGGTCATTTCAGCACTTTTTTGCACTAGTTTAGTTGTTCTCTTTTTTTATTTATTTTGTTGGAGAAGAGAAGAATAAGTGGATAAGTTATTATGTTGTTTTTATTTTTTAATTAATTATATTTTTTAATCATGCAAAACACAGAATAAATATGATTGTAATGTATAACTGTCAAAAAACTCCAGTATCCTAGTGGCATATGTTTTTTTCTCGCCATCATCTACCCATGGTTCAATTTCTTTCAAATCAAATTGTTTGTTTTAATAAAAATTAAACGATGTCGTTTAGGTCTGATTAATAAAAAATAAAAATTAAGCCGAGCCAAACCAAACCTTTTGTCTACTTGTCCTGTTGATAAACCATTTATAATTGCGGTTTTGTTGAACTTGACTACACTTTAATAAATCATGTATTAAATTCAAAATTTTAGTTAGTTTATGTAGTTTATAGTATGGTTCAATAACTCGTGTATGAATAAATAGGCAAACTAAGTTCTATGGGAATAGGTTGAAAACCCAGTTTTATCATTATTTCTGTTGGGGTCAAAATCCCCTCCTCGGAGATTGATAGAACGAGAAATCAAGATCAAGAACGAACGAGTCATATCCTGAACATAAGGGCCAGCCGCTCATGCTTATGCATGAGGTCAGCCGCCCGTCTCTCCCTTAAGCATGATCCGACGGCTGGACCAAGATCAGCCGCCCGTGATCCTTCAAGCAACATCCGGCGGCTGAACTTAGTCCAGCCGCCCGTGATCCTTCAAGCGACATCCGGCGGCTAAACTTAGTCTAGCCGCCCGGAACCTTTCAAACGAGATCAGGCGTCTGGACTTGTCCCGGAGTAAGTTCAGCTGCCCACCATTGTCACTCAGTCGAGACTTGGCGTCCGAATAGAGTCCAGCCGCCCATCGAACATAATCCCGGGCTCGTATCAATCCAAGGCAAGGCGTCTGCACGTTCTGATCCTGAGTTTTGGCCAGCCGCCCATGCACGTTGGTCAGCCGCCACCTTGGCCAGCCGCCCATGGACATTGGCCAGCCGCCCATGGACATTGGCCAGCCGCCCATGGACATTGGCCAGCCGCCAATGGACATTGGCCAGCCGCCCATGCACGTTGGTCAGCCGCCCATGGACCTTGGTCAGCCGCCCATGCACGCAAGGAAGAGATCGGGCGGCTGGACGTCAACACGAAGCGGGCGGCTGAAGTTTTGAGGAAACGGGCGGCTCCGTCTCAAAAATAGTAGAAATGCTCGGAACACTATTCACGCGGGAAAACCGTTAAAATACTGTTCACGAAACACTATTCATCCAAAAAAGAGTTAATCGAAAAATCAATTTACGCTTAATCGAGATCCGGATTACTATTCACGATTACTGTTCATTGGGCACTATTCATCAAGAATCGGGCCGGGCCAGGATCAGGTTATGTGACGGATTGCTGAAGGTTTCGGGCCAGGAATCGGGCCCAAAAGACTAGGTCGGCGGCTGGAAGGAAGGAACTTTGTCCCACATCGCCCACAAAGAGTCTTAGCCTCCTAGGTCTCCTAGTATAAGTATAGATGATTGTACTAGGTTCAGATCATCCCAAATCTGAGTATTAAGAGCTTTAGTATTATAAGACTTATTAAAGTTTTTGCTAATATTCTTGTACTCCGAAATATTATCAATAAAATCATCTTTTTACATTTTCGGTCATTTAGTTCTTTTAAAATAGAATTTTCGGATCCCCATAAAATATAAGTTTTGACAGTGTGAGTTTCGGCTCTCACAGTTTGGCGCCGTCTGTGGGGACGAGAAATATTCTTAACTCTTAGAACGAGAGGATACGGAAAGAAGACGATGACCAGAAGAATCGACGATATCATCAACCAACCGGCCAGAGCAGCCGCTACGGGAGCAGCCGGAACAGAGACTCCCGCCGTTGGTACATCAGCGACCGGAACAGGAGCAACTGCCGCCGGGACATCCGCGGCTGGAGCAATCGGAGCAGGAGCGACCGGGACCTCCACCGTCGCACCGCCCAGATTCGGGATGCCGACCGGAGACCCGGTCATAACAGGAGCAGCCAACACCGATCCCTCCGGTCTAGCCCAGGACATCTCGGTGAGCTAAGGAAAATGATAGCCGAACTCGCGGAGCGGCAAAACAAGCAAGAAAGAGCGGCCGCACATGAGATAGCAGCTTCCCAAGAGCTAGCACGTGGCCCCCAGACTTTCGGAGCAAGACGCCTCATTTTCACCCCGCGAGCAGATACCTCGGGCAGGCAGAATCCCGACGAGCAGACTCCCGTCGGAACGAGGAGAGAACTGTTGGCACCGCTTCCGTTGCACCTAAAAAGCACCACTAGGCGGACTGCCGAACAGCCAACCTCAACGGTGACCAACAGTGAAAATGGAGAAGATGCCGCAAACAGAGCCAGTCAAGAAGAAAGTGAGACCGACGACGAAGATAGAGACCGGACGGCGGACTAAGAAGAGCTTCGCTGGATAAGGGAGCAAGAGAAGGCGGAACGAGCAAACCGAGCAAACCGATCCACAAGCCAAAGTAGCGAGTTGGACGAACTCCGCACCCGACTAGAGCTCACGGCAAGTCAAATGAAGGAGGTAAGGTCGCAGGTGCACAAAGCGATCAGCTCGGCTCCCGAAATTGACCGAGTCTTGGAGGAGACCCAAAGGATCCCTTTCACCTTGAAGATCACAAACGTCAGAGTCCCGGACCCTGACAAGATTCAAATCCTTTTTACGACGAGACAACGGATCCAAAAGCCCACATGACAGCCTTCAACATCGCGATGAACCGGACCAAGTTCAATCCCGAAGAAAAGGACGCTAGGTTCTGCTCCTGTTCGTAGAATACCTGAAGGGGGCGGCCCTGTCATGGTTCTCGCGGCTGGAGAGGGACTCAATCAACGATTTCGAACAGTTATCGTCGGCCTTCTTGAAGCATTACTCGCTATTCATAAGCCAATAAACATCCGACGCGGATCTATACTCGCTGTCACAAGGACCGGAAGAAAGCCTTCGAGAATTCATCCAAAGGTTCAAGGTGATTGTGTCCAGGATCGACGGCTTAAGCGACGGTGCCGCAATAAACGCCCTGAAGAAATCCTTACTGAAGTCTTCTAGCTTCCGAAAGGAAATCACCGTAAACCCGCCGGTAACTATCCAAGACGCTCTCCGCCGCGCTTCTAACTTCGTAATCTACGAGGAAGACATGAGGGCCCCGGCCGGAAAGCACCAATCAACAAAGTTGGTCGCGAAAGGCTCGGCGCAGCCTTCAAATGTTCCAAACGAGAGGAGGAGTAGGCGAAGCGGGAGAGATGAGGAACCCAACGCGGTTGGAGCGCACAACTATCAGATAAACACGGAGAAACCATCTGACGGGCGTAACAAAGGATCATGGAATACGTGGACCCATCTGGGATACGACGAAAACGCCTTTTGCACCTTCCATAAGGCCAAAGGCCACTCGCCGAAAACTGTAGGACAATCGGGAGAAGGCTCGCGGCAAAACTATTGGCCGGAGAACTCGGAAATGGAAAAACTTTAGAGAGTCTCGGAATGGCCGAAGAAGATGCGGTCGCCCCGGAAGGATGACCCGATCAGGAACGTCCCGAGAGGCCCGCCGAGGAAACGCCCAAGCGGGGAAGGAGACCAAACGGGGACGACTCTGCCACAAACCGGAGGAGGATTCACATGATCATCGGAGGATCCCAGTACTGTCGAGACACGGTGGCTTCCATAAAGGCGTTCTTGAGGAGAGGAGACAAAGAATCCAACCCGCAAGACCCGATCACCAAGAACGACGACCAAATCGCCTTTCATGAAAAAGACACCGAAGGACTCGACCAACCTCATGACGATCCACTAGTGGTGGAGCTAGACATCAACGAGTACGACGTCTCCCGGGTTTTGATCGACACCGGAAGTTCGGTAGATGTCATATTTCGGGAGACACTTCAACGGATGAATGTGGATCTGTCAATGGTAAAACCCAACCCAAGGTCTCTCACCGGGTTCTCTGGTGAAGTTACCATGACAGACGGGACAATCCAGCTTCCGGTTCACTCCGGTGGAGTTACGAAGATCGTTAATTTCGCGGTGGCAAACCACCCCGCGATTTATAACGTAATAATGGGAACCCCGTGGATCAACTCGATGCGAGAGATCCCGTCGACTTACCATCTATGTCTGAAGTTCCCGACACCAAGCGGAATGAAGACTATCTGGGGAAATCAGAAGGAGGCACGGATCTGTTTTCTAGCGGAACACAAGCTCCGGAACCCGACGATCCCGCAAAGAGAAAACTCGAAACGAAGGAAGGAGGACGAACTAGTCCAGCCAGGGAGAAAGGCAACCATGGCCGACCAGTCCGAGAAAACAGGAGTTCTGCCCGCAGAAGCCAAAACCAACCTGGAAGAAACGGAAACTCGCAAAGAAACTACCGCAGAAACTGCTGAAACCATAATAGACGTCTGCTAACTAAAAAAAAAAAAGGAACAACGGGTGACTTGATCCTTTCTCACGAAAGGTACGTAGGCAGCTTGCTTAAAAAACGAGTTCAATTACCCCATCCATAAAAAAGGGTGGGAGTGGGTCCGTATATACATATACTCCCAAATTTTCGGAAAAATTTCGATAGGATGAACATTGAGACTTAGCATCTCATAACACGTCCAGAACTCGAACAACTCCCGAAGAGTACTAATCAAGAAACGAACCCAGGTGAACACCGGGACTTAGCATCTCGTAATCCATTCTGAGAAACAAACGATCCAGAAAGATCCGAGGAGACGAACATTGAGACTTAACATCTCATAACACGTCCAGAACTCGAACAAACTCCCGAAGAGTACCAATCAAGAAATGAACCCGGATAAACATCGGGACTTAGCATCTCGCGATTCATCAGGGACCACCCATCAACTGAGATAATAAAAATGTCTCTCAACTACTCAAGTCCTCTCAAAAAAATCCGTCTGTTGCTGGCCACAACAAGACGCTCACTTTTCAACCATGGTTCTTTCAGCATCCCGCAGCGGATAAAAGTAGCGCGCTATACAAATTTTCGGACTAAAATCCGAAAGGCGTAACCTGATCGGGAATGCGGGAAGCGTCAAGATGATGTTCTGATTAGTTTACCTTCAGGAGCACTTCGCATAGGCAAATAGTGTGAAGTGTAAACCATGAAGTAAACTCGCCAAACCCAGTAAAGCGCCTGACATGGAAAGCTGGTCTAGGACGTCTTAAGAACGCGGTATCAAACCGGCTCTGATGCGAGATCTTAAAAGCGTTCCGTAGAAAGAGGGAGTCAAGCAAACTCAGTTCCCCACGACACCAAAAACAAGCATTAAACCAGCGGTTGGTGTAGAATAACGTCGGGGACCTTCGGATGGAAAGCTGACAAAAGAGGTCCGAACCAGCGGTCGTCCTCAAGGAAAAGAAATTCCTGATATGGATGGCCTCTAACTTAATCCCGCATTCAGCGAACCGGACTACTAAACTCATCAAGATCCTCATCGAGGAAGGGACAAGCTCCGAAATCGCAATCTCGTGGAGTTCAAGAAACTCGAAAATGACTCCCGGAATCGGGAACCAAAGGAACGCCTCGTAAAATAACGACTCATACACCGCGAAGTACCCCTTCGGGGCCTTATCCATCCAATCGTCGTTCTTCGGAAGACGAAACTTGATCTTATCCGAAATGTGGAAATCGTACCGAAGCTCGTTCAGCGTCTCTCGCTCGCTCAGAGTGGCCCCGAGCTCACATCCACTGGCCATCTTCCTATACCCTGTAGCCGGTCCAGGCTTTTTAAGCCACCAAGCAAATATATCTTCACCCCAATAAGCGTTGCACGCTCCAGGGGAGTTGTACCCAAGCTTTACTTCCACATTCTCCGGACAAACAAAGTCAGGTACCTCGGCCTCTTGGTCTGCCCCGGCTTCTTCTTCGAACATAGTACAGTTATCGCCAACTTCGGGCAAACCATTATGATGTCCGAGGGACGCCGGAGACCTGGACGGCCATGGACGCCAACCACCAGTATCCTCTTCACACTGAGGAGGAGTCCAGACGCCGCGAACACTGCTAACTTGTGGCGAGGCGCCACTAACACTACCTTGAGGAGAGTCAGGCGCCCTACGCAAAGCTCTCCCAGGGCCAGGCGCCCTCTGAGGCGTACTCTCCATGCCAGCCGCCCTCGGCTGAACTTCCTTATTACCAGATGCCCACTGAGGAACATCAGCGAATCCGGGCGCCACTGGTTGAACATTGCCAAAGTCAGGTGCCCATTGAGGCACACCTTTGGGGCCAGGCGCCGCTTGCGGAATGGCACCTTCACCGGCCGCAAACAAGTCATCCACAAGTCTCGCGTCCTGCTCTGGAAAATAGTCGAACTCAAAGTCCAGCATCGTGTCAAAGTTGAGCTCGAAAGGACTCAATGGTTGACCCGCCATACCAAACAAAAACAAAACAATACTTGAAGAACACTTGAGAAAAACTTGAAGAAAACTTGAAGAGAGAAGTGAAGTGGTGAAGAATGGAAGAGAAGCCATCCCATGATATAACAAAGATGGCAGGAACTCCCATGCAGACATGACGAGACAACATCCGTCTCTGACAAGACATTAAAAACAGGACGGACGAACGGAAAAACTGTTTGCCTACCCGTTCTATCAATCCCGATAAACTCTCAGCTCGAAACTCAATTCTTCGGACCACAAGCAAAGAGCTGGGGGGCTCAATATTGGGGTCTAAATCCCCTCCTCGGAGATTGATAGAACGTGAACTCAAGATCAAGAACGAACGAGTCATATCCCGAACATAAGGGCAGGCCGCCCATGCTTATGCATGAGGTCAGCCGCCCATCTCTCCCTCAAGCATGATCTGGCGTCTGGACCAAGATCAGCCGCCCGTGATCCTTCAAGCAACATCCGGCGGCTGAACTTAGTCCAGCCGCCCGTGATCCTTCAAGCGACATCCGGCGGCTAAACTTAGTCTAGCCGCCCGGAACCTTTCAAACGAGATCCGGCGACTGGACTTGTCCTGGAGTAAGTCCAGCCGCCCACCATTGTCACTCAGTCGAGACTCGGCGTCCGGATAGAGTCCAGCCGCCCATCGAACATAATCCCGGGCTCGTATCAATCCAAGGCAAGGCGTCTGCTTGTTCTGATCCTGAGTTTTGGCCAGCCGCCCATGCACGTTGGTCAGCCGCCCATGGACCTTGGCCAGCCGCCCATGGACCTTGGCCAGCCGCCCATGCACGTTGGTCAGCCGCCCATGGACCTTGGTCAGCCGCCCATGCATGCAAGGAAGAGATCGGGCGGCTGGACGTCAACACGAAGCGGACGGCTGAAGCTTCGAGGAAACGGGCGGCTCGGTCTCAGAAATCGTAGAAATGCTCGGAACACTATTCACGCGGGAAAACCGTTAAAATACTGTTCACGAAACACTATTCATCCCAAAAAAGAGTTAATCGAAAAATCAATTTACGCTTAATCGAGATCCGGTTTACTATTCACGGATTACTATTCATCAGTCTATTATTCACGGTTTACTGTTCATCGGGCACTATTCATCAAAAATCGGGCCGGGCCAGGATCAGGTTATGTGACGGATTCCTGAAGGTTTCGGGCCAGGAATCGGGACCAAAAGACTAGGTCGGCGGCTAGAAGGAAGGAACTTTGTCTCACATCGCCCAGAAAGAGTTTTAGCCTCCTAGGTCTCCTAGTATAAATATAGATGCCTGTACTAGGTTCTGATCATCTCAAATCCGAGTATTAAGAGCTTTAGCATTATAAGACTTACTAAAGCTTTTGTTAATATTCTTGTACTCAGAAATATTATCAATAGAATCATCTTTTTACATTTTCGGTCTTTTAGTTTTTTTTAAAATAGAATTTTCGGATCCCCATAAAATATAAGTTTTGACAGTGTGAGTTTTGGCTCTCACAATTTCCCTAACACACATTAGTAATTTATTACTCACTGCCTTGGGAATCATAACCATACAATAAAATTCAAAAGAGATCTTTTGCAGACGTGCTTGTCGCTTTAATAATATTTTTAACGTTTTCGGTCTATCTAATCCCTTTCTATGACTAGTGATTTACTCATAAAGACTTTCCAATTTCCTTTTTGCAGATGGTTGTTAATGGCTAGTGATAACATTTTCTCATACTTTCGATTACTCTTCTCCTCGATCACCAAAATTTTTCTGGGGACGGGTTCGAACCCCTTGGGGTTCTTTGTCCCTACTTTGTCCACTCTTTAGGGAAGAAATAACAAGAAGCATGCAACAACTTTCTTGAGAAAGTATTGTGGTAGAGGATTATTTTGCTCATTGTCATCTTTTTTTATCTACCCGCCGAACAACTTCATGCTGCTTTTTTTTTAGGTTGTTGATAAGCGTCGGTAATTGTAGCAAGCAGTATGAGTTGGGGCTCAAAAGAAAAAAACTTGAGCGAAAGATTCGTAGAGTGGTGAATAGGATTGGAAACCTTGAATCGGATCCCTTCGAATGGGAAGTGAAAGGTTTTGGATCTATTGCTCCGATTTATGAGTGCATGTTCAAGTACATCCGAGAGTCGAAGGCGCGGGCTAATAAAGACAATGATACTTATTTTGACCGTGGAATAATAAGAATTGGGCATTTTTCTAAATCTGCAGGATAATCCGATCGAGCTGTCATTCGTTTCGTTTGTACCCATTTATTTTTGTTATTGGGATACACTTTCGTTATTTCGCCTTATGTATTAACTTTGGTTCCTCTGTTATTTGTATTAGAAGAAATGATAAAAGTAACGAAATAAAATAGCTGAACTCGTTTCACTGAGCTACCTACATACACAGAAAGGGATCAAACATATTCGTAGTTTGTTATTCTCTCATTCATTACATACTTAAACTCAAACATAAAGCTTTTTAAGATTGATTACATTCCATGGTCCCGAGACTAGGTATCCTTTTGAGTCTTTCAGGGGATACACCCCGTTGTTAACGACTTTGATTACACGATAAGGGTTTTTGTTGGGTCAAAACCCACACTCTCAAGATTAACGGCTAGAAATGACTAAACATCAAAGAGACTCCAAAGATCAGAAGATACATAGTTCCAAGTCAATTCCCGTATCCGCGTAAACCACAAGTTCGCATAAAAAGACCAAGAAAAAACAGCGCGGCCAAGCTGATCTTTGCGAAAACTGGCCAAACTGATCTTTGCTGAAACTAGCTAAGCTAAAAAGGGTGCCCACCTGGAGTTTTCCTGGTGGTGCCGACCTGGACTCCTTCTCCTACGTGCCGACCTGAATCAGCTAGGCAATGCCGAGCTGAAAATGTACGTAAACTGTCCGAATCAACTTATACGAGAAAACGACTCTTTTTGTAAACAAAAACATGCCTAGCTGAACTGTCCCGACACTGTGCCGAGCTGAAATCATGGCATTCAGCTCGGCACCATCATCCCAAAATCTGCCAAACTGAGTTTTCTACGAGTCTCGTACAACTCGAATCTTTGCGTATTCTCCGAGCTAAGATTTTGGCTGAGCTGGAATGTTGATCTTGGCTTAGCCTGATCCTAACTTCAGAAACAGTTGATCAACATTCCCGAGCTGACTTCATAACTCTCTTTCGATCATTGGTACTCGACTTCGTATTTTCCAAGAAGGATTGCGGAAACTCCGAGCAGGAAATACGTTTCGTACGAAAAATCCAAAATAAAAACTAAGTCTTTTTGTCTCTGCAGGTTCCTTCCGAAACATCTTGTCGTTTCCGTAAAACTTCATGTCTTTTTACGAATAACTTCGTGCTTTTCAAGTTATATGAAAACATCGAGGATTCTAAGTATATAACGAAATCAAGACCTCAAGCCACGATTAAACCCAAGGAAGGATCAAACCGAAGGCACAAAGACAAGCTGAGCCGAAATACCCAATCGGACCGGATTGGAGGAGACAAGATTGCAAGCCGTGCCGCATTAGGTCAAAGTCTGCGGCTGGAGAAGGACTTCTCAACGTCCAACATCGCTAAGACGAGCTCTTGAGACCCTAGACTACTTTGTATAAATATACATCTTTGTACTCACTTTCAAATCATCCCAACTACTCGTAATTTACGGCTTAGGCTTTAGTCTTGCACTTTTGCTTACGAACATTGTACGAAAAGTCTATTCGACGCAAAGTCAATAAAATTCTTTTACAATCTCTTTTCTCGAGTTCTTCCCAGAAATCTTGGAATCCCATAATTTACATTACGAAATCGATTGTGTGAATTTCGGTTCCCACAGTTCGACGTTAGAAGGAGGGGGGGGGTGAGAAATTTTCTTACTCTTAAGAACGACAGAAAATGAGAATGGAAAGAATGACTGTTGGAGGGGATCGGCGTACGGAGACAGAGGAAGCTCTCGCGGCGAACAAGCAAGCCACAGGAAGTTCGGTAACAACCGAGGCTTTGGTGGAAGTACTAATGGTGGAGATGAAGGCCCTGCGAAAGAAGGCGGAAGAGCGGGAAAAGGGGAACATTGTATTGACCAAACAGCTGCAAGAGGCGCAGCAGGGCGAGGAGACTAGAGAGCCCTGTCCCGAAGGAAACAACCTTCGCGGAAGATGTCTCGATTTCGAGACGCCTCGTGGAACACCGAGGGTTCCCCGAAGGCAACAACCAAGACTCAGCAATGAGCAAACCCCGGTGGGACGAAGACCTCACTCTTCGCTTCCACCACCACTTCGTCGAGCCGCACAAGGGAATGGACGAGCTAGCGTGTCCTCTTTGGCAACCGCCCAACGGCAAAGGGAAGACTATTCTGCCCGAGGACCAGATCGCGAACAGCCCGAGGACGGAGAAATCCGAGGGGCGCAAGACGCCTCTGAACACGCTCACGACCCCTCGGAAGGTGAAGAAGAAAACCCTCAGCAACAGCAGGAGCACTCGGATCTAAGTGCGTCGGAATTCTCGGAAGGAGGCAACTCCCGAAAGGGGAAGAAATCCGACGAATACTCCGAGCTACGCGAACAACTCCTCCAAGCACGAGATGAGATGAAGATCGTAAGATCGAAATCCATCGAGCGATCAGCTCCGCCCTGGAGATAGATCGTGTCCTTGAGGAAGCACAAAAAACTACGTTCATGGCACGGATCACAAAAGCCAACCTTTCCGACCCTGGAAAGATAAAAGTCCCGTACTATGAGGGGACTACTGACCCAAAGGCTCATCTAACGGTGTTGGGGTCGAAATCCCCTCCTCGAGGATTGACGGAACGAGAAGTCACGGTCGTGGTCAAATGGAACTTCTCCCGAACATGGAACGGACGAGCTAAGGCAAACTGCCCACGATCCGTCCAAGACATGAACTGGCGGCTGGCCTTATCCTAGCGGCTGGGATAAGGCCAGCCGCCGGGTCGCTTTGGTCCATCAACCGGCGGCTGGGATAAGGCCAGCCGCCGGGCCTTTCTTGCCCACGGCCGGCGGCTGGGATAAGACCAGCCGCCGGGTCTTGATCATCCACGGCCGGCGGCTGGGATAAAGCCAGCCGCCGGGTCTTCATCGTCCGTGGCCGGCGGCTGGGATAAGGCCAGCCGCCGGGCCTTCTTGGTCCATCAACCGGCGGCTGGGATAAGGCCAGCCGCCGGGTCTTCACGATATACCAATCAGCGGCTGGGATAAGGCCAGCCGCCAGGTCTTCATCATATGCCCACGATCATTTCTCAGTCAAGTCTAATTACCCGAACATCGTCCAGTCGACCGACCGTCAAACATAACTCTAAGCCCGGACCGACCCGAAGACTTTCCATTTGCGTGTTCTGACTCCAAAGACGTCCATAGACATTCCCCGAAAGACCGTAACGAACGTTCAGCCGTCCATGGACCAGTCGCCGAGCACACGAGCCAAAGGAACCGGCGGCTGGCCATCAATACCGAAACCGGCGGCTGGAAGTTCAAACAAAGAACGGGCGGTTCAAATCTCAGAAGTCGTGAAACGCTCGGAAATACCGCGGGAAATACCGTTGAAAAACACTATTCATCCCGAGATAAAGTTAACCGAAAAGATCGGATTAAGCCTAAACCGAGATTCGGATTACTGTTCATCGGATTACTATTCACCGGTTTACTATTCACGTATCACTATTCATCGGCGGGCCGGATTTGGGTCAGGATGCGCAGACGGATCACAGAAGACTCTCGGGCCGGATATCGGGCCCAAAAAGCTTAGGTCGGCGGCTAGGAAGGAAAGACAAGGTCCCACATCGGAAATCTGAAGTCTTAGCCTCTTAGGATTGTCAGTATATATATGTACGCTCATGTAAGGGTTAAACCCATCCCAAATCCGAGTATTAGGAGTTTTAGCAATTTAAGACTTTTCAGCTTTTGCTAATTTCCCTTGTACTTTCGGAAAATATCAACAAAAATCTCTCTTTTGCATTTTCGGTCCTTTAGTTCTTTAAAATAGAATTTTCGAGCCCCCATAAAATATAAGTTTTGACAGTGTGAGTTTCGGCTCTCACAATTTGGCGCCGTCTGTGGGGACAAAAAATATTCTTAACCCTAAGAACGAAAAGGATTCGGAACGAAGACAATGACCAGAAGAACCGACGATATCACCAACCAACCGACCGGAGCAGCCGCCACGGGAACAGGAATTCCCGCCATCAGTACATCGGGGGCCAGAACCGGAGCAACCGCTGCCGGGACATCCGCCGACGGAGCGATCGGGATAACCGGGACCTCCGCCAGCGCGCTTACCAGGTTCGGGATGCCGATCGAAGCCCCGATCATCACAGAAGCAACTAACGCCGCCCCGGAGATTGCGGCGATCACCGAGCTGAGGAACATGGTAGCCGAAATCGCGGAGCGGCAAAACAGGCAAGAAAGAGCGGCCGCACGAGAAAGAGCGGCTTCCCAGGAACCGGCACATGGCCCCGAACTATAGGAGGGAGACGCCTTGTCTTCACCCCACGAGCGGATTCCTCGGGCCGTCAGAATCCCGATGAGCAGACCCCGGTCGGAACAAGGAGAGAACCATCGGCACCACCTCCGTTGCTCCGGAAAAGCGCCACTAGGCGAACTGCTGAACGGCCAACCTCTACGGTGACTAACGGTGAAAACCCGAGAGACACCGCAAACGGAGACGACAGGGAGGAGAGCGGAACCGACGACGAAGCCGGAGATCTAAACGCAGAAGAAGAGGACCTCCGCTGGATCGAAGAGCAGGAAAAGGAGGAACGAGAAAACCGAGCTAATCGATCCGCTAGCCGAAGAGACGAGTTGGATGAGCTCCGTGCCCGCCTAGAACTCACCACGAACCAGATGAAGGAGGTAAGGTCGCAAGTCCATAAAGCGACGAGTGCGGCCCCGGAAATTGACCGTGTCCTAGAGGAAACGCAAAAGATCCCGTTCACTTCGAGGATCACTAGCGTCAGACTCTCTGACCCGGGAAAAATCCGAATTTTTTTCTTCTACGACGGGACAACTGATCCAAAGGCCCACATGACAGCCTTTCACATCGCTATGGGACGGGCTAGATTCAAACCAGAGACGCGGGATTCTGCCTCCTCTTCGTGGAACACCTGAAAGGATCAGCCCTGTCGTGGTTCTCAAGACTAGAAAGAGACTCGATCGACGGTTTCGAACAATTGTCGGCAGCCTTCCTGAAACATTACTCACTGTTCATAAGACAGTCGACATCCGACGCGGACCTCTACTCGCTGTTGCAGGAGCCCGAAGAAAGCCTTCGAGATTTCATCGAAAGGTTTAAGATGATTGTCTCGAAGATTGACGGCCTAAGCAACAGTGCCGCGATCAACGCCCTGAAGAAGTCCTTGCTAAAGACTTCAAACTTCCGAAAGGAGATTACCGTGAATCCGCTGGTAACCATTCAGGATTCTCTCCACCATGCTTCCAACTTCGTTATCTACGAGGAAGAAATGAGGGTCCCGACCGGAAAGCACCAATCTTCAAAATTGGTCGCCAAAGGCACGGTGCAACCTTCTAACGTTCCAAACGAGAGAAGAAGTAGGCGAATCGGCCGAGACGAAGAACCCAACCCAGGCGGGGCGCATAACTACCAGATAAACACGAAGAGACCGTCTGATGAACGCAACCGAGGGTCGTGGAACACTTGGACCCGACCAGGATTCGACGAGAACGCCTTTTGTACTTTCCACAAGACAAAGGGCCACTCAACCGAAAACTGCAGGACTGTCGGAAGAAGGCTCGCGGCAAAGCTGTTAGCCGGGGAGCTCGGAAACGGAGTAACCCTCGAGAGTCTCGGAGCTATCGAAGAAGGCGTCGGCGCCCCGGACGGACGACCTAACCGGGAACGTCCCGAGAGGCCCGACGAGGATACCCCCAAACGGGGAAGGAGACCGAACGGAGACGATTCCGCCGCCAACCGCAGGAGGATCCACATGATCATCGGTGTATCTCAGTATTACCGAGACACAGTGGCTTCGATAAAGGCGTTCCTGAGAAGAGGAGACAAGGAGTCGAACCCGCGGGAGCCGATCACCGAAAACGACGATCGGATTGCCTTCCACGAAAAAGACGCTGAAGGCCTTGACCAGCCTCACGACGACCCACTGGTGGTAGAACTGGACATCAACGATCATGACGTCTCCCGGGTCTTGATCGACACCGGAAGTTCGGTGGACGTCATTTTTCGGGAGACACTTCAAAGGATGAAGGTAGATCCGTCAATGATAAAGCCCAATCCGAGGTCGCTAACCGGATTCTCTGGCGAAGTCACAAAGACGGATGGAACAATCCAGCTCCCGGTTCGTGCCGGTGGAATCACGAAAATCGTTAACTTCGCGGTGGCAAACCACCCCGCGATTTATAACATGATAATGGGAACTCCCTGGATCAACTCAATGCGAGCTATCCCATCAACTTACCATCTCTGCCTGAAGTTCCCAACGCCAGATGGAATCAAGACCGTGTGGGGAAATCAGAAGGAGGCTCGAATCTGTTTTCTGGCAGAGCACAAGC
Organism: Isatis tinctoria; assembly: GCA_010577795.1. NCBI lineage: Eukaryota > Viridiplantae > Streptophyta > Magnoliopsida > Brassicales > Brassicaceae > Isatis > Isatis tinctoria. Next base: position 14,783,518 of record CM021245.1, on the reverse strand, counting down.
TCCGGAATCCGACCATCCCACAGAGAGAGAACCTGAAAAGGAAGATAGAAGATGGAGTCCCTGAACTGGGAAAGAAAGTAAGCAGAACCGAACAGTTCGAGAAAACGGAGATTCCGCCCAAGGAAACTGAAACCAACGAAGAGGAGACGAAAGCTACCAAGAAAAAGACCTCAGAAACCGCCGAAGCTGCAACGGACGGCTCTGTGACTAAAACTTAACCGCCTCCTTACCAAAAAAAAAAAAAAAAAAAAACGGAACTACGGGTGACTTGATCCCTTTTCACGAAGGGTACGTAGGCAGCTCGCTTAAAAAACGAGTTCAGTTGCCCCTCTCCTTAAAAAAGGGGGGGGAGTGGGTCCGTATATACATACTCCCAAATTTTCGCGAAAAAATCAAGAGGATGGACATTGGGACTTAGCATCTCATAACACATCTAAAGCTTGAAAAGTTTCCCGAAAACACCATTCCGACAAACATCGAGACTTAGCATCTCGAAACTTGATCCGGAAACCGAATGGACCCAGAAAAACCCGAGGAAAACGAACATTGAGACTTAGTATCTCATAGCACATCTTTAACTCGAACTTAAAGTTAGATAAACATCGAGACTTAGCATCTCGTAACTTATCCATGACCACCAACCGATCAAAGATATCTCTTAAGCCTTCTCAAACAAATCCGTCTGTTGCTGGCCACAACAAGACCGTCTTTTAAAACCATGGTTCTCTCAACATCCCGCAAAGGATAAGACTAGCGCGCTATACAAATTTCCGGATTAACATCCGAAGGACGTAACCTGCATCCCGCGATCCTGCAGGAAGCGCTCGAAACGATGTTCTGATTAGTTTACTTTCACTAAACGCTTCGCATAGGCAAATAGTGCGAATCGTAAAACGCAAAGTAAACTCTCTAAACCCAGTAAAGCGCCTGACATGGAACACTGGTCAAAGACATCTCGAGAACGCAGTATCAAACCGGCTCTGATTCGAGATCTTAAAAGCGTTCAGTCGAAAGAGGGATCTGAACAAGCTTGATCCCCTGCGACAACAAAAGACTGCATTAAACCCAGGAATATTCGCAAATACGAACTGGTCTAAAGTTCGAGTGTCCGGAACAACACTCCAACGCAACATCAATCAGCTACAAAACGGGCCAGCCGCCCATCCTCCGTAGAGAGACGGGCCAGCCGCCCTTCACACTACAAAACGGGCCAGCCGCCCGTCCTCCGTAGAGAGACGGGCCAGCCGCCCTTCACCCTACAAAACGGGCCAGCCGCCCGGACAACGGGCCAGCCGCCCTTCACTCTACAAAATGGGCCAGCCGCCCTCTTGGAAGAGAAACATACCGGCCGCCCATCTTCTCCTTTATCAAGACGATAAAAGCGAAGCAAGCAGAGAAGTCCATAACAACTAAAGGCAAAAGCAGATAGATAATAAATCTCCATGAAAGGAGATATAAAAGATCAAGTTCGGTTGACAAAGCAAATACAATAAGGGTCGAAAGACCCACACATAGCAGAAACAGAAAATACAAGGCCAAAGCCTTATCATACTCGACAAGAGGAGTAGGAGCTCCGTAGTCCAAAGCCTCGGCATCCGGAGACTGATACGGAGAAACAGGAGAGCATACCAAGTGGCTCTCGAGAACGGCAGCAGCCCGATCGTAGGAGCCGACCCAGCCTCCTCCTTTGAGCCGCTCTAATGATGCCTTCAGCTCTCCTTCTTCCTCCTCGACCTTAGACTTCCCGGACTTGATATCCTGGACTAGATCAAGGTTCGAGCTGACCTCAGTCAAGGCAGTCTCACCGTACTTGGCCTGACGCATCGGTGCGAGAGCGGCCTTCGCGCCCTCAATTCGGAGACGGTACTTCTCCACCAACTCCCAGCGGCATTTCTTAAGCGCCAGCTCCATCTTCCGCTCAGCCTCCGCGAGCGCTTTCTTGAGCTCCTTCTGAGATCTTCTCTCCACATTCCGGAGCTTGACTTCCAGGGCCTTGATCTTCTTGTCCTTCTTCCGGGACTCTTTTTCCGAAGCTTCCAAAGCAACCTGGGTCGCATGAGCTCGAGTGGCGACCTGAATCAAAGAAAAGAAAATATCAGCAAAGACCAAACTGCGTCAAAACAAATCTAAAGGAAGAAAGAATTACCATCATAAGGCCGGAGGACAGGTCTCCGTAAGCCGCTGAACGATCAAACGGCACAGCTGAGGCCGGAGCCAACGCTCCAAAATAGTCCACAACCTTCACGGACTCAGCTGGATCGCCTCCCGCTGCCTTGCAAGCGTCGAAGAGAAGACCATGATCAGACGCCTCGACCGTCCGAGCCACTTTGCCCTTCCTCGGACGGTCCGGGCTGTTGGAAGCTCCCTTGCCTTTATCCGCAACAGCGGCACAATCGGAACCCTGAGGAGCGATCATCTGTTCCTCGGGCACGCCATGGAAATCAGACCCGGACCGGAGAACAAACCCGGACGCCGGATCAAACTCAGCCGCCTCTCCGGACGGTCCAGCCTCGCCATACTTCTGCTGGCGGTATTTCCAAACACCCTCCATGCCGGGGTATGTCGCCATTGGATCAACAAAGTCAGGACCTTTCGGAGGAGCGCGCCCTTCTAAAATATCTTTCGCGTCCAGAAAGCGGCGCCAGAGATCAGGACACTCCCAATCGATCTTCTTCTTGTCAACTTCTACAACGATATCCTCGAACTCGGAAACTCTAAGAGCAAAGGGATCTCGAACTAAAGAAAGAAGAGAAGAAAAGATGAGAAGTTGTGAGAAATGAAGTTATGAAGAATGAAGCAAAGGAGTGAGGACTACTTATAGAAAAAAAATTCACAAAAAGACGAAACGCTTACGTGGCAGACTCAACTCGGTCCTAACTGAGCCGCCCAAGTCGGAACCAACCGTGAGCGGGCTGCGCTTCACGTAGAAAAACTCGTGCCGCGAAGCTTTGCAATGCTGTCGAAGTCCGGTGTAGAAACGCTTCACGTTCTTCCGAACATTGACCGAGCAGAAGAAATCCGACTTGGAAACCTTCCTCAACGAAAAGGAATTCCGTATAAGATCACCCTCCAACTTGATCACGCATTCGGCACAACGGACCACAAGTCCCATCAAAATCCTCATAGCGGATGGGGTAAGTTGAGAGATCGCAACCCCATATAACTCGAGAAATTCAAAGATAGCTCCTGGGATCGGGAACCAGAGGAAAGCTTCGTAAAACATCGACTCGTACATGGCGAAATATCCCTCTGGAGCCTTGTTCATCCTATCCCCATCTTTTGGGAGACGGAAATTAATCTTGTCTGAAATCTGGAAGTCGTATCTGAGTTCGGTTAGTGAATCCCGATCGCTCAAAGTGGGTCCATGCTTGAATCCCTCGGATATCGATCTATAACTCGTAGACGGTCCAGGCTTCTTAAACCGCCAAGCAAAAATATCTTCGCCCCAATAAGCTTTGGCTTCACCAGGAGAACGACACTCGGACTTCACTTCTGGATGCACAAAGATAGGCATCTCCGGGCGATCCGATCTGACCTCTCCTTCAGACATGACCGAGTCATCACCTGTCTCTGGCCACGTACGATGATGTTCAGAGGGAACCAGAGATCGGGATGGCCATGCACGCCATCCGCCATTGTCCTCAACATGCTGAGGAGGGGTCCAAACATCAACTCGGGAAGCATTGGACGTTCTCTCAAAGGCGCCTCCAGAGCCAAGCGCCCACCTTGATACGGCCACTGCGCCAGCCGCCCTCTTGGAAGCGTTCTTAGAGCCAGCCGCCCGCCTTGAGCCGGACGCCCTCCTCGAGCTGGACGCTCTACACGTCGAATCACCAATCCCGGCCGCCGGCTCGGGTATGGTCTCAATCCCGGCCGCCGGCTCGGGCATGTTCTCAATCCCGGCCGCCGGCTTGGGCACGTTCTCAATCCCGGCCGCCCATTGCTGAATCTCTCCCTGGACAGGCTCCCATTGAGGAACGTTAGCAAAACCGAGCGCTCTTTGAGCATCGCTAGGCCCAGCCGCCCACTTAGGAACACCTTCAGGGTCGGATGCTGCTTGTGGGATGGCCTCTTCTCCAGCTGCCAGCAGATCTTCCACAAGTACCGCATCCTGCTCCGCGGACATAAAATCAAAATCAAACTGATTGTTCATTATTGCATCGAGGTTGAGTTCGAAAGGAGAACCTCCTTCACCAGCCATTACTAAAGAAAAAAAAAAAAATTCAAAGGAAAAAGCTTGAAGAAGAAAGCTTGAAAAGAGAAGGGGAGTGTGAAAAAATGAGAATGGAGCCACTTCATTGATATAGCAAACGTGGCACAAACTTCCATAATGCACTATGCTCTGACAAGACACTAAAGAGAAGCGGACGAACGGAAAAACTCATTGTCGTCCCGTTTCAGTCAATCCCGATAAAACTCTCAGCTCGAAGCTCCTTGCTCCAAACCACGAAAGCAAAGAGCTGGGGGGCTAACTGTTGGGGTCGAAATCCCCTCCTCGAGGATTGACGGAACGAGAAGTAACGGTCGTGGTCAAATGGAACTTCTCCCGAACATGGAACGGACGAGCTAAGGCAAACTGCCCACGATCCGTCCAAGACATGAACCGGCGGCTGGGATAAGGCCACCCGCCAGGTCGCTTTGGTCCATCAACCGGCGGCTGGGATAAGGCCAGCCGCCTGGTCTTTCTTGCCCACGCCGGCGGCTGGGATAAGGCCAGCCGCTGGGTCTTCATCGTCCGTGGCCGGCGGCTGGGATAAGGCCAACCGCTGGGTCTTGATCATCCACGGCCGGCGGCTGGGATAAGGCCAGCCGCCGGGTCTTCATCGTCCGTGGCCGGCGGCTGGGATAAGGCCAGCCGCCGGGTCTTCATGATATACCAACCGGCGGCTGGGATAAGGCCAGCCGCCGGGTCTTCATCATATGCCCACGATCATTTCTCAGTCAAGTCTAATTACCCGAACATCGTCCAGTCGACCGACCGTCAAACATAACTCTAAGCCCGGACCGACCCGAAGACTTTCCATTTGCGTGTTCTGACTCCAAAGACGTCCATAGACATTCCCCGAAAGACCGTAACGAACGTTCAGCCGTCCATGGACCAGTCGCCGAGCACAGGAGCCAAAGGAACCGGCGGCTGGCCATCAATACCGAAACCGGCGGCTGGAAGTTCAAACAAAGAACGGGCGGTTCAAATCTCAGAAGTTGTGAAATGCTCGGAACACTGTTCACACGGGAAAAACCGTTGAAAAACACTATTCATCCCGAGATAAAGTTAACCGAAAAGATCGAATAAGCCTAAACCGAGATTCGGATTACTATTCACGGATCACTATTCATCGGCGGGCCGGATTTGGGTCAGGATGCGCAGACGGATCACAGAAGACTCCCGGACCGGATATCAGGCCCAAAAAGCTTAGGTCGGCGGCTGGGAAGGAAAGACAAGGTCCCACATCGGAAATCTGAAGTCTTAGCCTTTTAGGATTGTCAGTATATATATGTACGCTCATGTAAGGGTTAAACCCATCCCAAATCCGAGTATTATGAGTTTTAGCAATTTAAGACTTTTCAGCTTTTGCTAATTTCCCTTGTACTTTCGGAAAATATCAATAAAAATCTCTCTTTTGCATTTTCGGTCCTTTAGTTCTTTAAAATAGAATTTTCGAGCCCCCATAAAATATAAGTTTTGACAGTGTGAGTTTCGGCTCTCACAAACGGCTTTTTGCATTGCAATGGGCCAAGCCAAATTCAAGAAGGACGAACAAGACGCAGGTTTCTGCCTATTGTTCGTAGAACACTTGAAAGGGCCAGCTCTCGAATAGTTCTCCCGCCTAGAGAGGGATTCCATCGACAATTTCGGACAGCTCGTCGCGGCTTTTCTCAAACAATATTCAATGTTTATAAGCCGCGAGACTTCCGACGCAGATCTCTGGTCTCTGTCTCAAGGGCTGAAAGAGAGTCTGCGCAGCTTCATGGAACGCTTCAAAACAATCGCTTCGAAGATTGATGGCCTTAGCGACAAGGCAGCAATCGAGGCCCTGAGAAAGATACTCTGGTTCGAATTGCGATTCCGTGAAGCAATATCCCTAAAACCACCAACGTCTATCCAAGATGCTCTCCATAAAGCATCCCGATATATAATCCACAAAGAGGAGATGAAGGTGCTGGCACAGAAACACCGAGGGTTGAAACCTTCGAATCGCACTACGCTTCTCGCTTCGACCAGTTCTGGCGGCTAGAAAGGCAGCCAAAATGCCGGGTACGTTCACTTCGTGGGAGGAAACTCGGGGGGAGCTCACAACTACCAAGTTGGTTCGGAGAAACCTCGCTCCTATTCCGAGCGACCAAGCTCGGGAGCTGGACGAGGAAAGGGTCCATGGAACACTTGGACCCAAAACCCCGCAAGCTTCGACGAAAAGGCTTACTGCGAGCATCACCGCTGCAACGGGCACTCAACGGCGAACTGCCGAACCCTGAGAACAAAGCTGACAGCCAAACTCTTAGCCGGAGAGCTCGACGGAGCCATTAGCCTGCAAGATCTCGACTCAGGAGAACAGGAGTCCAACGGCGGAGCTAGGGAAGCCGGCCCTGTTCAAGACACAGCTAACGGTCGGCCGAACGATGCGTCCAAATGCGGAAGAAGAAAAGATGAAGGGACTGCAGTCATCCGCCGAAAAATCCACATGATAATGGGCGGATCTCAGTACTGTCTGGACACAGTCTCTTCCATCAAAACCTTCCTGCAAAGGGCCGATACCAGGGCGAACTGCTTTGAACAGCGTCGTTTCCTTTAAAGAGAGCAACGCTGAAGGGATCGACCAGCCTCACAACGACCCTCTTGTCAAAGAGTTGGTCGTGAGCGATTACGACGTCGCTAGAGTCCTGGTGGATACAGGCAGCTCAGTTGATGTCATCTATCGGAAAACTCTCGGAAGGATGAACATAGACCTGTCCAAAATAGTGCCAACTCTGAAACCACTAACTGGCTTCACTGGAGAAACGGCTATGACCTTAGGGACCATCGTGCTCCCGGTCCACGCCAAAGGGGTGACAAGAAACGTCGAATTCTATGCCGCAGACCACACGTACCATCTTTGCCTGAAGTTCCTAACTCCGGAGGGAGTGGAAACGATTTGGGGGAGCCAAAAGGAATCCCGAATCTGCTTTCTAGCGGAACACAAACTCTGGAACATGAAGACGAAAACCGGAGAATAAACCAAGCGAAGCAAGACAGAGGCGAAGGTCACTCCGGGAGATAAGGCGAAGCAGCCGGAAAACAGCAAACAACCCAACCAGGCTATCTCCCAGAAACCCGAGAATCCCGACACAAACAACGTCTCCGAACCAACGAAAACTTAGGGTCTGTTGTTACTTTTAAAAAAAAAATCCGATGTAACACTTGAACTACGAGACGGCTTGATCCTCGAAAGAGGTACGTAGGCAGCTCGCCCTCGGGCGAGTTCACCTGTCCTCCTTATTTTTTTAAAAAAAGGGGGGGGGGAGGAGGTGTACACATACAGCAACTCATCGCATCTCGAACTTCGGGAACCCACTAGTTTTCGAAGCATTTGCATACGACCAATTGAGCCCGTCCGAGAAAAGTAATTATGAGGCTTCGCCGAAACTGAGATTACTCGTTTCGGCCAAAGATCACTCCAAAACTTCGCCGAAACTGAGATTACTCGTTTCATACGAAGATCACTCCAATACTTCGCCGAAACTAAGATTACTCGTTTCGGTCGAAGATCACTTCAAGATTTTGCCGAAACTGAGATCACTCGTTTCGGCCGAAGATCACTCCAAGACTTCGCCATTGGATGCATCAGCCATAAGCTTCTGCCCGCCATATTCAGCATTGCGTCTCCGAGAGGAACGCTTGCTCTTCTTCTCGACATCCCCCTTGGCGACGCCCTTCCCTTTGTCGACAAAAGCACGGCGAGCCCGCAGAGGTCTCGGCAATAGGAGAACATCTTCCTTCTCAGACTCATCTACCGAAGGATCAAAAGGTTCGTGAACTTGGTTCGGATTCATCCCAAAATTCGGATCCTGTTCAACGAAAGGCTTCCCATCGGGCAAAGCTCGAGCCTTTTGGACTCTTTCTACGGAAAAATCTCGTGTCCACCGAGTCTTTTGGATTCAGCTCGGTGTCTTGAATGATGTCCAGCGGAAACTTCGGAAGAAAGTGACGAGCTGCACAAAAAATCAAACCATCAAAAAGGCGCAACGAGGGAAAGCACGAAAGTGAAAAACCCCAAGTCGCCAAAACCAAGTACCAACGAGCAACCACTCGGTCTGCGTCTCAAACCCGAAATGCGGATCAATCGAATTTTTGTCTATACGGATGAAGAAAAAGTTGTCCCTCCACGATCCGTCCTTTCTCGGAAAATTGGTAATAACTTTGCCCCAAGGATGTTTCGAAAAATGTAGTAGGAGAGTCCGCACGGGGACCTCCTAAACCCGAACATTTCCATCAAGTGCCAGAGTCCGATTCTGACACCACATTCCCTGCTTCTCACGATCACCCCGACCAAGTGTGGCAGCCCCGGGGTCGTGATCTGGGAAAGAGCCAGGTTGTGCTTCATAAGGAATCGGAGGATGAGCACATGTATCGGAAACCAAAGGAGACATTCCTCGACGAAACATTCGTACATCGAGAAGTAACCCGGAGGAGGATGCTCGACTAGATCGTCATCATCCGGAACAATAAACTTGACCTCATCGGGAACCTGACAAGAAACTCGTAGCTCTTGCAAGGATTCCTCGGTGGATAGAGTAGTCCCCGGGACGTGATCCTTCCTCTTCTTCTTCGTCTTCTTGGAAGAAGCCTTCTTCTTCTTCGGAGACATGAACCACCCAAAGGAACATCCCCAGAATGCACGTGCTTCATCTGCGGTGACATGTCCAAACTCTTCCTTTATGAACACTTCGTCCATAACGGGAGAAGGCACATTGACCTGCTCAAGTACCTCAGTCGCGGCGGAAGAATGAAAAGAGCCCTCGGCACCATCAAGTGATCCATCATCATAACAGACCGTTTCAGTTTTCACATGGACTGGAACGTTCCTATCATCATCACTCGGATACTCACTGCAGCCAAACCAGTTCGGTGGTTCCGCAGACATTCCTTCTCAATTTTCTCAAAGAAACAAAAACGAAAATTCTAGAGAGAGAAAGAAGATAGAAGGGAGAGGTACCTTAAGAGGTTGAAAAACTTGTGAAAATGAGAGGATGGGTGAGTCTTCTTTTATAAGAAGAAAAATGGAACCCGACGAAATCACATCCCATCAGTCCCATCAATCCCATCGGTTCTTCACAAAAGCTTCTCGACCAATATTGGTTGAAGCAGTGCAAGTTTGAGGCTGCTGAAGGAGGGTGATACAAATCTCCCAAGGATGATGCACTCTAAGGTGGTAAATTGGATAATCCTTGTAACACAAGGCGGTGGAACCGAATGGTCACACAGAAGGTGCGGAAGACTTCTGATATTCTGGTTGATCCCTTGCATATGACGCACCAAGACGGATCGAAATGGATCGAAGGGTCGCACAAGAGTTGCAGAAGGCTCTTGATATTCCCAACTCAATGTCCTAGGATATGACGCACCTAGATGACAATGAGGATTTGATCAATGGATATTACACACCATGATCAGAGAAACTGAGTTAACCACTCAAAAAGGTTTCCAGAAATATCAATCAAAGACTTATTATTCCATTGAGATTACATAGGTATTTATACAAAATACATGTGGTAAAAACTAGACAAATTAATTATCTTGAAACTAGAAAATACAATTAACAAGGCAATGACCAAGACTAAATTAAATAAATTGGGTTGAACAACTTTTGCCTCCAATGATTCTTGAACTCTCATTTTCGTCACTTTTCTTATGCAGAAAATAAAGTGATTTATTTGGGCTCTTCTTGGAAAAGGAAATATCAATCCAATGGGAAGCTTGAGATATCTTATTATAATTAGCCAAGCTCTTTCCTCACTTTGCACCACCTAATGCCACGTGGCATCTTTATTTTGGGTCTAAAAAAAAAAATGGTGTGTGGTGGACTCGAACTCGGATACAGAGAGTATTAAACATACCTATAGTCACTGGACCATATTGTTTCGTTGACAATGTTTACCAAAACAAATATATAAACAATATTATAGTATAAATATCTTAAAATTCTTCCCCGATTAATCCCCGAGTAATCTCCGATTTTTTGGTAACTCGCTAGGCCCAGACCCACCGCCCCACTAACGCCTAGCGAGTTCCCGAACCTGGGTTAACACTAACAAAAATACATTCTTACGTTAAACAAGTTGATGAGAATTGAATAAAGAATTCGAGCAATAATACATTCCGATAAGACTAACAAAAAACTATTCGATTACAAATCATGGTTTACTTTAATTTTCGATTTGCCAACTTTTATATATATAAAATAAAAGTGCGTAGTATTAAATAATGAGACTTTAATCCGAAAAAAAAGATAGAATTGATCCATTTTAAACTGATTAAAATGTCATACAAGAAAAAATATAATATCCAGATGTTTTCAATAGAGAAATACCTTCCATCAAGAGACAATTCATGAGTTTTTTTTTTATAAAAAGAGACAATTCATGAGATCGTCTATTGTCACATAAACAGTTTCAATATTTGAATGTAAAATATAGTTTTTATGAGTAAAATTTGCAATAAAATTTTTTATGAGATATAGTTCTAGCCATAAAGAAGAGAAAAACTATACCTTGCAATCCTCAGCAATTTCTGTTATATTAACATAAAAACGTGGAAAAGATAAAAAAAAATGAAAAAGAATATCATTAGATAAATAAAATCAAACAAAAATAAATATTATTATATTGATACAAATAAACACATAAAATGACAATAATTATTACCTAACTATATAAATTAGATTATATATTCAACACAAAAAAAAACAAAAATAAGACAAACATATATCCCGTGCAAAGAGGAAGAAAAGAGAAGCCATTATGGTTAGACATCATTTAGGTTCTGAGAGGTGTTTGAATACTGGATAAGGAACTATCAACTACAGATTACAAATAAGATAATGAGATATCAACAAGAAATAATGACGCGTAACCAATGGGTGCGAAAACGCAAAGAAGGTAAAGAGAATATCAAAGATTAATTCGCCGGTTTGTCTAGGAAAAATAATGTATTCTTAAAATATACATAAACAGACAAATAAATACTAAAATATTCTGGATTGCGTAATTTTATTGGAACTAGATATAATAGGAAGGAAATAAATATATAACCAACGGAACACTACTCCGCGCATGCGCAGGATTAGCAGCTCTACTAGTTGAGTCAATGGGATTCAAAATAAGCTTGTAGAATCAAAGGAAATGAGGGGACAAGACTGTCAATCTAAATGGTACTAAACGGGGTTAAGCAAGGATTAATCAAATTTAATGAGAGACAAGATCTAAATAAAACAGAGCAATCAATACTAAGGCAAGCGAATAACTAAAACCGGTCTTAGAATGATGTATGAATAAGCGGAATCAAGTAAACACTGAAACTTTAAGCTTAAATCTTCTTTCTTTGAAGCTAATCTCTTGGCTAAGGAGTTATGCCAGAAAATATAACTCCTTAGCCAAGAGATTGAAGACTGAAAATATAAAATGCTAGAAAGAAAAAATGAAGAAAAAAACAATAGAAAACGTGATTATAAAGGTGAAAACAAAAAAAGGGAAGACGGGGTACAGCCACACAACAAGTTTGAAAACCGACTCTTTACACATAGAACTTTCACCTCTTCCTTTACCTACTCAAAAATCTATTAACGGTTTAAAACTACACATAATCTTTAATTCTGATTAAAACCACATAACCGCTTAATCCTCCTTTGTTGTTGTTTCTGACTGTACCAATCCCTTGTACTGTGACTGCTCTATCATCTGCAAGTAATACTTGCCCTCCGGTCATTTCTGCAACACAGTAACCCAATCTCTTCTAGAAGTCATATGATAAGAACAACTGGTATCTATTATCCATTTATGTCTTGGGTTTTGAGTTGATATGGTTAGAGCATCAATCTCCATTAGCTTGTCAACCATAACTGCAGCTCCCCCATGGACCTCATCCTCCATTCTCTTCTTGCAAGCAAAACATTCATTCTTTACATCGCCTTCTTTCGTACATTACCAATAGATCACCTTAGTTTTGACATTTCTTTGGATCTTGACCTTTCAGTACGTCTGCCTCTATACTCATCATTTTTCTCAGGCCTGCCACGAGCTAGCCACTCCTTTGAGATGTAGGAGCATCTTTTAGCTCTCTTTCCTTTGATTCGCAGTGCTCGTCATATCTTCAATGGTTAGAGTTTCTCTGCCATACTTGAGAGTTTCCTTGAGCTGGTTGTATTGAGATGGCAACGATCTCAACAAGAGAATCGTTTGGACCTCTTCAGAGACAGAAACCATAACACTGCTCAGAACTGATACTAACTTCACGAACTTATCAATGTTCTCAGCTATGGACTTAGACTCCACTATCCTGAACAAATAGAACTTGCGTTACAAATGAATCGGATTTGGTGAAGTCATTGTTGGGGTCGAAATCCCCTCCTCGAAGATTGACGGAACGAGAAGTCAAGGTCGAGATCAAATGGAACTTATCCCGAACATGGACCGGACGAGCTAAGGCCAAACTGCCCACGACCCGTCCGAGACATGAACCGGCGGCTGGGATGAGGCCAGCCGCCGGGTCTCCATCAAGCACCAACCGGCGGCTGGGATAAGGTCAGCCGCCGGGTCTTCATCAAGCACCAACCGGCGGCTGGGATAAGGCCAGCCGCCGGGTCTTCATCAAACACCAACCGGCGGCTGGGATAAGGCCAGCCGCCGGGTCTTCATCAAACACCAACCGGCGGCCGGGATAAGGCCAGCCGCCGGGTCTTCCTCAAAACACCAACCGGCGGCTGGGATAAGGCCAGCCGCCGGATCTTCATCAAGCGCCAACCGGCGGCTGGGATAAGGCCAGCCGCCGGGTCTTCTTCACCCATGGACCGGCGGTCGGGATAAGGCCAGCCGCCGGGTCTCCCTCGCACTCGCACCGGCGGCTGGGATAAGGCCAGCCGTCAGGATCTTCCTCATGCACGGTCCGGCGGCTGGGATAAAGCCAGCCGCCCACGATCATTTCTCAGACAAGACTCATTATCCGAACATTGACCAGTCGACCGAAGCACACGAGCCAAAGGAACCGGCGGCTGGCCATCACTACGAGAACCGGCGGCTGGAAGTTCAAACGAAGAACGGGCGGTTCAAATCTCAAAAGTCGTAAAACGCTCGGAATACTGTTCACGCAGGAATAACCGTTAAAACACTATTCATCTCGAGACAAAATTAACCGAAAAATCGAATTAAGTCTAAACCGAGATTCGGAATTACTATTCATTGGATTACTATTCACTGGTTTACTATTCACGGTTTACTATTCATCGGCGGGCCAGATTTGGGTCAGAACGCGCAGACGGATCACAGAAGACTCTCGGGCCGGATATCGGGCCCAAAAGGTTAGGTCGGCGGCTGGGAAGAAAGGACAAAGTCCCACATCGAAAATCTGAAGTCTTAGCACCTTAGGATTGTCAATATAAATATGTACGCTCATGTAAGGGTTAAACCCATCCCAAATCCGAGTATTAGGAGTTTTAGCAATATAAGACTTTTCAGCTTTTGCTATTTATTCTTGTACTTTCGGAAATCATCAATAAAATATTCTTTTTACATTTTCGGTCCTTTAGTTCTTTTAAAATAGAACTTTTGATCCCCCACAAAATATAAGTTTTGACAGTGTGAGTTTCGGCTCTCACAGTTTGGCGCCGTCTGTGGGGACGAGAAATATTCTTAACCCTAAGAACGAAAAGGATACGGAACGAAGACAATGACCAGAAGAACCGACGATATCACCAACCAACCGGCCGGAGCAGCCGCCACGGGAACGGCAGGAACAGGAATTCCCGCCATCAGTACATCGGCGACCGGAACCGGAGCAACCGCTGCCGGGACATCCGCCGACGGAGCGATCGGGATAACCGGGACCTCCGCCAGCGCGCTCACCAGGTTCGGGATGCCGATCGAAGACCCGGTCATCACGGAAACGGCCAACACCGCCCCAGAGATAGCGGCGATCACCGAGCTGAGGAATATGGTAGCCGAAATCGCGGAGCGGCAAAACAGGCAAGAGAGAACGGCCGCGAAGGAGAGAGTGGCTTCCCAGGAGCTAACACGTGGCCCCCGAGCTCTCGGTGCAAGACGCCTTGTTTTCACCCCGTGAACGGATCCCCAGGGCCGTCAGATCCCGATGAGCAGACCCCGGTCGGAACAAGGAGAGAACCATTGGTGCCACCTTCGCTGCTCCGGAAAAGCGCCACTAGGCGAACCGCTGAACGGCCGACTTCCACGGTGACCAACGGCGAAAATCCGAGAGACACCGCAAACGGAGCCGATAGGGAGGAAAGCGAAATCGACGACGAAGCTGGAGACCTAGACGCGGACAAGGAAGAACTCCGCTGGATCGAAGAGCAGGAAGAGGCGGAACGAGAAACCCGAGCTAATCGATCTGCTAGCCGAAGGGACGAGTTGGACGAGCTCCTTGCCCGCCTGAAACTCACCACGAGTCAGATGAAGGAGGTAAGGTCGCAAGTCCATAAAGCGACGAGTGCGGCCCCGGAAATTGACCGCGTCTTAGAGGAAACGCAAAAGATCCCGTTCACTTCAAGGATCACGAGCGTTAGACTTTCTGACCCGGGAAACATTTGAATCCCCTTCTATGACGGGACGACCGATCCGAAGGCCCACATGACAGCCTTCCACATCGCTATGGGACGGGCTAGATTCAAACCCGAAGAGAGAGACGCCGGGTTCTGCCTCCTCTTTGTGGAACATCTGAAAGGATCAGCCCTGTCATGGTTCTCGAGACTAGAAAGAGACTCGATCGACGGTTTCGATCGATTGTCAGCAGCCATTCTAAAACATTACTCGCTGTTCATAAGACAGTCAACGTCCGATGCGGACCTCTACTCGCTGTCGCAGGGGCCCGAAGAAAGCCTTCGAGATTTCATCGAAAGATTTAAGTTGATCGTCTCAAAGATTGACGGCCTAAGCAACAGTGCTGCAATTAATGCCCTGAAGAAGTCCTTGCTGAAGACCTCAAGCTTCCGAAAGGAAATTACAGTGAATCCGCCGGTAACCATTCAAGATGCTCTCCACCGCGCTTCCAACTTCGTAATCTACGAGGAAGAAATGAGGGTCCCGGCCGGAAAGCACCAATCCTCGAAATTGTCGCCAAAGGTACGGTGCAACCTTCTAACGTTCCAAACGAGAGAAAAAGTAGGCGAATCGGCCGAGACGAAGAACCCAACCCGGGCGGAGCGCATAACTACCAAATAAACACGGAGAGACCATCTGATGGGCGCAGCGCAACAGAGGGCCATGGAATACATGGACTCGGCCAGGATTCGACGAGAACGCCTTCTGTACCTTCCACAAGACAAAAGGCCACTCGACCGAGAACTGCACGACAGTCGGAAGAAGGCTCGCGGCAAAGCTATTAGCCGGGGAACTCAGAAACAGAGTAACGCTCGAGAGTCTCGGAGCTATCGAAGAAGATGTTGGCGCCCCGGACGGACGACCTAACCAGGAACGTCCCGAAAGGCCCGACGAAGATACCCCCAAACGGGGAAGGAGACCGAACGGAGACGACTCCGCCGCCAACCGTAGGAGGATCCACATGTTCATCGGAGGATCTCAGTACTGCCGAGACACAGTGGCCTCGATAAAGGCATTCCTGAGAAGAGGAGACAAGGAGTCAAACCCACGAGAGCCAATCACCGAAAATGACGACCGGATCTCTTTTCACGAAAAACACGCCGAAGGCCTCGACCAACCCCAGGACGACCCGTTGGTGGTAGAGCTGGACATCAACGACCATGACGTTTCTCGGGTCTTGATCGACACCGGAAGTTCGGTGGACGTCATTTTTCGGGAGACGCTTCAGAGGATGAAAGTAGATCCAACGATGATAAAGCCCAATCCGAGGTCGTTGACCGATTCTCTGGCGAAGTCACAATGACGGATGGAACAATCCAGCTCCCAGTTCGTGCCGGTGGAATCACGAAAATCGTCAACTTCGCGGTGGCAAATCACCCCGCGATTTACAATGTGATAATGGGAACCCCGTGGATCAACTCAATGCGAGCGATCCCGTCGACTTACCATCTCTGCCTGAAATTTCCGACACCAAATGGAATCAACACTGTTTGGGGAAATCAGAAGGAAGCCCGGATCTGCTTTCTGGCAGAGCACAAACTCCGGAATCCGACCATTCCCCAGAGGGAGAACCCGAAAAGGAAAATAGAAGATGAAGTCCCTGAATTAGGAAAGAAGGTGAGCAGAACCGAACAATTCGAAAAAACGAAGGTTCCGCCCACGGAAACAGAAACCATCCAAGAGGAGACGAAAACTGCCGAAAAGACCTCAGAAACCGCCGAAGCTGCGACAGACAACTCCATCACCAAGACTTAGCCGCCTTCTCGCCACCAAAAAAAAAAAAAACGGAACTACGGGTGACTTGATCCCTTTTCACGAAGGGTACGTAGGCAGCTCGCTTAACAAACGAGTTCAGATGCTCCTCTCCTTAAAAAAAGGGAGGGGAGTGGGTCCGTATATACATACTCCCAAATTTTCGCGAAAAAATCAAGGAGATGGACATTGGGACTTAGCATCTCATAACACATCCAAAGCTTGAAATTTTTTTCCGAAAACACCATTCCGACCAACATCGAGACTTAGCATCTTGAAACTTGATCCGGAAAGCAAATGGATCCAGAAAAACTCGAGGAAAATGAACATTGAGACTTGGTATCTCACAACACATCTTTGACTCGGACATTAAAATCGGATAAACATCTAGACTTAGCATCTCGTAACTTATCCATGACCACCAACCAATCAAGATATTTCTCCTAAATACTTAAGTCTTCTAAATCCGTCTGTTGCTGGCCACAACAAGACTATCTTTTTAAACCATGGTTCCCTCACCGTCCCGCAGAGGATAAGACTAGCGCGCTATACAAATTTCCGGATTAACATCCGAAGGGCGTAACCTGATATCCCGCGATCCTGCAGGAAACGCTCGAGACGATGTTCTGATTAGTTTACTTTCACTAGCGCTTCGCATAGGCAAATAGTGCGAAGCGTAGGAAACGAAGTAAACTCTCTAAACCTAGTAAAGCGCCTGACATGGAACACTGGTCAAGGACATCTCAAGAACGCGGTATCAAACCGGCTCTGATACGAGATCTTAAAAGCGTTCAGTTGGAAGAGGGATCCGAACGCCCATGATCCCCCACAACAACAAGAGACTGCATTAAACCCAGTGAATACTCTCAAAGACAACCTGGTCTGAAGTTCGAGTGTCCGGAATAACACTCCAACGCAATACCGATCAACTACAAAACGGGCCAGCCTCCCGTCCTCCGTAGAGAGACGGGCCAGCCGCCCCTCACTCTGCAAAACGGGCCAGCCGCCCGTCCTCCGTAGAGAGACGAGTCAGCCGCCCTTCACCCAACGCGATACCGATCAATTCTGAAATGGGCCAGCCTCCCGTCCTCCGTAGAGAGACGGTCTAGCCGCCCGTCCTCCGTAGAGAGACGGACCAGCCGCCCTTCGTTCCGCAAAACGGGCCGGCCGCCCTCTTGGAAGAAAGATGTACCGGCCGCCCAATTTGCCTTTATCAAGACTTATAACCCGAAGAAAAACAGTCTTTCAGACTATAAAAGCGAAGCAAGCAAAGAAGTCCCATAACGATTAAAAGCAAGAGCAGATAGACAATAAATCTCCATAAAAGGTGATATAAGTGATCAAGTTCTACGGACGAAGCAAATACAATAAAAAGGTTGAAAAGACCCGAACATAACGGAAACAGAAAATACAAGGCCAAAGCCTAATCATACTCAACAAGAGTAGGAGCTCCGTGATCCAAAGCATCAGCCTCCGGGGACTGGCACGGAGAAACAGGAGAGCATACCAAATAGCTGTCGAGGATGGTAGCAGCCCTATCGTAGGAGCCAAACCAGCCTCCTCCTTTGAGCCGCTCCAACGAAGCCTCCAGTTCTCCTTCCTCCTCCTCGACCTTGGACTTCCCGGACTTAATGTCCCGGACTAGATCAAGGTTCGAGCTAACCTCAGTCAAGGCAGTCTCGCCGTACTTGGCCAGACGCATCGGCGCGAGAGCAGCTTTAGCTTTAGAGACGGTACTTTTCCACCAACTCCCAGCGGCATTGCTTAAGCGCCAGCTCCATCTTCCGCTCAGCCTCCGCGAGCGCCTTCTTGAGCTCCTTCTGAGATCTCCTCTCCGCATTCCTCAGCTTGACTTCCAGGGCCTTGATCTTTTTGTCCTTCTTCCGGGACTCTTTCTCCAAGGCCTCTAAGGCAACCTGGGTCGCATGAGCTCGAGTGGCGACCTGAATCAAAGAAAAGCAAATATCAACAAAGACCAAACTGCGTGAAAACAAATCCAAAGGAGGAAAGAATTACCATCATAAGGCCAGAAGACAGGTCTCCGTAAGCCGCTGAACGATCAAACGGCACAGCGGAGGCCGGAGCCAACGCTCCGAAGTAGTCCACGACCTTCACGGACTCGGCTGGATCTCCTCCCGCCGCCTTGCGAGCGTCTAAAAGGAGACCAGGATCAGACGCCTCGACCGTCCGAGCCACTTTGTCCTTCCTCGGACGATCCGGGCTGTTGGAAGCTCCCTTCCCTTTATCCGCAATAGCGGCACCATCAGAACCCTGAGGAGCGACTATCTGTTCCTCAGGCACGCCGTCACCATGGAAATCAGACACGGACGGTAGAACAAAACCGGACGCTAGGTCGAACTCAGCCGCCTCTCCGGACGGCCCAGCTTCACCATACTTCTGCTGGCGATACTTCCAAACACCCTCCATGTCGGGGTATGTCGCCAGTGGATCAATGAAGTCGGGACCCTTGGGAGGAGCGCGTCCTTCTAGAATATCTTTCGCGTCAAGGAAGCGGCGCCAGAGATCAGGACACTCCCAATCTATCTTCTTCTTATCAACTTCTTCAAAGATATCTTCAACTCCGGGAACTCTAGGAGCGAAAGGATCACGAACTAAAGAAAGAAGAAAGAAAAAATGCAAAGTTGTGAGAAATGAAATTATGAAGGATGAAGCAAAGGAGTGAAGACTACTTATAGTAAAAATTCACAAAAAGACGAAACGCTTACGTGGCAAATTCCACTCGGTCAAAACCAAGCCGCCGAAGTCGGAACCGACCGTGAGCGGGCTGCGCTTCACATAGAAAAACTGGTTCCGCGAAGCTTTACAATTACTCCGAAGGTTGGCGTAGAAACGCTTTACATTCCTCCGAACGTTAACCGAGCAGAAGAAATCCGACTTAGAAATCTTCCTCAATGAAAAGAAATTCCTTACAAGGTCACCTTCCAACTTGATTCCGCATTCAGCGCAACGGACCACAAGTCCCATCAAAATCCTCATGGCAGACGGAACAAGTTGGGAGATCGCGACCCCATACAACTCGAGAAATTCGAAGATAGCTCCCGGGATCGGGAACCAGAGGAAAGCTTCGTAAAACATCGATTCATACATGGCGAAATATCCCTTTGGCGCCTTGTTCATCCTATCCCCGTCTTTTGGGAGACGAAACTTGATCTTGTCTGAAATCCGGAAGTCATATCTGAGTTCGGCCAATGAGTCCGGATTGCTGAGAGTTGGTCCGTGCTTGAACCCCTCAGATATCGATCTGTACCCCGAAGACGGACCAGGTTTCTTAAACCGCCAAGCAAAAATATCTTCGCCTCAATAGGCTTTGGCTTCACCGGGAGAACGACATTCGGACTTCACTTCCGGATGCACAAAGATGGGCACCTCCGGGTGATCCGACCTGATTTCTTCCACGGACATGGCCGAGTCGTCATCTATCTCTGGCCAAGCACGAGGCTCGGAAGGGACCAGAGATCGAGACGGCCATGCACGCCATCCACCGTTGTCCACAACATGCTGAGGAGGGGTCCAAACATCAACTCGGGAAGTGCCGGACGCCCTCTCTAAGACGCCTCCAGAGCCAAGCGCCCACCTTGATACGGCCACTACGCCAGCCGCCCTCTTGGAAGCGTCCTTAGAGCCAGCCACCCGCCAGGAGCCGGACGCCCTCTTCGAGCCGGACGCCCTACACGTCAAATCATCAATCCCGGCCACCAGCTCGGGTATGTTCTCAATCCCGGCCGCCGGTTCGGGCATGTTCTCAATCCCAACCGCCGTCTCTTGTACGTTCTCAATCCCGGCCGCCCATTGCTGAATCTCTCCCTGGACAGGCTCCCATTGAGGAACATTACCAAAACCGAGCGTTCCCTGAGCGTTGCTAGGGCCAGCCGCCCACTGAGGAACACTTTCGGGACCGGATGCTGCTTGTGGAATGGCATCTTCCCCAGCCGCCAGCAGGTCTTGCACAAGTACCGCGTCCTGGTCCGCGGACATAAAATCGAACTCAAACTGATTATTCATTATCGCGTCGAGGTTGAGTTCGAAAGGAGAACCTCTTTCATCAGCCATTTATAAGGAAAAAATTTCAAAGGAAAAACTTGAAGAAGAAGACTTGAAAAGAGAAGGGAAGTGTGAAAAAATGAGAATGAAGCCACTCCTTTGATATAGCAAACATGGCACAAACTTCCATGATGGACTATACTCTGACAAGACACTAAAGAGAATCTGACGAACGGAAAAACTCATTGCCTTTCCGTTTCAGTCAATCCCGATAAAACTCTCAGCTCGGAGCTCCTTGCTCCAAACCACGAAAGCAAAGAGCAGGGGGGCTAACTGTTGGGGTCGAAATCCCCTCCTCGAAGATTGACGGAACGAGAAGTCAAGGTCGAGATCAAATGGAACTTATCCCGAACATGGAGCGGACGAGCTAAGGCCAAACTGCCCACGACCCGTCTGAGACATGAACCGGCGGTTGGGATGAGGCCAGCCGCCGGGTCTCCATCAAGCACCAACCGGCGGCTGGGATAAGGCCAGCCACCGGGTCTTCATCAAGCACCAACCGGCGGCTGGGATAAGGCCAGCCGCCGGGTCTTCATCAAACACCCTCCATGCCGGGGTATGTCGCCAGTGGATCAATGAAGTCGGGACCCTTGGGAGGAGCGCGTCCTTCTAGAATATCTTTCGCGTCAAGGAAGCGGCGCCAGAGATCAGGACACTCCCAATCTATCTTCTTCTTATCAACTTCTTCAAAGATCTTCAACTCCCGGAACTGTAGGAGCGAAAGGATCACGAACTAAAGAAAGAAGAAAGAAAAAATGCAAAGTTGTGAGAAATGAAATTATGAAGGATGAAGCAAAGGAGTGAAGACTACTTATAGTAAAAATTCACAAAAAGACGAAACGCTTACGTGGCAAATTCCACTCGGTCAAAACCAAGCCGCCGAAGTCGGAACCGACCGTGAGCGGGCTGCGCTTCACATAGAAAAACTGGTTCCGCGAAGCTTTACAATTACTCCGAAGGTTGGCGTAGAAACGCTTTACACTCCTCCGAACGTTAACCGAGCAGAAGAAATCCGACTTAGAAATCTTCCTCAATGAAAAGAAATTCCTTACAAGGTCACCTTCCAACTTGATTCCGCATTCAGCGCAACGGACCACAAGTCCCATCAAAATCCTCATGGCAGACGGAACAAGTTGGGAGATCGCGACCCCATACAACTCGAGAAATTCGAAGATAGCTCCCGGGATCGGGAACCAGAGGAAAGCTTCGTAAAACATCGATTCATACATGGCGAAATATCCCTTTGGCGTCTTGTTCATCCTATCCCCGTCTTTTGGGAGACGAAACTTGATCTTGTCTGAAATCCGGAAGTCATATCTGAGTTCGGCCAATGAGTCCGGATTGCTGAGAGTTGGTCCGTGCTTGAACCCCTCAGATATCGATCTGTACCCTGAAGACGGACCAGGTTTCTTAAACCGCCAAGCAAAAATATCTTCGCCCCAATAGGCTTTGGCTTCACCGGGAGAACGACATTCGGACTTCACTTCCGGATGCACAAAGATGGGCACCTCCGGGTGATCCGACCTGATTTCTTCCCCGGACATGGCCGAGTCGTCATCTATCTCTGGCCAAGCACGAGGCTCGTAAGGGACCAGAGATCGAGACGGCCATGCACGCCATCCACCGTTGTCCTCAACATGCTGAGGAGGGGTCCAAACATCAACTCGGGAAGTGCCGGACGCCCTCTCTAAGCCGCCTCCAGAGCCAAGCGCCCACCTTGATACGGCCACTACGCCAGCCGCCCTCTTGGAAGCGTCCTTAGAGCCAGCCGCCCGCCAGGAGCCGGACGCCCTCTTCGAGCCGGACGCCCTACACGTCAAATCATCAATCTCGGCCACCGGCTCGGGTATGTTCTCAATCCCGGCCGCCGGTTCGGGCATGTTCTCAATCCCAACCGCCGTCTCTTGTACGTTCTCAATCCCGGCCGCCTATTGCTGAATCTCTCCCTGGACAGGCTCCCATTGAGGAACATTACCAAAACCGAGCGTTCCCTGAGCGTTGCTAGGGCCAGCCGCCCACTGAGGAACACCTTCGGGACCGGATGCTGCTTGTGGAATGGCATCTTCCCCAGCCGCCAGCAGGTCTTCCACAAGTATCGCGTCCTAGTCCACGGACATAAAATCGAACTCAAACTGATTATTCATTATCGCGTCGAGGTTGAGTTCGAAAGGAGAACCTCTTTCATCAGCCATTTATAAGGAAAAAATTTCAAAGGAAAAACTTGAAGAAGAAGACTTGAAAAGAGAAGGGAAGTGTGAAAAAATGAGAATGAAGCCACTCCTTTGATATAGCAAACATGGCACAAACTTCCATGATGGACTATACTCTGACAAGACACTAAAGAGAATCTGACGAACGGAAAAACTCATTGCCTTCCCGTTTCAGTCAATCTCGATAAAACTCTCAGCTCGGAGCTCCTTGCTCCAAACCACGGAAGCAAAGAGCTGGGGGGCTAACTGTTGGGGTCGAAATCCCCTCCACGAAGATTGACGGAACGAGAAGTCAAGGTCGAGATCAAATGGAACTTATCCCGAACATGGACCGGACGAGCTAAGGCCAAACTGCCCACGACCCGTCCGAGACATGAACCGGCGGTTGGGATGAGGCCAGCCGCCGGGTCTCCATCAAGCACCAACCGGCGGCTGGGATAAGGCCAGCCGCCGGGTCTTCATCAAGCACCAACCGGCGGCTGGGATAAGGCCAGCCGCCGGGTCTTCATCAAACACCAACCGGCGGCTGGGATAAGGCCAGCCACCGGGTCTTCATCAAACACCAACCGGCGGCCGGGATAAGGCCAGCTGCCGGGTCTTCCTCAAAACACCAACCGGCGGCTGGGATAAGGCCAGCCGCCGGATCTTCATCGAGCGCCAACCGGCGGCTGGGATAAGGCCAGCCGCCGGGTCTTCTTCACCCATGGACCGGCGGCTGGGATAAGGCCAGCCGCCGGGTCTCCCTCGCACTCGGACCGGCGGCTGGGATAAGGCCAGCCGCCAGGATCTTCCTCATGCACGGTCCAGCGGCTGGGATAAGGCCAACCGCCCACGATCATTTCTCAGACAAGACTCGTTATCCGAACATTGTCCAGTCGACCGACCATCGAGCATAACTCTAAGCCCGGACCGACTCGAAGATTAGGCATTTGCGTGTTCTGACTCCGAGACGTCCGTAAACATTTTCCAAAAGACCGTGACCAAAGTCCAGCCGTCCATGGACCAGTCGCCGAAGCACACGAGCCAAAGGAACCGGCGGCTGGCCATCACTACGAGAACCGGCGGCTGGAAGTTCAAACGAAGAACGGGCGGTTCAAATCTCAAAAGTCGTAAAACGCTCGGAATACTGTTCACGTGGGAAAAACCGTTAAAAACACTATTCATCTCGAGACAAAGTTAACCGAAAAATCGAATTAAGTCTAAACCGAGATTCGGAATTACTATTCATCGGATTACTATTCACGGTTTACTATTCATCGGCGGGCCAGATTTGGGTCAGAACGCGCAGACGGATCACGGAAGACTCTCGGGCCGGATATCGGGCCCAAAAGGTTAGGTCGGCGGCTGGGAAGAAAGGACAAAGTCCCACATCGAAAAGCACCTTAGGATTGTCAGTATAAATATGTACGCTCATGTAAGGGTTAAACCCATCCCAAATCCGAGTATTAGGAGTTTTAGCAATATAAGACTTTTCAGGTTTTGCTATTTATTCTTGTACTTTCGGAAATCATCAATAAAATATTCTTTTTACATTTTCGGTCCTTTAGTTCTTTTAAAATAGAATTTTCGAGCCCCCACAAAATATAAGTTTTGACAGTGTGAGTTTCGGCTCTCACAGTCATTGAGTTATATAATCTTTCTAAGGCTGACCAAGTCGTTGCTGCAGTGGTATACTCTTCGACTTTCCTCAACACATGATCGCCAAGATTCAATATGATCATGGTTATGGCCTTCTTTGCACTTTCGGACTTATCAATCTCTATATGCTGAATTTTTTCGTTGAAGTTTTCTTCGTCTTCTTCATTCTTCATCAAAACTTTGGGTTCCGTTGCAGGAGACGATTCAACTAAAACATTTTTGAGACCGAGAATCGCAAGATGCGCCATCATTCGTTTCTTCCACATTGAGAAATCCCCTTTTTCGTCGAAACAAGCAATCTCAATCTTCACCATCGGTTTGCTCATGGAACCTGGCTCAAATACCACTTTGCAAGATCCTAATCCAAGAACGATTCAATACTCACTTAGAAAACACGATTGCTCTTTA
This sequence comes from Isatis tinctoria, assembly GCA_010577795.1. Classification (NCBI taxonomy): domain Eukaryota; kingdom Viridiplantae; phylum Streptophyta; class Magnoliopsida; order Brassicales; family Brassicaceae; genus Isatis; species Isatis tinctoria. The sequence continues at coordinate 14,758,646 of CM021245.1, read as the reverse complement.
CTCTCTCTCTCACTCGATAAAGCATGAAGGACAACACAAATAATTTGTTAACCCAGTTCTGGATTCGATGTGAATCCGTATGTCTGGGTGCTTGGCGGCACAAGCAAACAATCCACAAAAAAACTTGTCAAGAGTACAAAAAGATTGAATACAAGAGAATTGCAAAAACGATCTCTCAAACTTTGCTCTATCCTAACTCTCAATTTCTGAGTTTCTTTGAACTAATCAGCTCAACAACAAACTCAATCTGTCATCGTCATAAGAGGAATACGAGACCCGGTATGCCAACATTAATCCTAATTCAATAACCAGCCGGTTATCACCAGGATTAAATCTGAAACCCTAATTAGTCTAAACCAACTCCGGTTCTAGGCTAATAGACCAATGTTGAATGTTACCAAAGATAACATGATAGTTAACTAATCATAAATATCCTACAAATGCATTCATTTTAACTACCATGTGAGTCGTAAAGATCATTTTATAATGTTTTTATTTTTTTGAATTACAAGGATGGGTTTGGGTCTGGGCCTTAATCCCACCCTTGCCCCGGAATCAGCTTTTTCTGATACCTTATGGCCTAAACATCCCTCCCACCGGGAATCGAACTAGGAGCAAAACAGGACCAATCCATGCGCTTAAACCACTAGTCCACAACATCCGGTGGTTCATTTTATAATGCTTGAGACCGGAACTGCCCATTTCCGCAAAATCCTGAAACTTAACCTACACCTACTGTGTTTAAACCAAACCAGTCAGTCATATGCATGGTCTAAAGAATGTCTTTTCTGCGGCCTTGAAAAAAATCGTGGATAGGATGTTTCAGTTGTTAACCATACACTACAAAATATTCTTCATTGATAGCAGTAGACGATAGCATTTTTTACCAAACTGCTATCGTTGATGACTCCAAAATTTCTCAACTATATAATAGCATTAGATGAATGGTATGATATAATTTCATTAAGCGGGAAGCTAAAATTAGCTGTTCCACCAAACACTTAGCGAAAAATTTTCACTAGATTCCCCTCTCTTTGAAAACATACGATTCATTTGTAAAAAAAAAAAGAGAAAAAAAGAAGAAAAAAAAACACAGATTGGTTTGCCTCTCTTCTCTCGTCTCTCTTTAACGACGACGGCGGCTGGCGCCTTCACCGGTCCTTCTCCTTCACCACGACCTCAACTCCTTATCCATCTCTTATTTCTTCTCCTTCTCCGATTCACACTAGAAAACTCTCAAGCACCTCCTCTAAAATCCCTAAAGTTTCCAAATCTTAAAACCCTAAGATTGTTTCTCCTCGATCTAATGCCAGCGCCTTCACCTGTCCCTCACCTTCAGGGCTCCCTTCTTCTTCACTGCTCCCTCAATATCTATCGAAGGATTTTATGAGCACGAGATGTCAACCGATGTTGAAGTAACGAGATTCTGGTGCATCGACTGAGCCTGGTTTTGGTGCTTCTAAGAAGAAATCCGCTTCTCCTCATCCTACTTAGGAAGAGGTAAAGATATTCGCTCACCTCGAGAAGGCTCTGGATTCGTCCCGCGCGCAGATCCACGCTAGCCATGTTGACTTTCTCTGCTCCGATTATGTATCTCAAATTATTGTCTCGTCTCTGTGTGTTCTTATATCGTCTTATTAAGAATATGAAAACACAGAGGCCTAAAGGTATTTTACCATCTTTTCATGTTTTGCTATCATTCTCAATTCACATTCTTTCTAGTGGAGAACTCAAATGGATAACTTCTCATTGTTGTTTTCCATTTGAGATTAGATATTTGACTTATGAAATATCTTATGAGATTCATTTTCTGATCCAGATTCGAATTGAGAGCTTTCTCGAGGTAAGCTCAATAGCGAAAACAACTCTAGGAAGAGAAAATCCAGATTTGAAAACAACTCCAGATTTGAATAGAGGAATGGATTTTCTCATTTGAGAGGGATGGATTTTCTCATTTGAGAGGGATGGATTTTCTCTTCCTCTATTCACCCGTTCATCATGGTGAAATAGCTATCACTATTTCATTTGATCTCGAGTTAAGTGGCTTCAGGAAGCAATACTTGTGAGATGCAGTAGAGTTTTTGCCAATGACTTTATGTTGCTCACTACATTAGCTAGAAAAGTTACTTTTTGTGCCAGTCTTCCTTTTGTCATTAAGATTGTTAAAATACTAGTGTACATGTTCTTTTATGTCGTACCTTACATGTCTATGCTTCTTTGGTATGCAATTGATGTATTTTCTGGTCGTTTTCTTTCATAGTTAAAATCACCATGTGGTCCTAAGTTAGTGAAGATAACTTTGGAGTCAACCATGGGGAAGTTAGGTAATGCGAGATGATTTGTCGCTGGGGCAAAAGATGTGGAGCTGGAGCAAAACCACTTTTGTGACCGATCCAAGAAGGCAGGCGTTAGGTTGAGAAACAAATGGAATTGTTTGAGTTTGTTCATACCATTGAATTTTTCTTAAACTTTTTTGTAATAATACAAATATGTAATTTTTGATGATCTATGAAATATATTTTGAATCAAATATAAATTTAAATGTATAAGTAATTTATAATGTGTAAAAAAATAGGATTTAAAACAATTACATAATAGCACTTAATCAAAAATATATAGCACAAATACGATGCTATAATAAAACACATGACAGCATTTGTGGGCGCTATCATATGTGCTACATACCCTAGCACGCTTAAAACGCTATTGTTTGAGGGAGGTCTATTATAATTGCCGCTGACATAGCGTTTATGAAAACGTTATCTATAACATACGATAGCATTTATCGTGGGCTACGAATATCTATTTTTCTTGTAGTGATAAGTGGGGAATATATATATGGATTGTACTATTTTGTTGGATCCTAGAAAATATTACTGTACGCGGAATAGATTTTTAATTTTTATTCCTTATAATCTATATTATAATGAACCAACTATCTTTCCCCACAATTTGCCACGTATACACTCTATTTCTGACACCTGTCCTGCTTATATTTTGGGTCATATTTGTAATCTAAAAAACTGGCCCACTTAACAACCCAGAGGCCCAAGTATTCAACCTTCGGTTCTTTTGGTTTTCCTGACAATGAAACGAATCAACCGGCCTTTTCCAATAAAAGGGATGCAATTCACTCATCTTCCTCATTGAGCCAAGCATCTGTCGCAGTTTCCGTCTGCTTCGAAACGTAAATGCTCTTAACCTTATCACTTCTTCACCTTCGCCAAAGACGAATCTTCACCATTTCAGATTGCAAAGAACCCATCAAAAGCCTATGTCGCCTCAATTACTGCATTCTCGCTCCACCCGTTGGAATGTCTCAGCCACACCGTAATTTCACTTTGCGGAGGCAGTGGTCTGACCATCGTGGGATGCGTCGTGGACCAAAACTCTGACGAAGATGTTACTCAAGCTACAGATACAGTGACGGTCACGGAAGAGACTCCGACGCTGAGAAGAAGGCGTCCCTCTCGAGCATGCACTGTTAGGGCACATCAGGGTCTTCAAGAGCAGCAAGCAGTCGAGAGCAAGTTTACACAACCGAAAAAGAACAAAAGCGTCAACGTAGAGAGGATGTCATGTGGAAGATCTAGAAGAAGAGCATGGAGATGAGTCGCCGACGAATGAGCAGCAATGCGGTGGAGGAAGCGCCGCTAAGATCGTTACTTCACTGGTGCATCCTCCTGAACCTTCAAAGGTGCCACGGTGGAGTATTTGTTCCATGTGGAAAATTGCTTCTCAGCTTAATTTTTTGCATGTCAGTACTCATTTTCCACTTGAATTGAGAGTTTTTTTCCCAGCTGTTTCTCAACCTGATCGTGAGTGAGTAACTCCCAAGTTGTTTCCTTTTGGATGATGAAGGTTCTTAGACCGCTATTGAACATCAAACCGGAGTTCTCGGCTGAGGAGTTGGAAACGGCTCTGCTTAATCCAAATGATACTTTAAGTGATGTTCATATCCCTCTGCTAAAGGTTGGTGCTTTAGTAAGAAGGAGAAGGAAGACGGGATAGAGTCCCCTCCATAGAACCTGCAGAAGAGAGAAGAGACTGAGATCGATTAATGAGAATCGATTCAAGGGGCTCAATGCGTGAAAGTGCAGAGAAAAAGAAAGGGAGAAACAAGCAAGCTTACTTACTCATGAGCTGTGCAAATGACGTGAATGGTATTCGCACAGGGAAGAGGCGATTTACCAGTGAAGAAGAAGAGTGATGGGATTCAAATCCCTAAATTAAAATTGGGGATTTAATCAAAGAATCCAAGAGGGAGTGTTGGAATTGGATTCTTTGATTAAGCCTGCAAAAGAGAAGAAGATGAATGAATAGAGAAGAAGAACGACGAAGTAGAAAAGCCGTCGACAAGAAGAAGAGTCAACAAGAAGAAGCAAAGTCAACAGAAGAAGAACATGGGCTGTGTGTGGCTTTGTTAATAAAGAGAAATTGGGCCATCGGATATGGTTAAGCCCCAAGTGAAGAAGTGTTTGTTTTGTTAGAAGCTAAGTAAAGTTATGTGGCGTACCGTAATGAACTATGCAGGATCGTATATCTACATCAAATAATACATGCAACTAAGTAACTAACTATAACTAAAAATTAATAATAACAGAAAATAAAAGAATCGCAAAAATTGGAGACCAAAACAAAAAGAATCGCAAGAAGAATGATAAATACAAAGAATCCCAAAAAGAATCGCAAGTTGGAGAATCGTAAAGAATTGCAAAAATTTCAATAAAAACGAAAAACACAAACATGCACGCATGCACGTAACCAATGGATGGAAAAACGCAAAAAAAGTAAAAAATTATTAAATTACAAAAAAAGAATTTAAATGCAATGAAAAAAAATACATGTTTTTTACGAATAATTACACACTTCACACATGAACCGCATGGAACCAAATGACAACCACCGAGCAGAAGACAAAAACAAGGAATCAAGTGTTTGCAATGCTTTCCTTTCTTAAAAATCATAAACATATTTTCTTAATTATTTTTTTAAATATTTCGCTTAACTTTTTGCAAATATTATATTCAATGGGGGATTTTTACGTAGATTACATATATAATAATGATATAGTAATTCTTAAAATATACATAAACGGACAAATATATATTAAATTATTCTGGATTGCGTAGTTTTATTTAAACTAAATATAATACGAAAAAATAAACATGTAACCAACGGAACACTACCCCGCGCATACGCGGGGTTAGCAGATTTTCTAGTTTGTAGTAAATGGAACAAACATAAATAGCTGTAAACATACTTACGTTGATTTTAACTATGAATAATATGTATTTTATTGTTATTTAGTTATATCTACAAAAGTTATCATGAGTGTTTGATGAGTAGTGAGTGAAATGAAAAAATTCTAATAATAGCCGTTTGTTTCTTAATGTTCCACCTCATCCTTTGATATATCAAAAGGTTTTTTAATTTCGTGTGTGGTTGGTAGCGAGAGAGAAAGGAGAACGTAAAAGAAGGAACACACGAAAACAACACAAAGGGATTTGGTTGGTTTGCTTTAAAAATGCTAAATGACAGATGCATACGGGTAAGAAGGCGTGACACCCTCTCCTCCCTTCCCCTATTAATTTTCCATTTATATATTTAATTTCAATTCACTCCAAATCTCATCATCTCAAGTTTCTGATCAATGGAGGGCCCGTCTAAAAGCCAAAAACGCAAGAAAATAGATGAGCAAATGAAGAAGAGCAAAAAGAGACAAGTGATCAACAACATTATTAACGTGAATCCTGAGGAAAACAAAATGGACGAGAAGAGATCAAGCGGGAGTATTGAGAAATATGGCGAGGAGAGTTTCGGAGTGTTTGAATTTCCGTGGATGAAGGAGAGCATGATCTCCACCACCCTTGATTGGAGTCTACCCGGATCTCTTTTTCCGGCCCTAGGTGACGGAAAGGACATGTTTGAAGGGATTAGTGAAGTTAGATGGCCAGTGAAAAGAGTTAGTGCTGATAGGTTGGAGTTTGAGGCATTTGAATGCATTTGGACATCTATTTCGGATTAGATGAAAAGACCTGTTAGCGTTGTACTTAGAATTGCATTGAGACGGATTCCAGAACAACTCACAGGTCAAGCGTACTCCGCAATGGGACCCACCAAGACGTAAGCAATGACAAAAAAATAACGTAAGCAATAACGTAAGAAACTGTCGGCACCATAGGATGAACGACACGTATCAAGAGACTGTCGGCACCATCGGATGTGTGACACGTATCCACAGCTCTAGTAACCAAACTCGCCTATAAATACGAAGCTCAGCCAAGACGGAGAAGCAAGCGATCTTCGCACAACCTTCTCTCACTAGAAACGCTCTCCCTTCTCTCTAAAAACTTTCCTTTGTAATTTTTAAGTTTTCAAGCTTTCTTTATCAAATCTTGTATTATCAAAACTTTTGTACTTCCTTTACAAAAATAAAACAAGTTTTAATCAGCATTCTGTGTTACAACCAAAACATATTATTAAGTTTTATGTAACAAAATCATATAAAGTAATAAAACAAAATATAAAGAAAAAAGTATTATTTACAAGCCTGTATTATTTACCAGCTGTATTTTAGAAATAATCTACAGAGTATATCTCTGTACAAAGGTCACAAGTTAATCAACTCACAGGTCAAGCGTACTCCGCAATGGGACCCACCAAGACGTAAGCAATGACAAAAGCAATAACGTAAGCAATGACGTAAGAAACTGTCGGCACCATAGGATGAACGACACGTATCAAGAGACTGTCGGCACCATCGGATGTGTGACACGTATCCACAGCTCTAGTAACCAAACTCGCCTATAAATACGAAGCTCAGCCAAGACGGAGAAGCAAGCGATCTTCGCACAACCTTTTCTCACTAGAAACGCTCTCCCTTCTCTCTAAAAACTTTCCTTTGTAATTTTTAAGTTTTCAAGCTTTCTTTATCAAATCTTGTATTATCAAAACTTTTGTACTTCCTTTACAAAAATAAAACAAGTTTTAATCAGCATTCTGTGTTACAACCAAAACATATTATTAAGTTTTATGTAACAAAATCATATAAAGTAATAAAACAAAATATAAAGAAAAAAGTAATTATATGGTATCAGATGCTAAAACGATCTTCAAGACAAACACTGCAAAGTTTTCTTTAAAAGGTTTTCAAAATCATTCTCGCCCAAATCTAATCTAGACCATACACCCCAGAAAGATCCTCACCGTCTCAACGAGATACTTGTCGGTGTTCCAGGCTGCAAGACCTAAGAAGAGGCAGTAAGACCGGTGGCAAGCCGTAGAAAGTATCAACCTGAAATTGGTAAGTATCCTTCTAGCATGTGTTTATATCTAGATTAAACATGGCGTCTTCGATTAGAAAATTTTTTAAACATAAACATGCAGCGTCTACTTCTAGTACAACAATCAATTCAAGGGAAATTATGACAAAGATAACTACTTTTAATAATGAAATATCAAAAAATCAATTACCACATATTAACCCAGAAAACATATATCAAATAGGTACTTTCGATTTTAAAACAGCATATGCAATTAAAGAACATGAACAAACCCTATCTCTTCAAAATGAATTTGAAGAGATAAAACTATTATCATCCATCGCACTAGATAAGTATAAACAAAAAGGATTTAACTATATCCATTTTGGACTAGTTCAAATAGCAGTAAAACCATTATCAAGAACAGGTATAGATTTACCTATACTTATGCTGTTACGAGATAAAACTCTATTAAAATTTGAGGATTCGTTCCTTGGAGCAGTCCAAACAAATCTATGCAACGGGCAGTCTATTTTAATTGTGCACCTAATTTCCAAGTAAGTTTACATGACCCAACCATACTCAATACTTTGGTATTAAATGTTCACCTACCAGAAATAAAATTCCAAAGTGAACGCCATGGATATTTATTACTCTATAGAATTTATTTTAAACAATCAACATCAGAATTTAATCCAAGATGTTTATTACAAGATGATAAAGGTGAAACAACTATTTTAGCGGCACATAGTAAAGATACTCCAACAGCTACTTATGCACCTAAGCAACTAAAATGGACTGAAATAACTATTCCAGATCAGTGGAAATTAGAAATAACACAACCCCCAAGAAACTTTGAACAAAAGACTATATCAAATATATTTGAACAAAGAGATGGAAAAATATTATTACAATTCGGATCATATAAAGATCCATTACCACCTAGGATTAGTTCATATCATTCAAGAAGCTCCTTTAATGAATATTATGCTCCTTCAAGAGCATCATTTTCCGAATACCGCACTGGTCAATCTAGTGCAGACTCGGAAACTGAAAGTATAAATCAAAATAAACAAGATAACCCAGTCAAATTTGAGGCTCCAATAGCTGAACCCGAAAATTTATACCCAACTTCTCCTACACAATCAGATTTCAAATCCGTAAATGTTATAACAAAAGATTACGAAATTAATAAACAATACATTAAGGAAGATTTCTATTCAAATGAAAATAATGAAAAACGTCAATGGTATTTTACAACATTTTCTAAACAACAAACTACAGAATTTAGAAAAAATTGGTACAATTATATGACATTAAAACAAAGTGATATTCCATTTTTTACATGGTTTGAAATATATTCAATAACTCATGATATCACATATCCTTTTAAGACAATTAATGTAAGCCTATCACTAAATCAAATATGGGAACAAGTGGATGGAAATAAGATTAAATCTGTACATCCGCCATTAAATGATTTAAAAATAAATACAAATAATCGGCAGATTATAGCAACACCCTTTAAAACTGGTGCTAACAGAGATAATAAAGAACCGATATTAATGCACGACATTAAATCAATATACGAACAAAATAATTATCATAGTCAAATATTATATACTATTGCAAGACAAGTAGATAATATAGATAGAAATATAAATTATTAATCTAAGGCAATAGAGCACAAAGATTCAACTATATCACATCCTTTCTCGTCAACATCTACGCCTATATTCAAAACTACTTCTAGATCAATTAAATTTCCAGAAAATGAATTATTAAAATCAATCGCATCAAGATTAGATGTACTAGATAAAAGAAAAGGAATCAATAATATTGATGAAGATGACGATGCAACTAGCCAAACGTCTGTACAAACGGAAACAGATAATCAAGAAATAAATCGAATAAAAAATAAAATAACAAGACATAATAATATGAAATCAAGAACACCTTATTACAAAAGACATAGTCCACCCGATTTATTGTTTGAAGAACACCATAAATATTCTCATAACGTATATACTGGAGATGGTATATATGAATGGAATATTGATGGACGTTCGGAATACGAAATAATGAATTTATTCCAAGAAATGGGTATAGCTGCCATAGCCTACAAAGCAAAAGGAAATTCGGATAAACAAGCATGTGTCTTATTAGTAACCGGATTCAATGGAACTTTAAAATACTGGTGGGACAATTCATTAGATACAATTCAACAAGACTCAATAATTAATCATGTTGAAATAAGAAGAGTAGAGGACGAAGAAGGTCTATATGAAGAAATAGAAGTTCAAAATGCAGTAGAAGTATTAATCCATACACTAACTATGCACTTCATTGGTAACCGTAATGAAGAATTAGAAAGTAAAAAAATAATATTAACTAATTTAAGATGTCCAACTTTGGGAGATTTCAAATGGTATAAAGATATATTTGTAACAAATATATTCCAAAGTGTGAGAGCCGAAACTCACACTGTCAAAACTTATATTTAATGGGGGTTCGAAAATTCTATTTATAAAGAACTAAAGGACCGAAAATGCAAAAAGATGAAAAGGGAGATTTTATTGATATTTTTCGAAAGTACAAGGGAAATTAGCAAAAGCTGAATAGTCTTAAATTGCTAAAACTCCTAATACTCGGATCTGGGATGGGATTTACCCTTACATGAACGTACATATATATACTGACAATCCTAGGAGGCTAAGACTTCAGATTTCCGATGTGGGACTTTGTCCTTCCTTCCAGCCGCCGCCCTAAGCTTTTTGGGCCCGATTTCCGGCCCGAGAGTCTTCCGTGATCCATCCGCGCATTCTGACCCAAGTCCGGCCCGCCGGTGAATAGTGACCCGATGAATAGTGAACCGTGAATAGTAATCCGAATTTCGGTTTAAGCTTAGTTCGATTTTTCGGTTTACTTTGTCTCGGGATGAATAATGTTTTTCAACAGTTTTTCCCGCGTGAACAGTGTTCCGAGCGTTTTATGACTTCCGAGATTTGAACCGCCCGTTTTTTATTTGAACTTCCAGCCGCCGGTTTCAGTATTGATGGCCAGCCGCCGGTTCCTTTGGCTTGTATGCTCGGTGACTGGTCCACGGCTGGCTGCACGTTCGTCACGGTCTTTCGGGGAACGTTTATGGACGTCTTTGGAGTCAGAACATGCAAACGGATGATCTCCGGGTCGGTCCGGGCATTGAGTTACGTTTGACGGTCGGTCGACTGGACGATGTTGGGATGAGGAGTCTCGACTTGAGAAATGATCGTGGACATGTGATGAAGACCCGACAGCTGGGACAAGTGCCAGCCGCCGGCCACGGACGAGGGGAGATCCGGCGGCTGGCCTCATCCCAGCCGCCGGCCACGGACGAAGGGAGATCCGGCGGCTGGCTTCATCCCAGCCGCCGGCCACGGACGAAGGGAGATCCGACGGCTGGCCTCATCCCAGCCGCCGGCCACGGACGAAGGGAGATCCAGCGGCTGGCCTCATCCCAGCCGCCGGCCACGGACGAAGGGGGATCCGGCGGCTGGCACTTGTCCCAGCCGCCGGCCGTTGGTGAAAGAGGACCCGGCGGCTGGCCATGTCCCAGCCGCCGGTTGGCTTCCTGGACGGATCGTGGGCAGTTTGCCTTAGCTCGTCCGTTCCATGTTCGAGATAGGTTTCATTTGGTCTTGTCCTTGTCTTTTCGTTCCGTCAATCTTCGAGGAGGGTATTTCGACCCCAACAGTTAGCCCCCCCAGCTCTTTGCTTCCGTGGTTTGGAGCAAGGAGCTCCGAGCTGAGAGTTTTATCGGGATTGACTGAAACGGGAAGGCTATGAGTTTTTCCGTTCATCCGCTTCGTCCGCTTCGCTTTAGTGTCTTGTCAGAGTATAGTTCTCCATGATATTTCGTGCCATGCTTGCTATATCAAAGGAGTGGCTTCATTTAATTTTTTCACACTTCTCTTCTCTTCTCAAAAATTTTCTAAGTCTCTCCTTCGATAATTTTTTTTTTTCTTTAGCAATGGCTGGTGAAGGAGGTTCTTCTTTCGAACTTAACCTTGATGCCATAATGAATAATCAGTTTGACTTCGATTTTATGTCCGCGGAGGATGATGCAGTACTTGTAGAAGATCTGCTGGCGGCTGGAGAAGATGCCATTCCGCAAGCAGCGTACGGTCCCGATGGTGTCCCGCAGTGGGAGGCCGGTCCTAGCAATGCTCAAGGAACACTTGGTTTTGCTAATGTTCCTCAATGGGAGTCCGGAACGGCGGCTGGGAATGATGGTCTACCCGAGACGGCGGCTGGGAATGAAGGCATTCCCGAGATGGCGGCTGGGAATGAGACCAGACCCGAGCCGGCGGCCGGGAGGTCGACGAGTAGGGCGTCTGGTTCGGAGAGGGCGTTTGGCTCTAAGAATGCTCCCAAGAGGGCGGCTGGCGTAGTAGCCGTTTCAAGATGGGCGCTCAGCTCCGGAGGTGTCTTAGAGAGGGCGTCCGGCTCTTCTCGAGTTGAAGCTGACGGCGTCTCGCCGAGGACGAGCATAGCACGTGGCGTCTGGACTCCCCCCCAACAGGTTGAGGACAACGGCGGGTGGCGTGCATGGCCATCCCGATCCTTGGTCCCTTTCGAACGTCGTCGTGTTTGGCCAGAGAGCGGTGACGACTCGGCCACATCCCGGGAAGAAGTTAGATCGGATCACCGGGAGGTGCCTATCTTCGTGCATCCGGACGTGAAGTCCGAGTGTCGTTCTCCCGGAGAGGTTAAAGCCTATTGGGGTGAAGACATTTTTGCTTGGCGGTTTAAGAAGCCTGGACCGTCTACGAGTTATAGATCGATAGCCGAGACATTCAGGCACGGTCCTACTTTGAGCGATCGGGATTCGCTAGCCGAGCTTAGATACGATTTCCGGATTCCGGACAAGATTAAGTTCCGTCTCCCGAAGGATGGGGATAGGATGAACAAGGCGCCAGATGGCTATTTTGCCATGTACGAGTCGATGTTCTACGAAGCCTTCCTCTGGTTCCCGATCCCGGGAGCCATTTTTTATTTTCTCGATTTATATGGGGTTGCGATCTCTCAACTTACCCCTGGCGCCATGAGGATTTTGATGGGACTTGTGGTCCGTTGTGCCGAATGTGGGATCAAGTTGGAGGGTGATCTGATTCGGAATTTCTTTTCGATGAGGAAGGTTTCCAATTCGGATTTCTTCTGCTCAATCAACGTTCGGAGGAACGTGAAGCGTTTCTACTCCGGGCTTCGACAGCATTGCAAAGCTTCGCGGCTCGAGTTTTTCTACGTGAAACGCAGCCCGCTCACGGTCGGTTCTGACTTCGGCGGCTCGGTTAGGACCGAGTGTAGTTTGCCACGTAAGCGTTTCGTCTTTTTGTGAATTTTTTCCTATAAGTAGTCCTTGCTCATTTGTTTCATTCTTCATAACTTCATTTCTCACAGCTTTTCTTCTTTTCTCTCTCTAGGTCGTGATCCTTTGTTCCCAGGATTTCCGGGTTTGAGGATATCGTTACAGAAGTTGATAAGAAGAAAATCGATTGGGAGTGTCCTGACCTTTGGCGCCGCTTTCTTGACGCAAGAGATATTTTAGAAGGACGTGCCCCTCTCAAAGGTCCCGACTTCATCGACCCGCTGGCGACGTACCCCGGAATGGAGGGTGTTTGGAACTATCGCAAGCAGAAGTACGGCGAGGCTGGACCGTCCGGAGAGGCAGTCGAGTTTGACCCGGCGTCCGGCTTTGTTCTTCCGCCCGGACCTGATTTCCATGGCGCGCCCGAGGAACAGATTGCTGCTCCTCAGAGTTCAGCTTGTGCCGTCACTGTGGATAAGGGGAAGGGAGCTTCCAACAGCCCTGGCCGTCTGAGGAAGGGGAAAGTGGCTCGGACGGCCGAGGCGACCGATCATGGTCTTCTCTTCGATGCCCGCAAGGCGGCGGGAGGCGATCCAGCTGAGTCCGTTAAGGTTGTGGACTACTTTGGAGCGCTGGCTCCGGCCCCAGCTGCGCCGTTCGATCGTTCAGCGGCTTACGGAGATCTGTCCTCCAGTCTTATGACGGTAATTCTTTTTTCCTTTAGATTCATTTGGACGCAGTTTGGTCTTTGCTGATATTTGCTTTTCTTTGATTCAGATCGCCACCCGAGCTCATGCAACCCAGGTTGCCTTGGAAGCTTCGGAGAGAGAGTCCCGGAAGAAGGACAAGAAGATCAAGGCCTTGGAAGTGAAGCTTCGGAACGTGGAGAGGCGATCTCAGAAGGAGATTAAGAAAGTGCTCGCGGAAGCTGAGAGGAAATTGGAGCTGGCTCTTAAGAAATGTCGCTGGGACTTGGTGGAGAAGTACCGTCTTCGCATCGAGGGAGCCAAGGTTGCTCTCGTGCCAATGCGTCAGGCGAAATATGGCGAGACTGCCTTGTCTGAGGTCAGCTCTAACCTCGACCTAGTCCGGGACATTAAGTCCGGGAAGTCGAAGGTTGAGGGGGAAGAGGGAGAGCTGGAGGCGGAATTGGAGCGGCTCAAAGGAGGAGGTTGGACCGGTTCCTATGATCGGGCTGCTGCCGTTCTCGAGAGCCACTTGGTATACTCTCCCGTTTCTCCGTACCAGTCTCCGGACGCCGAGGCTTTGGACTATGGAGCTCCTACCCCTCTCGTCGAATATGACTAGGCTTTGGCCTTGTGTTTTCTTTTTCTGCCTTAGTTGTATTCGGGCCTTTTGACCCTTTTTATTGTATTTGCTTTGTTAACCGAACTCATATCTCCTTTCATGGAGATTTTTATCTATCAGTTTTTGCCTTAGATGTTATGGCTTCTTTGCTTGCTTGCTTTGCTTTTATAGCCTTGATAAAGGAGAAGATGGGCGGCCGGTATGTCTCTCTTCCAAGAGGGCGGCTGGCCCATTTTATAGAATGAAAGGCGGCTGGCCCGTCTCTCTACGACGGCTGACCGGTTTTGTGGAGTAAAGGGCGGCTGGCCCGTCTCTCTATTGAGGACGGGCGGCTGGCCCGTTTTGTGGGGTAAAGGGCGGCTGGCCCGTCTCTCTACGGAGGACGGGCGGCTGGCCCGTTTTGATATTGCGTTGGAGTGTTGTTCCGGACACTCGAACTTTTAGACCAGTTTGTATTTTGCAAATGTTCCTGGGTTTAATGCAGTCTTTTGTTGTCGTAGGGGACCGAGCTTGTTCGAATCCCTCTTTCGACTGAACGCTTTTAAGATCTCGCATCAGAGCCGGTTTGATACTGCGTTCTCGAGATGTCTTTGACCAGTGTTCCCGTGTCAGGCGCTTTACTGGGTTTAAAGAGTTTACTTTGTGTCCTGTACTATGCAAAGTGTTGGTGAAAGTAAACTAATCAGAACATCGTCTCGAGCGCTTCCTGCAGGATCGCGGGATACAGGTTACGCCCTTTGGATGTTAATCCGGAAATTTGTATAGCGCGCTAGTTTTATCCTCTGCGGGATGTTGAAAGAACCATGGTTTTTTAAAAAGATGGTCTTGTTGTGGCCAGCAACAGACGGATTTGTTGGTGATGACTTAAGTATTCGGGAGAAGTATCTTGATTGGTGGTCTTGGATGAGTTACGAGATGCTAAGCCTCGATGTTCATCTGATTTGTAAGTTGAAGATGTTTTATGAGATACTGAGTCTCAATGTTCATTTTCCTCGGGTTTTTCTGGATCCATTTGGTTTCTGGATCAAGTTTCGAGATGCTAAGTCTCGATGTTTGTCAGAATGGTGTTTTCGGGAAACTTTTTCAAGCTTTGGATGTGTTATGAGATGCTAAGTCCCAATGTCCATCTCCTTGAAATTTTTGCGAAAATTTGGGAGTATGTATATACGGACCCACTCCCCCCCTTTTTTAAAGAGAGGGGCAACTGAACTCGTTTTTTAAGCGAGCTGCCTACGTACCCTTCGTGAAAAGGGATCAAGTCACCCGTAGTTCCGTTTTTTTTTTTTTTTTTTTTTTTGGTAGGAAGACGGTTAAGTCTTAGTTATGGAACCGTCGGTTGTAGCTTCGACGGTTTCTGAGGCAGTTTTCGTCTCTTCTTGGTTTGTTTCAGTGGGCGGAGCCTCCGTTTTCTCGAACTGTTCGGTTCTGCTTACTTTCTTTCCCAGTTCGGGGACTTTGTCTTCACTCTTCCTCTTCGGGTTCCCTCTCTGCAGGATGGTCGGATTCCGCAGCTTGTGCTCTACCAGAAAACAGATCCGAGCCTCCTTCTGATTTCCCCAAATGGTCTTGATTCCGTTTGGTGTCGGGAACTTCAGGCAGAGATGGTAAGTTGATGGGATAGCTCGCATTGAATTGATCCAGGGAGTCCCCATTATCACGTTATAAATTACGGGGTGGTTTGCCACCGCGAAGTTAACGATTTTCGTGATTCCGCCGGCACGAACCGGGAGCTGGATTGTTCCATCCGTCATTGTGACTTCGCCAGAGAATCCGGTCAGTGATCTCAGACTGGGAGTTATCTTTGACGGATCCACCTTCATCCTTTGAAGCGTCTCTCGAAAAATGACGTCCACCGAACTTCCGGTGTCGATCAAGACTCGTGAGACGTCATGGTCGTTGATATCCAACTCTACCACCAATGGGTCATCGTGAGGTTGGTCAAGGCCTTCGGCGTCTTTTTCGTAAAAAGCGATCCGATCGTCGTTTTCGGTGATCGGTTCCCGCGGTTTTGACTCCTTGTCTCCTCTTCTCAGGAACGCTTTTATCGAGGCCACTGTGTCCCGGCAGTACTGAGATCCTCCGATGATCATGTGGATCCTTCTGCGGTTGGCGGCGGAGTCGTCTCCGTTTGGTCTCCTCCCTCGTTTGGGGGTATCCTCGTCGGGCCTTTCGGGACGTTCCTGGTTGGGTCGTCCGTCCGGGGCACCAGCATCTTCTTCGATAGCTCCGAGACTCTCGAGGGTCACTCCGTTTCCGAGCTCCTGGCTAACAGCTTTGCCGCGAGCCTCCTTCCGACGGTTCTGCAGTTTTCGGTCGAGTGGCCTTTCGTCTTGTGGAAGGTACAGAAGGCGTTTTCGTCGAATCCTGGTCGAGTCCATGTATTCCATGGTCCCTTGTTGCGCTCATTATTCGGTCTCTCCGTGTTTATCTGGTAGTTATGCGCTCCGCCCGGGTTGGGTTCTTCATCTCGGCTGGTTCGCCTACTTCTTCTCTCGTTTGGAAAGTTAGAAGGTTGCACCGTGCCTTTGGCGACCAATTTTGAGGATTGGTGCTTTCCAGCTGGGACCCTCATGTCTTCCTCGTAGATGACGAAGTTGGAAGCACAGTGGAGAGCATCTTGGATGGTTACTGGTGGGTTTACGGTAATCTCCTTTCGGAAGTTCGAAGTCTTCAGCAAGGACTTCTTCAGGGCGTTGATCGCGGCACTGTTGCTTAGTCCGTCAATTTTCGAGACTATCACCTTAAACCTTTCGATGAAATCTCGGAGGCTTTCTTCGGGTTCCTGTGACAGCGAGTAAAGGTCCGCGTCGGATGTCGACTGTCTTATGAACAACGAGTAATGTTTCAAGAAGGCCGTCGACAACTGCTCGAAACCATCAATTGAATCTCTCTCTAGCCTCGAGAACCACGACAGGGCTGATCCTTTCAGATGCTCCACGAAGAGGAGGCAGAATCCTGCGTCCCTCTCTTCGGGTTTGAACCTAGCACGTCCCATAGCGATGCGGAAGGCTGTCATGTGGGCCTTCGGATCAGTCGTCCCGTCGTAGAAGGGAATTCGGATTTTTCCGGGGTCAGAGAGTCTGACGCTAGTGATCCTCGAAGTGAACGGGATCTTTTGCGTTTCCTCTAGGACGCGGTCGATTTCCGGGGCCGCGCTTGTTGCTTTATGGACCTGCGACCTTACCTCCTTCATCTGACTTGTCGTGAGTTCTAGGCGGGCACGGAGCTCATCGAGCTCGTCCCTTCGGCTAGCGGATTGATTAGCTCTGGCCTCTCGTTCCTCCTTTTCCTGCTCTTCGATCCAGCGGAGCTCTTCTTCGTCCGCGTTCAGATCTCCAGCCTCGTCGTCAGTTTTGTTTTCGGCTCTGTTCGTGACGTCTCTCGAGTTCTCGCCGTTGGTCACCGTGGAAGTTGGCCGTTCGGCTGTTCGCCCAGTGGTGCTCTTCCGGTACAGCGGGGGTGGTGCTGATAGCTCTTTCCTTGTTCCGACGGGGGTTTGTTCGTCTGGATTCTGACGGCCCGTGGGGTCTGCTCACGGGGTGAAGACCAGGCGTCTTACTCCTAACGTCCGGGGGACGTGTGCTGGTTCTTGGGAAGCCGCTCCGTGATTTCGGCTACCATGTTCCGCAGTTCGGTGATTGCTGCGTTCTCCGGGGCGGTGTTGGCCGTTTCCGTGATGACTGGATCTTCGAGTGGCATTCCGTATCTGGCGAGGGCCCTGGGCGAAGTCCCGGGATTTCCGACTGCTCCGTCGGTGGATGTCCCGGCGGCGGTTGTTCCGGTTCCGGCCGCCAACGTGCTAATGGCGGGAAGTCCCACTCCGGTTGCTGCTCTGGTTGGTTGGTTGGTGATGTCGTCAGTTCTTCTGGTCATTGTCTTCGTTCGGTATCCTTTTCGTTCTTAGGGTTAAGAATATTTCTCGTCCCCACAGACGGCGCCAAACTGTGAGAGCCGAAACTCACACTGTCAAAACTTATATTTAATGGGGGCTCGAAAATTCTATTTATAAAGAACTAAAGGACCGAAAATGCAAAAAGATGAAAAGGGAGATTTTATTGATATTTTCCGAAAGTACAAGGGAAATTAGCAAAAGCTGAATAGTCTTAAATTACTAAAACTCCTAATACTCGGATCTGGGATGGGATTTACCCTTACATGAACGTACATATATATACTGACAATCCTAGGAGGCTAAGACTTCAGATTTCCGATGTGGGACTTTGTCCTTCCTTCCAGCCGCCGCCCTAAGCTTTTTGGGCCCGATTTCCGGCCCGAGAGTCTTCCGTGATCCATCCGCGCATTCTGACCCAAGTCCGGCCCGCCGGTGAATAGTGACCCGATGAATAGTGAACCGTGAATAGTAATCCGAATTTTGGTTTAAGCTTAGTTCGATTTTTCGGTTTACTTTGTCTCGGGATGAATAATGTTTTTCAACGGTTTTTCCCGCGTGAACAGTGTTCCGAGCGTTTTATGACTTCCGAGATTTGAACCGCCCGTTTTTTATTTGAACTTTCAGCCGCCGGTTTCAGTATTGATGGCCAGCCGCCGGTTCCTTTGGCTTGTATGCTCGGCGACTGGTCCACGGCTGGCTGGACGTTCGTCACGGTCTTTCGGGGAACGTTTATGGACGTCTTTGGAGTCAGAACATGCAAACGGATGATCTCCGGGTCGGTCCGGGCATTGAGTTACGTTTGACGGTCGGTCGACTGGACGATGTTCGGATGAGGAGTCTCGACTTGAGAAATGATCGTGGACATGTGATGAAGACCCGGCGGCTGGGACAAGTGCCAGCCGCCGGCCACGAACGAGGGGAAATCCGGCGGCTGGCCTCATCCCAGCCGCCGGCCACGGACCAGGGGAGATCCGGCGGCTGGCCTCATCCCAGCCGCCGACCACGGACGAAGGGAGATCCGGCGGCTGGCCTCATCCCAGCCGCCGGCCACGGACGAAGGGAGATCCGGCGGCTGGCCTCATCCCAGCCGCCGGCCACGGACGAAGGGAGATCCGGCGGCTGGCACTTGTCCCAGCCGCCGGCCGTTGGTGAAAGAGGACCCGGCGGCTGGCCATGTCCCAGCCGCCGGTTGGCTTCCTGGACGGATCGTGGGCAGTT
The DNA here is from genome assembly GCA_010577795.1 of Isatis tinctoria. Taxonomy (NCBI): domain Eukaryota; kingdom Viridiplantae; phylum Streptophyta; class Magnoliopsida; order Brassicales; family Brassicaceae; genus Isatis; species Isatis tinctoria. Next base: position 14,739,616 of record CM021245.1, on the reverse strand, counting down.
TGCCTTAGCTCGTCCGTTCCATGTTCGGGATAGGTTTCATTTGGTCTTGTCCTTGTCTTTTCGTTCCGTCAATCTTCGAGGAGGGGATTTCGACCCCAACACAAAGAAACGATTGTAATCAACCCTTCTGGAAAGAAAGGTTTATTGCAGGATTACCATCTTTCTTTGCAGAAAAATTAATCAACAAATTAAAGGATATATCTGGAGGACAACCTGTCCCCTGGAATACAATCACCTATGGTCAACTATTCGCATTTATCAAAAAAGAAGGATTAGCTATATGTCAAGAACATAAAGATAAAAAACGAAAGGAAAAATTTCAATTCAATCAAACTATGGGTTCGTTCTGTAAACAATACGGATATAATGAACTTAATCCACCATCTAGAGTCAAAAGACTAAAATATAGACAAAAGAAAAATAATAATAGATATTATCATAAAAATAAAAAATTTGGAGAAAATTTTGATAAAAAACCAACTAATAAATATTATTCGAAAAACAAGAAGTATCAATCGAAAGATAAACAAAAAATTTACTGTTGGAATTGTAAAAGACCCGGACATAAATCTAATGAATGTAAAATGAAAAAGAAAATAAATGAAATATTTCAAGAACAACCAGATATTCAGGAAAAGTTAACTAAGTTATTATTATCAGATACAGAAGAAGATATTAGCAGTGAATACTCAATTAATGAAATTGAGAATTCAAGCACTTCTTCGGATAATTCCGGGGAATTGTCCGACGATCTATGCAACTGTAAATTAATCAATGTAATAACAAGAGAAAATGATAAACAATTTCTACTAGATATTATTGATAAAATAGAAGATCCTACTATTAAAAAAGAATATCTGCTAAAATTAAAAGAAATAATAACTCAAGAACATCAGCTAACTTCTCCACAACCATTCAGCCTAAATAAAATATTTCAAAAATATCCAACTCAAAATTTATTCAAACAAGTAACAACTGGAAAATTACAAAATGAAGTTAAACAATTAAAATCAGAAATCAAAGATTTACAACTACTAGCAAATCAACAGAATCTAAACCATCTGCAATTAGAAGCACGATTATCTTTAATAGAATTAAAAAATAATAATAGCTCAGCATCATCCAGTAAACAAGGTATACAAATACAAGAACCAACAGAAGATGAAGAATATATTCAAATAATTAACAAAATAAGTTATCAAAAATGGTACACTAGTATTACCTTACATATAGGTCATGATTTTAAAATAGAAGCAATAGCACTAATGGATACAGGAGCAGATTATAATTGTATCCGTGAAGGAGTAATACCTACAAAATATTATGAGAAAACTACTGAAAGCCTAAGCGGCGCTAATGGTAGCAATCTAAAAGTAAAATATAAACTACCATGCGGAAAAATATGTAATCAAGGATATTGCTTCAAAAATCAATTTATTTTAGTACAAAACCTTACACAAGAAATAATATTGGGTACACCATTTTTTACTCAAATATATCCATTCAAAGTAGCAGAATCAGGAGTAACAACAAAAGTAGTAGGGACCAAATTATCGTTTAAATTTCTATCACCTATGAAAACAAAAGAAGTCTTAAGCTTACAACATAACACTATAGAAAAAACAATTAATCTAATAAAAGGTAAACAAAATCATGTTCAATATCTACAAGATGAAATAACATATAAAAAAATTGAAGAACAATTATCTACCCCATATGTATTAGACAAAATCAAATCAATAGAAAAAGAATTATTAAATCAAGTATGCTCAGATTTACCAAACGCATTTTGGGAAAGAAAACAACATTCTGTTGAACTCCCATATATAAAAGAATTTAACGAAAAAACCATACCAACAAAAGCACGACCTATTCAAATGAATAAGGAATTATTAGAACATTGCAAAAAAGAAATAAACGATTTATTAGATAAAAAATTAATTAGGCAATCCAAATCACCTTGGAGTTGCTCAGCTTTCTATGTCAATAACCAAGCTAAAAAGGAACGTGGAGTACCACGTCTAGTAATCAATTATAAACCACTAAATGATGTACTACAATGGATCCGATACCCTATCCCCAATAAAAGAGATCTATTAAAACGTTTATATAATGCAAAAATCTATTCAAAATTCGATATGAAAAGTGGATTTTGGCAAATACAAATTACCGAAAAAGATAAATATAAAACAGCATTTACTGTACCATTCGGCCATTACGAATGGAACGTAATGCCTTTCGGATTAAAAAATGCACCTTCCGAATTTCAACATATAATGAATGACATATTTAATAATTATTCCAAATTTACCATTGTCTACATTGATGACGTATTAGTATATTCAACATCAATAGATCAACACATTAGTCACCTAAATACTTTTCTAAATGTAGTAAAAAACATGGTCTAGTCCTATCGGCTAAAAAGATGTCCTTATTTCAAACGAAAATAAGATTCTTAGGACACAATATATACCAAGGAACAATAACACCTATCGCAAGATCCATAGAATTCGCAGATAAATTCCCTGATGAATTAAGGGAAAAAACACAATTACAAAGATTCTTAGGATGTCTTAATTATGTGTCAGACTTTTTACCCAATCTAAGGAAAACTCTTCAACCATTATTCCAGCGTCTTCAAAAAAATCCCAAACCCTGGACAAATCAGCATACAAATCTAGTTAAACAAAAGGTTAAAACCCTTCCTTGTTTATCCTTACCAAACCCCAAAGCAGATATGATTGTAGAAACTAATGCTTCAGAAATAGGATATGGAGGAATACTAAAACAAAAACTTCCTGAATCCACCCAAGAATCTATAATTAGATTCCATTAAGGTATCTGGCTAGGACCACAAAAAAACTACTCCACAGTCAAAAAAGAAGTTCTTTCAATAGTCAATTGTATTTCAAAATTCCAAGATGATCTAATAAACAAAAAATTTCTATTACGAGTAGATTGCAAATCTGCAAAAGAAATACTCCAAAAAGATGTAAAAAATTTAGTCTCAAAACAAATATTTGCCAGATGGCAAGCTATTTTATCAGTTTTTGACTTTGATATTCAATATATAAAAGGTGAAAATAATTATTTACCCGATTTTCTAACTAGAGAATATTTGCAGGGTAAAACGACTACACCAGCAAATATCCAAGATGAGTGACAACAAAAACAAAAAGCCGATGACCGCATCTGACTACATCAAGAATCAGCCACATCTTCAGGGGAAACCCCTTACTACTCAAAATACTTTCTCTGCTCTGGCAGAATTTCCCCCTTTATCCTATTCAAAAGTTGTAGCCACAGAAAAAGGTCAATCTTCTACACAAACACCACCTACCAAATCAGACTACTATGTCAAATCACATAAACAGCATCTTATGACAACCCGATTCACTAAACCAATAACCCTAAAAGAGTTAACTACTCTTACCAATAATATTTATTATCCAGACTGTCTCTATCCAACAGATAATGTTATCAAAAACCGAACATTCTACGAGTATATTCTAGTAGACTCTCGCTCTGTCGAGATTGTTCATTACCCAGATAAAAATGATCCAAACACAATATCCTATTCAACCTGTAAAATACTCCGTATCGCTTCTACACAAGACTTAGGCTTCCTTCATCATCATACCATGAAACCCTTTTCAACACCCGGATACCATATTCAAAGATACACTTATGTAGACTATAAAGATGCTTTCTTCAACACCTTTTACCTTAGACCATATACACATTCCTGGTTCATCACTTTTGACCAGAAATGTCCAAAAGAGGTTCCAGGCTGGTTCCATGAATGGTGGTACTGGCTCGGTCCATCCGATCAGATATACCCAGTCGAAATAGTCAAAACATCTTTACCATACTATCTCAAACACTTACCTCCACGGCCAGTAGGTCCTTTTAACAAAATAGCCTTCCATATTGACATGGGTGTTCCATGGATTTTATCCTGGCACTTTAATGTCACACTAGCCTTGCAAGATATGCCATACTCCCTAGTAAAAGAATACCGAGTAAAATGGTGGGATAAATATAACCTAGATCGTTGTTCCCTCACCAATATCCAAAAATATTTCCAAATATGTAAAGAAGTAACCACCGCTGTTCGTACAATATCCAAATCCATCCCATTACTCACTCCTAGCCAACTTACTCAACCACCTTCAAAACCATCTCAAAGTCCTACCCATTCCACAAGCTCATCGGACTCCAAAAAATCAAAAAAAAAAAAAAAAGACAACGAACAAATTAAACAACTCCTTTCGGCAATAGCCAAACAAATGGAAGCTTCAGATTCTGACGACGAGGACTATCACGAAGATCTAATTGGAGGACAAGATCCATTTGAAGAATAAAAAAAAAAAAAAAAAAACCCAATAGTATTGTATATTATAATTTTCTTTTCATGTATATTCTAGTAGACTCTGTATATTATTTACAAGCCTGTATTATTTACCAGCTGTATTTTAGAAATAATATACAGAGTATATCTCTGTACAAAGGTCACAAGTTAATCAACTCACAGGTCAAGCGTACTCCGCAATGGGACCCACCAAGACGTAAGCAATGACAAAAGCAATAACGTAAGCAATGACGTAAGAAACTGTCGGCACCATAGGATGAACGACACGTATCAAGAGACTGGCGGCACCATCGGATGTGTGACACGTATCCACAGCTCTAGTAACCAAACTCGCCTATAAATACGAAGCTCAGCCAAGACGGAGAAGCAAGCGATATTCGCACAACCTTCTCTCACTAGAAACGCTCTCCCTTCTCTCTAAAAACTTTCCTTTGTAATTTTTAAGTTTCCAAGCTTTCTTTATCAAATCTTGTATTATCAAAACTTTTGTACTTCCTTTACAAAAATAAAACAAGTTTTAATCAGCATTCTGTGTTACAACCAAAACATATTATTAAGTTTTATGTAACAAAATCATATAAAGTAAAAAAACAAAATATAAAGAAAAAAGTAATTATATTTGGCGTGCCTAAGGGTCTAAAGACCATAGGTGGCGTTTTAAAGCTTCAAATTCGGCCGTTTAGACCCTTTTTCGGACCCTTTTATATATCGGGCAACAAAATGAGCCGCCATTCGGTATCCTCGGACGTGGTTACAGCTAGTCTTGTGATCGAGGAAACCTGTTTACGCCAGACACTGCTGCCCCATGTTTCTGGTGGGGCCCACACTGAACGGTTTCAATTGTATGAATGAAAGGATATATGCAATCGCAAGACACATGCTAACGGGTGCGATCATACCAGCACTAATGCATCGGATCCCATCAGAACTCCGCAGTTAAGCGTGCTTGGACGAGAGTAGTACTAGGATGGGTGACCTCCCGGGAAGTCCTCGTGTTGCACCCCTTTTTATTTTTTTTCTTTTCTTCGGTAATTCGTCATCTCTTCCAATCGCCATAACTTTTGAACCGTGTGGAACTGCACTGCCGAAAACACCTTTTCGGAAAGCCCCAGAAGATATAATTGGCGTGCCTAAGGGTCTAAACACCATAGGTGGCGTTTTAAAGCTTCAAATTCGGCCGTCTAGACCCTTTTTCGGACCCTTTTATATATCGGGCAGCAAAATGAGCCCCCATTCGGTATCCTCGGACGTGGTTACAGCTAGTCTTGTGATCGAGGAAACTTGTTTACGCCAGACACTGCTGCCCCATGTTTCTGGTGGGGCCCACACTGAACGGTTTCAATTATATGAATGAAAGGATATATGCAATCGCAAGACACATGCTAACGGGTGCGATCATACCAGCACTAATGCACCGGATCCCATCAGAACTCCGCAGTGAAGCGTGCTTGGGCGAGAGTAGTACTAGGATGGGTGACCTCCCGGGAAGTCCTCGTGTTGCACCCCTTTTTATTTTTTTTCTTTTCTTCGGTAATTCGTCTTCTCTTCCAATCGCCATAACTTTTGAACCGTGTGGAACTGCGCTGCCGACAACACCTTTTCGGAAAGCCCCAGAAGATCTAATTGGCGTGCCCAAAGGTCTAAAAGACCATAGGTGGCGTTTTAAAGCTCCAAAATCGGCCGTCTAGACCCTTTTTCGGACCCTTTTATATATCGGGCAGCAAAATGAGCCGCCATTCGGTATCCTCGGACGTGGTTACAGCTAGTCTTGTGATCGAGGAAACCTGTTTACGCCAGACACTGCTGCCCCATGTTTCTGGTGGGGCCCACACTGAACGGTTTCAATTGTATGAATGAAAGGATATATGCAATCGCAAGACACATGCTAACAGGTGCGATCATACCAGCACTAATGCACCGGATCCCATCAGAACTCTGCAGTGAAGCGTGCTTGGGCGAGAGTAGTACTAGGATGGGTGACCTCCCGGGAAGTCCTTGTGTTGCACCCCTTTTTATTTTTTTTTCTTTTCTTCGGTAATTCGTCTTCTCTTCCAATCGCAAAAGATCTCTTTTGAATTTTATTGTATGGTTATGATTCCCAAGGCAGTGAGTAATAAATTACTAATGTGTGTTAGGGAAATTGTGAGAGCCAAAACTCACACTGTCAAAACTTATATTTTATGTGGATCCGAAAATTCTATTTTAAAAAAACTAAAAGACCGAAAATGTAAAAAGATGATTCTATTGATAATATTTCTGCAAAAGAGAAGAAGATGAATGAATAGAGAAGAAGAACGACGAAGTAGAAAAGCCGTCGACAAGAAGAAGAGTCAACAAGAAGAAGCAAAGTCAACAGAAGAAGAACATGGGCTGTGTGTGGCTTTGTTAATAAAGAGAAATTGGGCCATCGGATATGGTTAAGCCCCAAGTGAAGAAGTGTTTGTTTTGTTATAAGCTAAGTAAAGTTATGTGGCGTACCGTAATGAACTATGCAGGATCGTACATCTACATCAAATAATACATGCAACTAAGTAACTAACTATAACTAAAAATTAATAATAACAGAAAATAAAAGAATCGCAAAAATTGGAGACCAAAACAAAAAGAATCGCAAGAAGAATGATAAATACAAAGAATCCCAAAAAGAATCGCAAGTTGGAGAATCGTAAAGAATTGCAAAAATTTCAATAAAAACGAAAAACACAAACATGCACGCATGCACGTAACCAATGGATGGAAAAACGCAAAAAAGTAAAAAATTATTAAATTACAAAAAAAGTATTTAAATGCAATGAAAAAAATACATGTTTTTTACGAATAATTACACACTTCACACATGAACCGCATGGAACCAAATGACAACCACCGAGCAGAAGACAAAAACAAGGAATCAAGTGTTTGCAATGCTTTCCTTTCTTAAAATTCATAAACATATTTTCTTAATTATTTTTTTAAATATTTCGCTTAACCTTTTGCAAATATTATATTCAATGGGGGATTTTTACGTAGATTACATATATAATAATGATATAGTAATTCTTAAAATATACATAAACGGACAAATATATATTAAATTATTCTGGATTGCGTAGTTTTATTTAAACTAAATATAATACGAAAAAATAAACATGTAACCAACGGAACACTACCCCGCGCATGCGCGGGGTTAGCAGATTTTCTAGTTTGTAGTAAATGGAACAAACATAAATAGCTGTAAACATACTTATGTTGATTTTAACTATGAATAATATGTATTCTATTGTTATTTAGTTATATCTACAAAAGTTATCATGAGTGTTTGATGAGTAGTGAGTGAAATGAATAAATTCTAATAATAGCCGTTTGTTTCTTAATATTCCACCTCATCCTTTGATATATCAAAAGGTTTTTTAATTTCGTGTGTGGTTGGTAGCGAGAGAGAAAGGAGAACGTAAAAGAAGGAAGACACAAAAACAACACAAAGGGATTTGGTTGGTTTGCTTTAAAAATGCTAAATGACAGATGCATACGGGTAAGAAGGCGTGACACCCTCTCCTCCCTTCCCCTATTAATTTTCCATTTATATATTTAATTTCAATTCACTCCAAATCTCATCATCTCAAGTTTCTGATCAATGGAGGGCCCGTCTAAAAGCCAAAAACGCAAGAAAATAGATGAGCAAATGAAGAAGAGCAAAAAGAGACAAGTGATCAACAACATTATTAACGTGAATCCTGAGGAAAACAAAATGGACGAGAAGAGATCAAGCGGGAGTATTGAGAAATACGGCGAGGAGAGTTTCAGAGTGTTTGAATTCCCGTGGATGAAGGAGAGCATGATCTCCACCACCCTTGATTGGAGTCTACCCGGATCTCTTTTTCCGGCCCTAGGTGACGGAAAGGACATGTTTGAAGGGATTAGTGAAGTTAGATGGCCAGTGAAAAGAGTCAGTGCTGATAGGTTGGAGTTTGAGGCATTTGAATGCATTTGGACATCTATTTCGGATTAGATGAAAAGACCTGTTAGCGTTGTACTTAGAATTGCATTGAGACGGATTCCAGAACAAAACAACATTCTGAGGGACAATTATTCTTTACATTTTTCTTCTTCTTGTGTTTGTTGACATGTAAAAGAGAGTGTACGGGAAAGAGTAGGATTTGATGATTTAGACACAAATAAGTTGATTCATTTCTTTAAGAAAAGATAACAAATACAGCGTTTCTTACTGAAAATTTTCCAAGTAAAGGAAATTCCGTGGTTTTGTTTATTACTATAGAGCAGTATTTCTCAACCAAGTATTATGTTAGAGAACCTTAGTTTAAGTAATACCATCATTTATACTATGAAATATATCTTAACTATAATTATTCCCTTTAATACTAAAGAAAGGAGAATTTTCAGAGCAAGTAATTTCAAATCATTTGAGTACGTGATTGGAGAGATGCATCAGATATTCAGATGTAGTAAAAACATGTCCGTCTGACACTGAAAAGAAGTCTATGGAAAAGTTAAGCCCAAGCCTCGGTCAATAAATGAAAGGAGTTGTGAATGATCTTGTCTAGACCGAGAGATGCATGGGCCTCCACATAAAAGCCGAACCCTCAGCCTCATAAAGCCTTTGGCTGAGGTTTGCAACAGTTTCAGGAAATTTTTTTTACCCATATTTAAGCTTTGTCGACTTAGGTAACTGCATATACTTGTTTTCAGCCTCTTGATCGACAGACACATCCCAAAAATATTCATCAAAGTCACATCCTTAGACACCATACTAGGTTTTCTTATATTTTTTGGATCTATAGAGCTTCTAAGGAGAAGATCTTGCTTTGTATCCGAAATAGAGAAGATATATCAAAGCCATTTACTCTTTATTTCTGTCTTTTTCAATATGATTTCTATTCATACATACTGGGTTTATTGCATTATGGTTGAGTAGATTTCTTTGTTACGTCCAAGGAAATCAATGTTGCATAATACTAATTTTGACTTTGATTGTTAATCTTTGCTTGTTCTTATTGCATCATTTTTCGCCGCAAATTTAGAAATTTGGTCTAACGAGTTTAGAACTACGAAAGTACTGCATCTCATAACCTTAACTTTTATTTGCTGAGTTAAGCGTTATAACCCAAGGAATGCTCGAGTTACAAGTTTAGTGAACTTCTTCAGTACTTTATCAAACTAATGCATATCTACATCTTACAGTAACAATCAAAATTTCGAGTCAATTCATTTTCTCAATATAGTAATTGGAGCGACAACAATGGAAAGATTATATTTCGTGTTGTTTTCTAGACCATAAAACAATAAGCATGTAATAATAACATGAAATCCTATGGGGAGTTAAAAATTACAAGATGTCAAGATATTGCCTCGTTCACAAAAATCGTATTAAATTTGTTACTTGAAAGTTGAATTATACATACATAACTAGATTTTGACCCGCGCTTTTGAAGCGCGATAATATATTTTTAATAAATTTTTATTTAATAGAAAGAATTTGTATATTTTAAATTTTTAATTTGCTTTAAAAAATATTTCTGATACTTATTTATTTTAAATAATATATTTATATATTTGAAAATTTTAGATGTGTTGACACTTTTTTCTAATATAGATATATCATATAATTTACTATGTTTTAACGTATTAGCGAACAATATTTTTAGTTTGTTTTCTTTTTTGTAACTCACTATACAGTGGTTTAAATACTTTGCATGTTTGATAATTAATCCTGCCATAAACATCATTTCGTAAAAAACATCAATCCCAACCCGTCCATCATATTATCAAATAACATAAATCTTAAGTAATTTATAATATTTAAAATTAATTAAACTAAAAGTATTTCTATCTGATTCTAAATTTAAAATAATTTTTGTATTAAGTTATTTTATTTACATTTACCACTTAATTTAATAATTTAACTATACTTATGAAATATATATAGATATATACTATAGGATTTTCATTTTTTCATTTTATAGATCAAAGATTAATTTTAGTATTTTCACAATTAATAATATTTTTTTTCCATTTTGAAGAAAATAAAAGATATTAAAAATATTTATTTTAGTTTATGTTATAATCCCAAACCTGTTTAATCGCTACACATATTAATCCCAACACGTTGACTTTGTAATCAAATAATATAAATATTGAATAATTTTTAATATATAAGTTTTTATTGAATTAAAAATATATCAATCTAATTTCTAATATTATTAATTTTTATTAAAGTAAGATATATAATAAGATTTTTGTTTTTTGTTTTATTGATCAAAAAGTAATTTAATAATTTATTTTAGTATTTTCAAAATCAATAATAAAAAATTTCTTTGAAGAAAATGAAATATATAAAAGAAAAATTTAGATTATGTTACAATTTCAACCCGTTCAATCGCAACACAAATTAATCCTAACCCGTTGACTATGTAATTGAATAATATAAATATTGAATCATTTTAAATATTTACCTTTTTATAAAATGAGAATATATCAATCTAATTTATAATATTATTAATTTTATTAAAGTAAATTTTTTATCTTGTAAATTAAAAATAATTACTATTAATTTGAGTTTTATTTTATAATATTCATTTTTATAAATAAATAAATAAATATATATATATATATATTATCTTATCAAATTTTCTTGTATATGATATTCTTGCATAAAATCTAAAATCGAATATCTTATAATATGTTTAAAAAGAAGTTTGGATTCACTTTGATTTTTAAAAAGATATTCTGAGATTTGGTTTTGATTTAATTTTGATTTAAATTTTAATCATAATTGGCATATTTAATTTAACTAAAATACCCTTAATGAATATTTGAAAAACAACTAAAAGGCAATGACATTACATGTAATATCTTACATCACTAAAGGTTATGTCAAAATATGAGCTTCTGTTTTAATTGTATAGATGGTCGAATTCATCATGAGATTTTATCCTTATTTCTAATATAGTTTTGACTAATTAGTAAAGTAAAATATGAGTAAAAAGTAATCTGAAATAGGTGTAAAAGTTCAGTATCAATGCTCACCGCTTCCTCTTCAAGACTAGTCTCCCCCTCATTAAGTTGAGAAATTAACGCTTTGTTGCTCCCAAGCTCGGCAATAGCAGACTCCAGGTGGCTTCTGTAACAAGGAAATCAGAGACTATCTGGAAAAAGTCCTCACCAAACGTTTTTACTTCATTTCTAGCTTTATGAGCAGATTTTTCGAGGTCAAGTTTGTGAAGCTTGAGGAGGGAGTCATGTTTGGAGGTCAATTCCTCGAGGGTCCCTTTGACCTGATCCATTTTAGATCAAAATTGGGCACGCTCTCCCACAAGTTTGTGAATCCAAAGATCACATAATTCCATCCTTTTTGTGTCATGATAGGCATCCTTGATTTTCTTGGCCTGTTCGAGACGATCAAGGTCGTCACTTGCCGCCCTATTCATGTTACAGTTGTTCAGCTCAAGCTCTTGAATCCTTTTAGAAGAGTCTTTGAGACTTCATTTAAATCACAAGCATAAGCCTCTAGGTGCAGGAAGGTGACAAGCTTTGCCATAGACCAAGCGGAATGGTGTTGTTTCCAATGGCGTTTTGTAGGCAGTTCTGTATGTCCAAAGAGCATCATCTAGCTTAGAAGCCCAATCTTTCCTTGTTTTGCCTACTGTTTTCTGCAAGATGCTCTTGATTTCCCTGTTGGAAATTTCAACCTGTCCACTAGTCTGAGGATGGTAGGGAGATGCAACCTTGTGTTTCACACCATTCTTTTTCAGCAGTCTCAAAGATCTTGTTGATGAAATGAGATCCTCCATCGCTTATAACAACTCTAGGCACACCAAACCTTGGGAAGATGATGGATTTGAACATCTTGATCACCACCCGTGCATCGTTTGTAGGGCTAGCCAAAGCTTCAACCCATTTGGACACATAATCCACAGCCACGAGGATATACTCATTCCCAAAAGATGATGGGAATGGTCCCATGAAATCAATCCCCCACACATCAAGAACCTCAACTTTGAGGATGAAGTTCTGTGGCATTTCGTTCTTCTTGCTTATATTGCCTTGTCTTTGGCATGAATCACACCTAGACACAAATCGCTGAGCATCTCTGAACAAGGTTGGCCACCAATATCCTGCTTGTAGCACCTTAGAGGCTGTCTTGAATGTGGCAAAATGTCCAGCATATGAGGAACCGTGGCAGTGAAACAGAATTTCTGGAATTTCCACTTCGGCTACACATCTTCTGAACACTCCATCAGTGCAATGCTTGTAGACTCATCCCAAAAATAATGTCTTATATCCTTTAGGAATTTCTTCTTCTTGTTACCCAAGAAATTCTCAGGTTCCTGCTCAGCAGCAAGGTAGTTAGCTATCTCTCCAAACCAAGGTAGCTTAGTGTGTTATGCCCTTTCAATTTGTCCGCATAACTCAGTTGGAGCAGGTGCTCCAGAACGAAGCGGGTGCTCCACATCCTGGTACACACTTATCGAGTAGATCTGTTCTTCAGAAAGACTGTCATCCAAAGGAACGTCTTCTTCAATCCTCATCCTAGAAAAATGATCTGGAGCTCCATTGTCGATTCCTTTCTTATCTTTGATCTCCAAATCAAATTCTTGCAACAAAATGATCCATCTAAGAAGTCTCAGTTTTGCATCCTTCTTCGTCAATAGGTACTTAAGTGCAGCGTGATCAGTGTCAACAATCACCTTCGACCCAACAAGTTAGGATCGAAAATTCTCAAATGCGAAGACGACTGCCAAAAGTTCCTTCTCAGGTGTGGCATACTTGCACTGAGCTTCATCGAGAGTGCGGCTGGCATAGTAGATCACGTGCAGTTTCTTTTCTTTCCTTTGGCCTAGAACTGCCCCCATAGCATAATCATTAGTGTCGGTCATGACCTCAAAGGGTGAGTCCCAATCTGGTGGCTGCACAATCGGAGCACTGACCAAGGCTCCTTTGATTGTATGGGACACTTCTAAACATGCACTGTCAAACTCAAACATCACTTCTTTGCACAACAACCATGTAAGTGGTATAGCTATTTTCGAAAAGTCTTTGATGAACCGTCTGTAGAACCCTGCGTGTCCCAGAAAACTGCAGATTCCTTTAACTGATGTAGGCGGCTGCAAGTTCATCATAACTTCGATCCTCGTCTTATCCACCTCAATGCACTGCTCTGAGATGCGATGACCCAACACTATCCCATTCCTCACCATGAAGTGGCACTTCTCTCAGTGTTGAAGTACCCTGCACAAATTAGACAAACAAACAGAAAAGGAGCTTCCATAGACAGAAAAATCGTCCATGAAAACTTCCATCATGTCTTCTATGAGGTCAGTAAAAATGGACATCATGCAGAGATCAGGAGAGATGTCAGTGATATCATCAAGTAAGTAGCCTAGAGCTTTCCTATACCTCCTAAGTTCGCACAAAAGCAAGGCTACTTCCACATTGTTTAGTTCAGAGTTCACTATCACAGGGTATGTAGAGTTTGTTCCAAGGAATGCGTACCTTAGCCCAACAGGAAGTGTTTTCAGCTCGAGTTTCGGAGCTTTCAGTTCGCTCCATGGACCATCAACCAAACCGGACGGTGGAGCAGGTGCTCCCGAAATCGGAGCAGGTGTTCCGTCACTGATTTCTGTAGTCGATTTTTGCCCTTCCTCCAGACTCATGTAGGCTACCATCTTGTCCACTCTGAGGCTCGAATCCAGCATCTTTGCAAAATGATCAGCATCCTCATTCAGAAAACCATGTCTCCCTTCAGCTATAGTCAACACAGCCTTTAAAGGGTCAGAGGATAAGATTTTTTCAACTATATCTTCTGAGATTTCATCGTTGCCATCAATCGTAAAAGTCTATCCATCCGCATAGGCGTTTTCAGCAGTTTATCCATGTCAAGTGTCATCACAATATCTCCCAGCTGGAGATCAATCACGCCATTCCTTACATCGATTATTGCACCTGCTGTGCAAAGGAATGGTCTACCCAAACTCAGAGGGTCTTTCGGTTCTTCATCAAGTTCCAGAATCACAAAGTCCGCAGGGATTAATGTATTGCCTATCTTCACATGCAAATCCTCCAATACCCCAACATGAAGCTTCGTTGATCTATCAGCAAAAACCAAGGATATCCTTATTGGCTTGAACTCGGTGAACCCCAATCTTTTAGCTACAGGGTATGGCATAAGGTTCACACTTGAATCCGGATCGCAGAGAGAGCAGACGAAAATCATTGGTCCGATCTTGACAGATAACACAAATTTTCCCGGATCACCTCTCTTTTTCAGCACCTTGTTTTGTAGTACAGCACTGCACTCCTTTGAGACTACCATCACGTTCTCTTCCTCAGCAACTTTTCTAGAATCTAAACTCTTCATGTATCCTTTCAGAGCTGGTATCATCTGGACAGCATCAGTAAGAGGTAGTTTCAAAGTCAAATCCTTCAGCATCTCTCTGCATTTCGCCTCTTCTAAGTCCTTGCGAGACTTTTTTGGTGGCACAGGATAGGGTACCCTAGGTTTGTACACCCATTCTGGAGCTGCTGCAGGTTTTTCTGCAGAAGTGGATGGAGCATCTTGGTGGAGCATGCGCTCCATTGATGGGCCGGGGTGCTTGTCGTCAAGTCTTCTCATGTGGTAATAAGAGAGGGAAACAGAGCGGGTGCTCCAAACGTCTTAGGGTGCTCTGTCGAGTTTTCCTTGCCTGGAGAATGCTGATCCTCTTGGAGCGGGTGCTCCACGGCTATTTCCTTTCCCTTTGACGATTTCTGGGTTGGTGATGTAGCAACTTGGAGTGTCTTCCCACTTCTTAACTCATTGGCGTTGATGAATTCAGCTCTGGGATTCTCAGGTTTTCCAGGGAGAGTGCCAGGCGTTCTCTTGACAGCTTCAGTAGTCTGTGCAACTTTGTATCCAATTGCCTCATATGAGTCCACAGCCTCATACTTCCCTGTAAGGTCAACGTACATTGTGGCTACTTTGGCATTTATCTCCGTTGATGCCTTTTGCTGATTTGCCAACAGTTACTGCATCAGATTTTTCAGTTCATCTTGGGAATTGTTCGCCGAATTAGAAGAAGGCTGCAAATTTGCAAAAGGCGGCTTCTGTTGATTCCCCCCTTGGAATCGGTTTTGGTTTGGAATGAACTGCTTCCCATGAAAATTGTTGGAGTAGTTCTTCTGAAATCCCATATGGTTTTGGCTTCCTTGTTTGGGATAGACTTGATCTTGTGGGTTATCGAAATTGGTGCTTCTGTAGGACAGGTTCGGATGGTTGTTGTAATTTTGGTTGAATCCGCGGTTCTGCACAAAACCTTACCCATTCACTTAGTTAACTTCCATCTGATCATCACCTTCGTCTCCTCCAAACCCTTGAGATACAGGCGCGTCTCCACTCTCATCAACAAAGTGGACTGTCTTTCGGTTCCCCTTTAGCAAAAGGTTTACCTTAGTTGTCAGTTCATCAATCTTTTTAGCTCTCACACTATTGACCTTCCTTGTTCTATCATACTCAGGAGACTTGTCGCTGGAACTTGCAGCCTAGTTCTCAATCAGCTCAAACGCACCTTCCTTGGACTTTGTATAAAAATCGCCATTGTTGGCTGCATTCAAACCATTCTTATAGTCCCAATCAACACCATCATAGAAAGTGCTCAGAATCTTCTCATCACTGAATCCATGATGAGGACACTCTCTTTTATACTCCTTAAACCTTTCCAAAGCTTCATTCAAGGTTTCTCCGGAATGTTGCTGGAACGAGGATATCTTATTTCTCAGAGATGCAGTCTTGGACTTGGTGTAAAATTTGTCGAAGAATGCTGACCTAGCGTCAGCCCATGCTGCCAAAGACCCAGGTGGCAATGACTTAAGCTAGGGTGAAGCTTTCTCCGCAAGAGAGAAAGGGAACAGCTTACACTTCAGAAAATCTTGAGGCACCCCATTTGAACCAGTTGTGCTGCAGCGGGATTTCTGCAGGCAGCCCATGGAACAAATGCTGCTTCACCAAAGCGATCATCTGAGGCTTGATCTCATAGTCTTTCTTCTGAATTGTAGGTGGGATAATCGCAGCCCTGTTTTGATAGTAAGCATGCGTGGCATCCTTGTATCCAAAGGCAGGCTGAATTTCCTATTGCCTCTCTTGTTGCAGACGCAATTGCTCCATCGCTTGTCGAAGACCTTGCAGCTAAGCTGCCATGTCAGCGTTGGCTCTGTCACCCATATCCACGGTATCAGAAACAACAGTAGCAGGAACAGGTGCAGTTTGTCTTTGCCTGTTTTCTCGTTCTCTTCTTGACAACTCTTCGTTAGTTAGGATAACGAGATCTTCGGAATTTCTGCTCCTTGTGCTCCTTGTGTTCATACACCTGAAACACACACAAGAAGAAAAACGAGTTTAGAAAAATCTTAGACTAAAATTCAAACCAAGAATCAAAGGTAACGAATTGGTCCCCGTCGCAACGGCGCCAAAAACTTGATACACTGGATTTAGTCCTTTTATTCTACTCAAGTGCACAGCTTATAATCGTAATATAGAAAAGTTTGATTTCCAGAGGACCAGTGTTACACTATGAATCTGCAAGGAATTGAAAAAAAGCTAAGACAACAAGTTGGTTTTGATTGTTTCGTTAACAAGTAACAAGATTTAAACAATGAATAAAGCTCTATTCAACAAAGTGTCAGACCAAAGAATTTTTGTAGGAAATTTAGAGCAAAGTATCGAACAACTGTTCAGGGACAATTAAGCACAAGTCTTAGACTCAAACATAAAATTAATATCAATTCACTGTTGTGGCATCAACAACTTTATCTAACAACCTAGAATCCTAAACTGTCGTATGGCTGGAAAATCGCGGACAAGTATTATTGAACAGGTTTGATATGTTCACAATTCACCTTAGCATCAACTGTCGTTGGCTAAGGACAAATCGCTCAAGAATGTCCCTTCTAGCAACCTATAACACTTTTGATGAGTAGATTAACCTAAAATCATGAATCAAGTGATCAATTCAATTCAAGCATTAAGACTAACAAGAGGTGTAGACAATCAATTCAAATCCCTTTTTTTTGTTCAATTCATCAACTCATGAATCCCATTGAAATCCTTGACCTAACTAGAGGATCTACTCAGACATGGAAGAATAAACACAGCAACAGATGAAAAGGAATTCATGGAATACAAAACAGAGTTAATAGGGTTCAGAATTCTTCTCAAGTGTAGCAGAGATTCTTCTCCCAAATCTTACAAGTAGAAAGCTCCTTAAAAACTCAAAAACAAAAGTAAAAACGTTCAAAACTGGATTTGGTACTTCTGCGTATGATTTGGTTCATTTTCTTCAGTTTTAACTTCTTTCTGCTCCAAAGGTCCCAGGTGCTCCAAACTTACTAAAAGCTTCCTAGTCACCTAAAATAACTTGTCAAAGACTCAAAAGACTCCAGAAAACGATTACAAACTAAGGTTAGAATGAGTCAAAATCACAACATATCAAAAGATATGATGGTTTCCCCATTCTATTAATTTAAATAGGAGGTTAAATAGGTGTATTACGGAAAGTAAATCAAGGCACTCGAATCATCATCGCATGAACCAATAGATAAAGTGGTGGATTGTGAAAGTAATTAAAGGATGCTTCCCGAAACTTAAGTCTTATGAACTGTATTTACAGCTCGAAATAATTGTGTTGGTGTCGGATTCCAAACCCCGGTTTGAATCCTACTAAATTCACCATTTCACGAAGATAAGTCATCACAAAAAGATCAACATTTAACAAACCATCCTGATTGAGCTCTAGTAGTGGTAACGAGCAACAAGCTTAGGTCAAAGGACGAAGCGAGGTGGTCGGAAGGTACCTAAAGCGAACTTAAGGGTTTGAGTTGAAGAACTCGAGTCACAAACGAAGAGATATGAGATACGGGACCTGAATAGATCGGGGGAACTCAAAAGAGAGATTTATTACATCTCTCACAAGATCAAAACACACATTTAAGAAGAATAATCGCATTGATTAGGCGAATTAAATGTAAATATTAAGAATAAATATATTACCTTAAACATTGTAGTGGGGATCTTGTTTTGGTCTCAGACCTAAGGCAATATACACACTTTCATCTATTATTCGCTAAGTTACTCTTAAAATATACTTCATATATGTATTTCCTTATAGCTAAATACCTCTGAATCAATACAAATGTATGGTGTGGAATCCAGCATCCATATTAAATGATCCATGATCACTCCAATGGCTCCGGCTCATACTAAGTGATATTAAGCCATGAAATGGTGGGGGTGTAAAAAACAATAGTCGGGACTGCGCGGTTTGTCTAAGGAATGTACTGTGGAGGCCCTGTGACGAGTCTCGAATTGTTGGCGAGACAGGATCTAGTCAGATAAGGAAAAGCCATTAATTGCTCGGGTTAGTGTGAAAGCCCACAAAATCCTATATAAGGACCCCTTGGGCTCTCATTTTTGTCACATTTCACAATACAAGACAGAGAGAAGTGAGAGCACAAACTGGTTTTTAAAAGGAGAAGTCCGAGAAAGGCATCGAACGAGGAGGTTTTGGCTGGAAATGCCAGTAAGTTCAGAGTTCAAATCTTTTAGATTCAATCGAGGTGAGGATATGATTCGTGGCAACACAATATTGCCAAAACTCTTCCTTTAATCTATAGGGTTGGGTATGAGTAGCTGTCGGTAATGTTTTATGGAAAGTTTTTTCTTCATTCTTCAAAGGTGATTCTTCAGGGGTCGACGAACGATCTTCACGTTCCTAGGATTTTGGCATGATAGATTGTGTTTATTTATCGCATGTTTAGGTTGAGGTGTTTGTGAGGAAATTGTGAATTTGATCTCAACTCACAATGGCATTATATGTTGAATATATTTTAAGGAAATGAATTAAGACAATGTTTAATTAAAAAAGTACGGGTTCACAAGTAGGCTGGTTTCAGGCCGTAAGGAATCTCCGAGATCGTGTGGCTTTGGGCCGTGGTGGATCTACAGTGTCGAGTGGCTTGGGGCAGTGAGAGACCTTCGGGGTCGAGTTGGTCGCGGACAATGATGGACCTACGTGGTAAGTGGCTTCGCTCCGTGAGGGACCTTTTGGGGTTGAGTGGCGAAAGACGTGTGTTAGATTCAGGCCGTTAGGGACCTTCTGGTCGAGTGGCTTCGGGCCATACAGGATCGATGGGGTTAAAATGTGTATAAATGACTAAGTGATAAAAAACTGCTTAGTAAAGTGAAGACGAGTAACTAAGAGAAGAAAAACGGATGGTTAGGTTGTCAGTACGGATTGGATGAGTTAATGAAATGTTTTGATTAATTTATAGTGTTGTATGTGGGCGGTAATGAGCGACTTCACTAGATAATTATATTCATGCCTCCTTTTGTGATGTAGGTAAGAACTAGGAAAAATGGTTCCTAGCTACACAAACTATCGGGTAATGTATGGATTCCCATTTCAAGTATTAGATTGTATCATAATCTACACTAACTTAGATTAATATTTGATATTATACACAAGTATCTAAAAATGTATTATAATAATAATCATTTGGGGTTTAATATGATTGAATCAAAAATATAAGAGGTTCAAATGAATTTTCTTATAGCAAATACGATCCATGCCCACAATAAGATTCGATTCATCAACTGACCTGATCCATGCCCAAATTAAAAAGGATTGAACGCTCGACAAAAAAAAACCCTAAAAAATAAATCTAAGAACATCTCGTGAGAATGAATTTGAGTGAGTTCAAATTGAAAACTTGAAAGGCTGACATTGATATCGTGGAAGGAAGATTAATAAAGGGCCGATTCAAATCAATGAGGTATGTTCTTCATTTTTATTAGGATTTGCTATTGTAAATCAAAGGAATGAAATTTGTTGTATTTTTCGTGAGTACTTTGGAATAGATAGCACATAATGTGTTCGACAAATTGCCTGAATGAAGTTGTCAACTGTGTATATTTTTTTACAGTAACTCAGTGGTCGTGAAGGTGAATTGCCATGGTTATGATGCTAATGGAGAAGAAACCGAAAGTGAAGATCATGATCCCTCTGACTTGAAAGACACAGATAATGTTGATGATGATGATGACAACAATGAGGTTTTTGAAGAGGACATGGAATTTTTTAATAATAAAAACTATGATGATGAGATTCCTGACGAAGATGAAGTATATCCTGAGACTGAAGATTCATCAGATGAGGAAGAAGAACAAGCTGAAAGATTGGCTCCTGCAGGTTTATTAGATGGTGTGTTCAGTTTGAGACAGACATTTTCGAGTGGAGAAGGATTCAAGAAAAACATGATCACCTACATTCTAAAGACAAGGCGAAATGTGGTGTATGATAGATGGAAAAAAACGAAGATTGGGGTTAAATGCAACAGAAAGAAGTGTGGGTGGCGAGTGTACTGCTTAATAGAGAAACCAATTAAAAATTGGATGGTGAAAGTGTATGAAAATAAACACACTTGTCACCCAACTGGTGGATGCAAGCTTATCAAGAGTCCAGTGATTGCAGACGTCATACTAGAGGACATGAGAAAAAATCCTGAAATGAGTGCACCAATGGCAAAAAAAGAGATGCAGAAACGATACAACATCATAATCACTACTCCGCAGTCTCAAAATGCAAGGAGAATGGCGCTTAATAAGCTACAAGCAGAATGCAATGAGCAATTTGCAAGGCTAAGAGACTATGAAGTGGAACTCCGAAAGTAATTTTAGATTAAACTTAGTTTTTAGAGTTTTAATTGAATTTTAAAGCTTATTTGATCTGCTATGTTTCAAGACAAATAAAGGTACAATTACTGAGATCAACACCACTACAAACAAGAGGGGAGCTCAGGTATTTAGCAGCTTTTACGTTTGCTTTGATGCATTGCGTGTTGCTTGGAAGCAGAATTGTAGGCCGATAATTGGGTTAGATGGAACATTCCTCAAGCATTCATTGCGAGGAATTATGTTGTAGGTAGAGATCCGAATAACCAGATTTTTACAATACCATAGGGTGATGTTTCAGTTGAGAAGAACAACAACTGGCAGAGGTTTATTCATAGATTGAAGGTTGACTTCGAGCTGGGATTAGGTGAGCAGATTATAGTGATTTCAGATATGCATAAAGGGTTGATCCATGGCGTTTCAGTGGAGCTTCCGAGGGCAGAACATCGAGTTTGTGCAAGACAAATTTATTCAAACCTAAAGAAAAATCACAAGTCTGACATGTTAAAACCCTTGTTTTGGCGTGTGGCGAGTAGCTACAATGTGGCTGATTTCGAAAAGAATTTGAAAATATTCAGAGACTATAATCCAAAAGCGTGTGATGAACTTCTGAAGAAGGATAAAGAGACATGGTGTAGGGCTTTCTTTAGGACTGGTGCTTGTTGTTCTGATAGGCATAACAACTTAACTGAGTCTTTTAACAGAACTTTGAAGATTGCAAGGAAGAAGCCGTTTGTGCAAATGTTGGAGTTGATTAGAAGAGATGCAATGCAAAGAATTGCAAATAGGTTTAAGACTGCTGAGATGGAGACAGGGATATACACACGAAAAGCAAGAAAGTAGATTGGAAAGTCATGTGATGAGGCACAGATTTGTACTTCTAATTCAAGTACTGGTGGCGAATTCGAGATTGTCCAATTTGGAAATGGTTATGACGTCAAATTTAATTTGCGCACTTGTGCTTGTCGAAAGTGGGATTTGACGGGAATACCTTGCTGTCATGTCGTGTGTGCGATCAGAGAGAATGGTATGGAGGTTGAAGATTTTATATCTTATTACTACTTGACAATTTGACATCAAAGTGGCAAGACGTGTACAGGAATTGCTTGCGGCCTGTAAATGGTCCAAAGTTTTGGACAGTTTCTGGTGGGGAACGCATTGAAGCACCACCCTATAAACGTCCTCCGGGAAGACCTAAAGGAAAAGCGCGGATGAAAGGTGTTAATGAATCACCAAAGAAAAGTAAGAAACACATGGAAACTAAGGTAGGTCGCAAAGGAATGCGTTGTGGTTTATGTGGTAAAAAGGGCATAATTCAAGAAGGTGTCCTCAAGAGGTAATATTATTTTACTTATGAATTCTCTGTCTTCGTTACTTATGGATTCTCTGCCTTTGATACGTATGAATTCTTATTGTATATGGTCACAGTCTGACGAGAGTAGGGCAAAAAGGAGACGTCTCAACGTCGAGGCTCAAGAAAACCAAGCAGCTCAAGTGGAAGAAGTGTCATCAACTGCGCCTCAACCAAGCCAACTTGATGTTGAAGCTTGAAACACATTGACAGGTTTGTTCTTTATCTCTGTTTTTTCTTGAACGTTTTGACAAGCAGCGAAAGCTAAAATTTACACAAAAATCTGAGTTTCTTTTGTATTATGGCTTGTGTATACAGAATCATCCGTGCTTTCCTTGTTGAGGAGCAAAAGATTGTGAAGAAGGTCTTGAAGCTCTAAAGGCCAAGGAAAAGACTGCTTCCAAAAGCTAGATCCTATTAGCTTTTATTTTTATATGTTTTTTGTGGATCTGTATTAGCAATAGTATCGGTTGCAGAGGTTGAGAAAAACATTGTGTAGTCGTCCAAATTCTTAAGCTTTTTGTTATTCGTTTTGGGTCTTAACTCTGCCAACATTTCACAAATCTTCGCTTTTTTTTCTCGTTTCAGTAATGTGTTCACACTTTTACGTTTCTACTCTTCGTCTTTGAGTCTTCTTTGTCTGAGTTTTTGGAAACTAATCTCTCTTGTAAATAAGTTCTTTATCTTTATAAAACCTCTTCTGAGACAGGTTATCATTTATGGATTTTGTCTGACTTGCTTTAGGACATGTGTCGTTCAAATGAATCAACCAAAGCCAAGCATAATCAATATCATTCAATTAATCACCGAAACATCACTGAAACTTGTTTGACTTCTAGGTGGCATATTGCTCATTTTATTGACATTGAATATATATATTTATAGACATGTGACTGTGAGTAGAGGTCTGATAACTGCTGTTCATCTTTGTCGTCATCAACTAACCTAGAAAAGATAAGAAAAACTCACCAAATAAAGCAGAA
The DNA here is from genome assembly GCA_010577795.1 of Isatis tinctoria. NCBI lineage: Eukaryota > Viridiplantae > Streptophyta > Magnoliopsida > Brassicales > Brassicaceae > Isatis > Isatis tinctoria. Next base: position 14,716,211 of record CM021245.1, on the reverse strand, counting down.
GCTTTAGCCATAAATAGCTGTAGGAACATGTGAGGGATAAATCTTTCAAATTCATTAGGTTTAGGAACTCTCAACACATCCATAAAAACTTTCGACCTTAGTTTTTGTACGTCCAAGCTTTTTTAATCGTCACCGGAAAATCACAAAAACACATCTTCTGAACTCCATCGTCGTTGCTTTTGCTCTTACTCGATCTCCAAATCAATTACATCTTTGCACTTTCACAAGGAGCTTTTTTCAGAGCTTCAATGGCAGAAACATAAAAGTAAATAAAAACATAAATCGAACGATATGGATTTCTGGAAAAATGAAAAAAAAATGGTAGGAATTGAGCTTTCAATGGTATCGATGTCAGCCTTTCAAGCTTTCAATTTGAACTCACTTAAATTCATTCTCACGAGATGTTCTTAGATTTTTAGGGATTTTATTTTTGTCGAGCGTTCAATCCTTTTTAATTTGGGCATGGATCAGGTCAGTTGATGAATCAGATCTTGTTGTGGGCATGGATCGTATTTGCTATAAAAAAAATTCGATTGAACCTCTTATATTTTTGATTCAATCAGATTAAACCCCAAATAATTATGTAATACAGTTTTAGATACTTGGTATAGGATAGGTTTTGATATAATGTTAATTCGGGTCTTAACCCGCGGGTCTGGCCCAAGTAGATCCGCAACGGGGCGGGCTTGGACATATAAATAGATGTCCATGAATTTGCGGGTTCGCGGGTTCAAACGTTGCGGTTTGCGGGTGTGCAGTCTAAACCCGTCACAGGTTCATGGTTTACCGGGTTAACCCGACTAAGAAAATTGTATTTCTTATCATCTTCGATTCCGTTCAACGAACAAGCCAGTGATGAAGATTTTCTTCTTCCATTTCTCCATTGTTCCCAACTAAAGCTTTACCATTATGAACCTCCATCGCCCTTATTGTCCATCAGATTCGGTCAATCGCCATTATGAACCTCCTCGCCGGAGACCAATTCGAGAGCCATGAGTGGCGGACTGTCACCAATTGGGATCCTAAGAACATTGATTGTCACCAATTGTTATTAGGTCGTGTTTCTATTCGATGTATATGCCTTGTCCTTTCTGTTCTTTTTTTTGTGAGTTTCTATTTTGTCAGATATATGTCTGAACAGAAACTAATTTTTCTGTGTTCAATTTGCCTAGGATCAGAGGATGAAGCTCATGCAAGACTCATTTTGATATTATTAGTTTGTTATGGTGTTATCTTCGTCTTTCACAGGTTTTTGGTTTTTGAAACTCCTTTTGTTGCTGATTTGTATACTAGGGATTAAAATTTGAAATTCACAGGAGACCATCTATTTACTTGTCCCAGAACTTGCTTATGTCACTGTTAAAGTGATTGAAAGAACAACTTAGCTTAAAGACTTCTCTCTTTATTGATGTTTAGAAACTGCTCAAAACTAAACATACAAAGCTTTCTGAATTCTCTCTTATGATCAATATATAGGAGTAGATTTTTCCTTTCTTCTCTAATCTTATTTCCTTTTTCTAGTAGCTATTCCTTTTTCCTAATCCTACTCGATTTAGGAAATCCTTAAGCTAGAAGATTTTTGAAGATTACTCAACAACTGTTTTCTCAGTTTATGCTTTTTCTAAAAGCCCTCATTATAGATTAGATGGGTCATTCACCTTGAGTGAGGAAATAATAGCGTAGGAACTTTCAAAGATATACAATTACACATTGGCTTCATGTATAACTCTAATCTTCGTGTTTTTCAACTTTGTCTGGATATAAGAGAGCTACTTGCTAGCTGGGAGCCTTATTTTGATGGCACTTTTTGTGTTTCTGTCCATAAATCACAAAGTCTAGTCATAGAGGACTAAGTGGTTAGTATTTTTAATAACTGAGTACGTATTGTTTTCAATGTTTTGAAGCTTCAGACTTGACTTGATCACTTAGTTTTCCTTGGCTCTTAGCATGTTGATCGTTACTTAACTTGTACTTGAAAGTCTTCTCACCATATATGGTTTCTTTGACTCGTGTGGTAGTGTACTCGATAATGTTGTTTGTTTTTGTACTATTTCTCTTCATAAGTCACAAATCTCTCATTCTCATCAGTCAATTCAAGGATATGTAGCAAGTAAAGAAACATTAGTCCTAATAAAACTAATCGAATTTGCACAAGTGTGCCAAACAATGAGATGAAAGACTATCTACAAAATTATTTCAGAGAGTCGAAAGTGTTACGAAGTTCAAACTTCAAAAGGAATGAAAACAGATTCATTCTAAAGACAAATCAAAATCAAACTCAACCCGCCGGTTAACCCGCAAACCCGCCTAACACTAAATTTGTAGGTCTGGACATAGGTTTAGTGTCCGCAACCCGCGGCGGGTCAACCCGCTTGGTCTGACTAAAAAGTTGATACCGCAACGGACGGGCCATTTGGACACGGGTTGCCCCGTCATATAATCTAATACTTGAGATGGGTATCCATACATTACCCAATAGTCTGTGTAGCTAGGAACCATTTTTCCAAAGAACTAATGCGTGGACCTGAGCGTGAGACTATAGAGACCATCTAGGATTGGATGCTATGAGCTTGTGTCCTCCTCTATCTTCTAGATCATCCTTTGGTTTCATATCCTCATCACAAAGACCCTTGTGTGTAGTCTGTCATCATTTGATGTTGACTTAACGTTTAAATGATACTGTTGCAAATGATATCATTTAAAAATGTCACACGGAGTAATTGGAACAGTACTCATATATCAACTAACTAATAATATGTAAGTACATTTATTTGCACCAATAACGACAAAGAAAACTATAAGAAACAGAAACAGTTCTTTCATATAAGGGATATTAAGTTAGAAGAATGTTTTAGGGAGCTACATCTGAGCACAATCAGTCATCTTAAACGACACAGTTCCAGAAACAGTGTCGTATCCTATAAGGAAATTCATCTGCGCCAAGTTCCCATAGATGGTGAGCTGGTCGTTTGAAGCAAATGCAAAGCAATACAAATCTTCAGAAACTGCCACCAATGTATTCACCTTGTCGAGTTTCACATCACCTCCTTTAAAATGAACAGTTATGTCTGGAACTTGAACACTCGATCTCTCACTGTAACATAGACTCAAAACTCCCTTAGGATCTTGCACTCTTTCTGCTCCGATTATTGAAGCAACTTCAGACTCTAACTCAGAATAAAACCCAGAGGGCAACAAAGTTAAAGTGGTACCCGAGTCGATTATCATATTTCCTTCTTCAGTTCCAACGACTGAGTCCGGGAACTGAATTTTCTTGCATCCTATGCTAATGGCTTCTAGGGTTGGGAAATAGTATGTGTATGGTTCTTTCTTGACTAGAGGGGTTGACACAACTCCATCTCCTGAGACGACACCCTTCGTTCCAAAGTTGATCTTGCTCGTTAGATCGGTTTCAGACGTTAAAGGTACCAAACAGTAAGAAAATTTACCGTCTATGGGTTCCCCGAGTTGTGAGACTAATGATATAGATCCTCCTCCAAGACCTATGATTCCTGACTCCATTTCGTTAAAGGCTCCGGCGTTTTCTTGTCCACACCCAATGATCACGTTTCTGAACGATATAGGGCGGTGATCGGTAGATCCTAACGTCACGGTATCAATTGCCACGTCACCTCTGGTGTATGACTTGTCAGCGTATGAATTCGAGTAGGAACAAGTGCCTTCTGATGTGTAACAAGAAAAATCTTCTACGGAACGACATTGGCTTGAGGAGCAAGGAACCTTTTTGAATGTGGAAGATTCTTTTAGGGTCAAAGAATGGAGCCTTCTGTTTGAAACAATTTTCGCAAGGTTTGCACTGAGTCCAAATCAAGTCACTTCCTGTGTCCGCAATTGCTAGTATCGGGAACGGGGGAGTTCCAATTGATATGTTCATGAGATAGTCACCCCGGTTTGAAGTGATAACAGACTGTGCTGCATTCGGTGAAGAATCATCATTGTTGAGCTGGAGTACCCTGTTAGCGGAACGGTGGATTGCATTTCTCATACGTTGTGTAACGGTTTCTGTAACATCCCGATTTCCGGTAAATATGGAAACATATGTGAGAGAGGTTAAAAGAATTGATTTGGCTACCTATGTCACCAAAGTGCACTTACCTTTTTGGCTAACCATCCCGAAAGAACTTCAGAGTTAAGCGTGTTTGAGCTGGAGTAGTGGAAGGATAGGTGACCTACCGGGAAGTGATTCGTGGTATCGTGTGAGTTAGGAAAAAAACACGAGGAACGGTCATGTGGTGATTGCAGGGTCAGTATATCATGACTTTTGGGCCTTCCAAAAATAACGCACCGACCGTCGGACAGGGGTGGGGCCCACGAGCCCGACTGAGGGATGGGTCACTCACCGGTAGGGGCGGTCGGGGCGCTATAAGTGGTATCAGAGCTGGTTAGCCATCCCAGTGCTGACCTGGGAGGCGTTCTGGGACATGTTGTGAGTGCAACGACGTTGCACTCTGAGTGGGGGTGAATTGTAACATCCCGATTTCTGGTATATATGGAAACATATGTGAGAGAGGTTAAAAGAATTGATTTGGCTACCTATGTCACCAAAGTGCACTTACCTTTTCGGTTAACTATCCCGAAAGAACTCCAGAGTTACGCGTGCTTGAGCTGGAGTAGTGGAAGGATGGGTGACCTACCGGGAAGTGATTCGTGGTATCGTGTTAGTTAGGAAAAAACACGAGGAACGGTCATGTGGTGATTGCAGGGTCAGTATATCATGACTTTCGGACCTTCCAAAAATAACGCACCGACCGTCGGACAGGGGTGGGGTCCACGAGCCCGACTGAGGGATGGGTCACTCACCGGTAGGAGCGGTCGGGGCGTTATAGTTTCAGCTGGATTGTAGAACGGTGATCTTGGGGAATCGCGGTAGATCAGATCGACAGTACATCCATGTTGTGGATGGGCGTTTGTGTTTGAGATGAACCAAAGGTTAAGAGAGTTGCATATATGAGAAATGCCATTTTGAGAATCTGAATTGTAAACGTAAGTTATTGTTGACCACACATGAATGCATTGATTTATCATCTGTGACTTCAAAGGATTTATTAATCATTAGATGCCAAACGTAATTTTGGTAAGATATGCAACCAATTGAGGATGTAATTTTCTTTGACTATTGAATTTTCAATTTTCCATAAGAGAACGTGAAGACACCCGTATCTTTATTGCGATGAATTCAGTCAAAGTTTCTCTTTTTAAAACTTTTTAAAACATTACAGCTGTAGCAATTACTGTTATGAACCGTTTGGTTAATGGACTCAATATAGACCGATCCATATAGAGGTTATTAACATAACCGGTCCTTAGTATAATTAGATGTTTTCCTTTATAGACAAGGAATAGGTTTATGGAATATTTTCTTTTCTTGTTATGAGTAGTAAAAGGATAATTACCTTTTCTCTACATGGTGTAACCACTATATAAAGAGACCTTTGGTCCTCATAATAATACACACAGAACATTCAGTTCACAACACGTTATCAGCACGATAGCCCTAGAAACCCTGAGCAGCCGTCGAAACTTTAAAGAGTCATATCTTTCAAACCGTGAGGAACCAGAAGACTATCTAGATATCATATCGAAGCCCTCGACGAGACGAATCTACCGGTGAAAACCGCTTGTCGATAAGGCATCGGACGCGCTCTCACGCACGTATACAGTGCACGACGATCTACCAAATAAACCAAGGAGATCCGATTTCAGCTTGTGTTTTCCGAGGTCTTTAGCTCCCGGTTCCGACCAGTCAATCCAAAAGGTGATTAAGGTATATCCCTAATCTAAGAACAGAGAAAATCGAATTTGACCTAAGAGAACCTAAACCCTAAAATCGATTCTCTCATCTAAACTTGTTTGATCTTGTTAAAACCAATACTTGAAATTGGACCTATGCTAAAGACAAGACCTAAAATCGATTTGCTTGTTTAACCTTGTTTGATCTTGCTTAAACCCTAAGAATCGAATTTGACCTAAGCTATATGAAACTATTAAAATCGGATTGCTTGAATAATTGTTTGCTTACTTGTTGAAATCAATTATTGCATGATTAAATTTGGTTCATTAGCCTGCTTGTTTACTAGTTTAAAATCGCATAAGAGCTTGTTTACATCATTCATTAAAATCGAATTTGGCTCATATAGAAATCGCATGCTTAAGGTTGTTTAATCATGAAAATCGAATTTGGATTGCTTGTTTCATGAGTTAGGTTGTTAGATCACCTTGTTTAATCATTAATCGAAATCGGCCATATAGAAAAGAAGGTTGAAATCAATTTGCCCTAATCCTAATCCAAATAGGAAAACCTTAATCCCTTCCTTTTAGTAAAAAGGAAAGTGTTAAGTATATCCTTTTCCCCTTTTGTTTAATTTCCTTTATTGGTTTATCCCTTTTTTGAATTGCCTTATGATTAATTTTGCAAAAAGGAAAATTGATTAATATTGCTAATAGCATAATAGAAAATCGGTTGCATGATTTAATTAATTTATTTGCATAATTGATTGAAACCATGAAGTATTAAAATCGGACATGCTATATGCATATATATATAAACCGGCCATTACCACTAAGGTCCGGATTTATTAAAAGCCCCTAACTGAAATTCGTTAAACGTTTTCAGATGGCTGACGTCAACTTTGATGCATATGAAAGAATGGCCAAAGTTAACAACTTTGAATACCCGGTCCTAGATCTCTCAGGAGACGAATTTATGGAATGGTCATTGAGCACGAGACTTGCTCTACAAGACAGAGGACTCGGAAGATGCATCTACAAAGATAATAATGAACTTGAAAGCCAAAAGCAAAGAGCCATAAACATTATGCGCCGTCATCTCACTGAGGATCTAAGAGATCAGTATGAAGATACTAAAGATCCAGTTGACCTCTGGACAAAGCTTGGTGAAAGATTCTCAATGAAATTATGGCTGACCTCCATGGATGGATGGAGTAGACTCAGCTTCCAGGACTATGAATCCGTGGATGAGTACAATTGTACTCTACTGAGAATCGTACATGGCTTTATGCTATGTGGCGAAGTGATAACACACAGAGATCTTTTAAATAAGACTATATCTACATTCCATCCGAGACAGATAGTGTTATCACGAAAGGCCGAAACTTTCACCAACTATAATGATCTACTATATTACCTCCTTGGTCCACAAAGGACAAAAAAAATTATCAGTAAAGCTGATGACTTCATAAAGAGGCGCAAAGAGATGACAGAACCTCAAACGTGCAATGAGGAAGAATGCTCAGACTGTGAGGGCAGTTCATACGTTGACTAGAAATATAATTTCCGATTTTATACTTTCATGTTGCTTTCTTGTTTTGATTTGCTTTGGATTCATGTCTTTGGATTTCTATCTATGATTTAATAAAATATTTAAGGCTTTAAGACATGAGTCTTGTTTTATGAAGTGTGGACGTATTCCTTGTGGATAGTGGGTCAAGTCATACGATCTTGAAAGATGAAAGATACTTCATAGACCTTAAACTAAGAAAGGCAATCGTAGAGACTATAGCAGGACAGGCCAGTCTTATAAAAGGCCACGGCCAGGCCGCCGTTCTAATGCCTAAGGGCACACATCTCGAAATTCCAGATGCATTGTTTTCCCCAGACTCAAATCGTAACTTATTGAGCTTTAAAGACATTCGTTTGAATGGATATCATGTGGAAACAATGGGCGAAGGGAAGAAAGAATTTTTCCAAATCACAAAAATCGCCAACGGCCATAAGAAGGTCCACGAGACCATACCTGCTATAGCTACGGGCGTGTACTGTACTAAGTTCAGTATGATAGAGGCCAATGCCACCGTAAACAAAGCCCTTACGGATATGTTCACTCTATGGCACGACCGTCTGGGACATCCCGGGTCGGGAATGATGCGGAAATTGATCCTCAACACGAATGGCCACGCCTTGAAAGAAAGGAAAGTGATCCCTATGAGTCTCACTTGTGCCTCGTGTTCGCAAGGAAAACTGATTGTAAGACCATCACCAGTAAAGGTGACTAAGGAAACGATAAACTTTCTGGAAAGGATTCAAGGAGACATATGTGGACCAATCCACCCACCTTGTGGGACATTCCGATATTTTATGGTCCTCATTGACGCATCTACACGATGGTCACATGTATGCTTATTGTCATCACGGAATATGGAATTTGCAAGACTCCTTGCCCAGATAATCCGCCTAAGAGCGCACTTTCCAGACTTTCCGTTAAAGTCCATCCGTATGGACAACGCGGGAGAGTTTACGTCCAGAGCGTTTGATGACTACTGTATGTCCATGGGGGTAAGTGTTGAGCACTCCGTGGCACATGTACATACACAGAACGGCTTAGCCGAGTCTCTCATCAAACGAATCCAGCTGATTGCTAGACCATTACTCATGAGGTCAAAGCTTCCAGTTTCAGCCTGAGGACACGCTGTCTTACACGCTGCAGACCTAATCCGTATCAGGCCATCTAGTGACCACAGGTTTTCCCCAATGCAATTACTAACGGGTCAAGAGCCAAACATATCCCATCTTAAGACATTTGGATGTTCAGTCTATGTGCCTATTGCTCCACCACAGAGAACTAAGATGGGACCTCAAAGGAGGATGGGGATATACGTTGGATATGATTCACCCACGATGAGTCCGTTTATCCAACTGTAGGTAGTGAAAACCGGCTGACAAAAGAACTCTCATGGAATCAAACATCCATAAATTGGCAAGATCCTCGAACCCAAGAAAGTGACTTGGAAGTTCAAAAGATTATACATATGCAAAAGCTAGCTATACAATTGCCAGATTCCTTTGCTGACCCGCAGAGAGTTACTAAGTCGTATGTTCCAGCCGTGAACGCACCAATACGCATTGATGTCCAAAGTGGACCGCAAGTGGCTACAGAGTCTAAACCGCGAGTAAAGCGTGGAAGACCAATTGGTTCCAAAGATAAGACTCCTCGGAAATTAAGAAAAGGTGCTGATATTCAGGCCGAGGAGATAACTAATGGACCGGACACTTATGAGCCTAAGGAGCCGCCAAATGATGCTCGGGACGCCGAGCCTCATGGTCCTGAAGTTCCAGATAACAATGAGATCTCAATAAATTATGTTATGTCCGGAATCCAATGGAACAGAAAAGATATCGACGTCGATGATATATTTGCATGCAACGTAGCACTTGAGATTATGAATGAGGATCTAGAACCCACGTCAATAGATGAATGCACTCAACGATCTGATTGGGCTAAATGGAAAGAAGCCATAAACGTGGAGTTAAACTCTTTAAAGAAGAGAGAGGTTTTTGGTCCCATTATTCGGACACCTCGTGATATAATACCAGTTGGACATAAATGGGTCTTTGTAAGAAAGAGAAACGAACAAGGAGAGATTGTTCGACACAAAGCACGGCTTGTGGCACAAGGATTCTCTCAAAGACCTGGAATCGATTATGAGGAGACATACTCCCCTGTGGTGGATGCAACGACATTCCGATTCCTTATAAGTTTGGCCATAAGAGAAAAGTTAGATCTGCGGTTAATGGATGTTGTCACCGCATACTTATATGGTCCACTGGATAATGAAATCTATATGAGATTGCCAGAGGGTATTGAGCTCAAAGATAAGAAAAGTTCTCGAGAAGAACACTGCATTAGGCTAACCAAATCCCTATACGGACTGAAACAGAGTGGGCGCATGTGGTACAATCGTTTAAGCGAGTACTTGATTAAATCCGGATATAAAAATGATCCCATCAGTCCGTGTATCTTTATAAAGAAGTTTGCAAACGGTGGATTTGTGATTATAGCAGTTTACGTGGATGATTTGAACATCCTCGGCACCTCTGGAGAAATCACCCAAACAGTTTGTTAAAGGCCGAATTTGAAATGAAAGACTTAGGAAAGACTAAGTTTTGTTTGGGAATACAGCTTGAGTACGTCAAAGACGGAATCCTTGTGCATCAAATGGCGTATACTGAAAAAGTACTCAAGAGATTTAATATGGACACAGCTCACCCATTGAGTAGCCCAATGGTCGTAAGGAGCATAAGCCCGAACACAGATCCGTTTGGTCCAATAAGAAAGGATGAAGAAGTCCTTGGTCCCGAAATGCCATATCTAAGTGCCATAGGAGCGTTACTATACTTGGCTAGTCACACTAGACCAGATATTTGTTTTGCCGTGAACCTCCTATCAAGATTTAGTTCTTGTCCAACCCAAAGGCACTGGAACGGGATTAAACATTTACTTCGTTACCTTCAAGGAACGAAAGATATGGGTCTATTTTACACTAACCATAACGACAAAGGTTTAGTTGGTTTTGCTGATGCAGGTTATCTATCGGATCCACACAATGGACGATCTCAGACAGGATATGTGTTCACTCACGGAGGAACCGCAATTTCATGGCGATCCATGAAGCAGACACTCACGGCCACATCATCAAATCACGCAGAGATTTTGGCAATTCATGAAGCCAGCCGTGAATGTGTTTGGTTGAGATCGATGACTCAGCACATAAGACGAGATTGTGGGATGACAGATGGAAAGGACGAACCGACCGTACTTCATGAGGACAATGCTGCGTGCATAGCTCAACTGAAGGATGGATACATCAAGGGAGACCGGACGAAGCACATTCTGCCAAAATTCTTTTTCACTCACGATCTCCAGAAGGCTGGAGAAATACAAGTGCTTCAAGTCCGTTCAAGCGACAACTCAGCTGACTTGTTCACAAAGTCGCTCCCAACTTCCACGCTCAAGAAGCTGGTGTATCAGATCGGCATGCGCCGATTAAAGGACTTATAGGGATGTCTAAATCAGGGGGAGTAATACGTGCTGTACTCTTTCCTCACTAAGGTTTTGTCCCACTGGGTTTTTTTTAGTGAGGTTTTAATGAGGCAGCATCCCCAAGCGTATTACAAAGATCCTTGGTTGCATCGGGTTCGGTCATTTCGTCCAAGGGGGAGTGTTATGAACCGTTTGGTTAATGGACTCAATATAGACCGATCCATATAGAGGTTATTAACATAACCGGTCCTTAGTATAATTAGATGTTTTCCTTTATAGACAAGGAATAGGTTTATGGAATATTTCCTTTTCTTGTTATGAGTAGTAAAAGGATAATTACCTTTTCTCTACATGGTGTAACCACTATATAAAGAGACCTTTGGTCCTCATAATAATACACACAGAACATTCAGTTCACAACAATTACCAAAATTTGTTGATATAATAAGTTTAAAGACTGAGACTATTTTGGGATCTATCTATATAAAGAAAATTTTTCTCTGTTATCCTTGCGTCACCTCATAACAAAAAGCGTCACTCATTTCAATTATCACATATTAAAATAGAACACCATTCAACAACAATAAACAACAACATTTAAGGGTAGGCGTTCAGATATCCGTTCAGGTTTGGTTCGAGTATTTCGAATTTTTGGATATTTGGGTTTAGTGGTATAGAATCCATTCGAGTGTTTTACATTTTTGGGTCGGGTTCGGTTCGGTTAATTTTGGGTTCGGTTGTTTTTCGGTTCCACCCAGACTCAAAAATATTTATCGAACATCTGATTTGCTTGGACTTTATTATTTTCATTTAAGTATTTTTGTCAGAAATAAAATAAAAGATTTAAAATTAATACAAATTCAAAATCAAAACCGAAAAAGAACCTAATAAATTTAACAAATTCATACGAAAAAACATAACAAGTATAACATAACAAGATTAAATATTAAAAAAAGTCATACATACTAATGAAAGAGTCACCAAAGCTTTGATTCGTTCGCTCTTGTAAAAATGTCTAAAAGAAAATTGGGTTAAATTACTTAAGAAAGATCGGAAGATTATGGATATGCTTTAGATGTTGGGATGTCTTCGGGTTTAATTCGGGTATTGGATAATATCAAATCGGGTTCGGATATCCAATCTCATATAACACAAGATCCATTTGGTTATTTCACAAAATCCGTATCCGTACCAAACTGTCTATATCGGATCGGGTTCGGTTTGGATTTCGGATCCTGATTTTTTGCCCACCTCAACATCTTTCATATTAAAACATAATAACTACACACAGTTTTCATTAGTTTCCTATTCTATTTTGTTTTTCTTTAGTTTTCAGTTTTGTTTCATTGTCCCTTTTTCCAATTCTCGGTGAAAAACTATAAAGACAAATGATTCAGTTATCAATTAAAAACCGACCACATCAACAAATCACAAACATGAACACATCCACAAATCACAAACACAACTACAATAAAATATTAAGAAAACAAAAAAAAATCAATCTCACAACAAACTCAAAATAGATGGTATATTGTAAAGTCACTATCATACTAATTTCTAACTTTGACATTAAGGTTAAATATCATTGAAACACAGATGAAGATAAATATACGAAAAAAATATTAGGAAAAATACATAAATCAATATCGACAATATTTATTGAGGGTAATAAAATTAAATGCCCCAAAGATGAAAAAAATAACATGGGCCAAAAAGAAATTAAACTTATATTAATTTGGAGAAATGACAAAAAAAAAAACAAGATTGTGCATTTAAAACGGATCAATAATATTATATTAACGAAAAGAAGAGCAAAGAAAATAATCAGACATTAAATAGGTAATAATAAACTATATGAAGTGAAGATATAAAGAAAAAAACAAAGAGAAAGCAAAGATAAACAAAAAATTGTACTAAAACTAAAAAATAAATATAAAATTGCCAAAAATAATTATAAATTTTCCAAAAATAAAATTTGAAGGAAAATAATAGAAAAATTATTATAAAAGTAAAAAATAAAGAAGAAAAATAAATTCGACACTATAAATAATTGTATAATAAAAAATTAGTTACATCCGCGCGTAGCGGGGACTAGTCCTAGTAATAAATAAAATAAATGGTGTGTGGATAATCATCCAAAAATCTAATAAATAAAGTAAAAAAAAAAGTTATTTTGTAAGTATATAGAATATGATTGTATATATTTCGATGTATAGATCAGAATACATGTACATAGCTTATATAGAAAGCTACTAAGTATATACAGATGATATACAATAATATTGTGTTACCAATATTAATCGGTATAGTTACAAGTCGAATATTATGAGAAGATCTCTTCATATCGTCTATATGCCCCTGCAAGATGAACGACCGAAGGGAAATCCTATCTTGAAGGAATTGTTTGCAAGGAGAATGCATGAGACCTGTTAGTAGGGCATCAGCTAGTTGGTCTTTGCGAACACATGAACCATGCGAAGAAACCGACTCTGAACCAGCTCGTGTATAAAGTGATGTCCTGTCCCAAGTGCTTCATACGGGAATGAAATACCGGGTTTGTAGAAAACATGTAGCTCCAACATTGTCGCAGAAGATTATCAGCTGAGTAGCAGACTTAATACCCAGTTCATTCATAAGGGAGACGATCCATTTCAGATCAGCCGATGTGTCTGCAATGCAACGATACTCTGCTTCTATGGACGACCGAGCCACTATTTTATGTTTCTTCGAGGACAAAACAATTGGGTTGGATCCTAAGTAAAAACTGTTGACCCTGGTGGACGTATGGTCATTCCGGTTTCCTGCCTAGTCTGTGTCAAAATTATCGTGTAGGGAGGGAAAATTTGCCCAACGCAAAGCAATACCATGATCATGTGTGCCGGCTAAGTAATACAGAACTCGTTTAGCTGCTTGCAGGTGGACATCAGTGGGTCGGTGGATAAACCGCGAGAATTTGTTGACGAAGAAAGCAATATCAGGCAGTATATTAAGGGTGAAATGAATTTTCTGATTAATTCTCAAATCTGTACAATAGTTTATATATATAAAATGGTCAAGCTAAAGGAAACAAACCATCATTGCTACAATTAAAATAAACTGGCATACGATCTTATACTCCCTGTCAAGTCTTTGAAATGGAACTTGCATGTGGAGTGAAGAGATTTATAGTAGACAAACGATCAACAATCGAATAGAATGGACCCGGCTGCAAAGGCTTGGTAAGGATATCAACATGTTGATTGGCACTAGAGACATGCATAAGCTGTAAGAAGCCATTCTTCACATGATCACGAACCGTGTGATAATGAATCTCCACATGCTTCGTCACCGCGTGAAAGAATGGATTCGTAGCAATGTGCATAGTGGATTTGTTCTCACAAAATAGCTTGGCACTAGTACAAACACGAATCCCCAAACTAGTAAGAAATTTCTGCAACCTTACAAGCTCACAAGTTGCATGTGCCATACTCCGATTTTCAGTGTCCATACTGCTTCGACTCATAATGTCATGTTTTTTGGACTTTCGGGTGATAAGCGAATTACCAATATAGACAGAGTAACCAGTGATAAAACAGCGACTATCCGGACAAGTTGCCCAGTCAGAGACAGCAAAAGCATTGAGACAAAGACATAAAGTAGCATGATAGAATAAACCCTGACTAGGATTGTTCTTGATGTATTTAAAAACCCGATAAGCCGCTTGGAGGAGAACAAAAGTCAGAGATACTGTCATAAGCTGCTAGGGACTTCTTTCTCCGAAAGCTCCTAAGCTGGCTGATTTTTCTTCTATTAAGTTTACTTTGAGGTTCCATGTTTCGGCTAGGATTTTCTAATAAAAGTGTAACATCCCGATTTCTGATATATATGGAAACATATGTGGGAAAGGTTAAAAGAATTGATTTGGCTACCTATGTCACCAAAGTGCACTTACCTTTTCGGTTGCACATCCAGAGAGAACTCCAGAGTTAAGCGTGCTTGGGCTGGAGTAGTCAAAGGATGGGTGACCTACCGGGAAGTCATTCGCGGTACCGTGTGAGTTAGGAAATAAACACGGGGAACGGTCATGTGGTGATTGCAGGGACAGTATATCATAACTTTCGTGCCTTTCAAAAATAACGCACCGACCGTCGGACAGGGGTGGACCCAATGTGCCTAATGAGAGGACATGTGGGCCTAGTGAGAGGCCCAATGGGCCTAATGAGAGGACATGTGGGCTCACCGGTAGGGGCGGTTGGAGCGTTATAAGTGGTATCAGAGCTGGTTAGCCGTCCCAGTGCTGACCTGGGAGGCGTTCTGGGACTGGTCGTGGTGTGCAACGAGGACGTTGCACTCTGAGTGGGGGTGAATTGTAACATCCCGATTTCTGATATATATGGAAACATATGTGGGAAAGGTTAAAAGAATTGATTTGGCTACCTATGTCACCAAAGTGCACTTACCTTTTCGGTTGCACATCCAGAGAGAACTCCAGAGTTAAGCGTGCTTGGGCTGGAGTAGTCAAAGGATGGGTGACCTACCGGGAAGTCATTCGCGGTACCGTGTGAGTTAGGAAATAAACACGGGGAACGATCATGTGGTGATTGCAGGGACAGTATATCATGACTTTCGTGCCTTTCAAAAATAACGCACCGATCGTCGGACAGGGGTGGACCCAATGTGCCTAATGAGAGGACATGTGGGCCTAGTGAGAGGCCCAATGGGCCTAATGTGAGGACATGTGGGCTCACTGGTAAGGGCGGTTGGGGCGTTATAAAAAGAGGGCTTCCCTATTTATACTAAAGGAGAGAGTTGGCCTAACTCACTATTGTTGAGCCAATCCACCTCCGGAGATGACAAATGTCGGCCAAAGAAATGTGCCATCACAAGATGCTAAAGTAGGTCAAAAGGTCTCCAGACCACATCATCAGGTAAAGCAGGACAGAAGGTGATCCAGTGAATCAAGTGAAGCAGGAAATTTGCTGAAGCAGGTTATCAAGGCAGGCCATAGATTATCTTTTGTGTCTCGACTAACCGATAAACTAGAACTATCCGATGAATGCTCCGCTGATCTCAACTGAATTATCGGTAGCCAAACAAAGATTTACCCACTTTATTAGCATAGCAGATCTTCATATTCATTTTCGAATAGCCTTGGTCTAAGCAGTTTCCGATAGATGCTTCGAACGGCCTATCGATAAATCTGTATAATCCAAATAGCTTCTCCATTGATTCAAACTCAACTCCCACAACTTCATAAGCTTAATAAAGCCTTAATGAAAAGTTCTAAAATATTAATTCTAAGTTGGCCTGAGTGGATCCATCTTGCTATTCTTGAAAACATTGATTATGCCAATTGTCTATCTGAGTGGTCTACGCTGTTCAGGTTCGATTCCCTTCAGCCAAACATTCCTTCCTTCTCTCTTCTCTCTTATTTAAACTCACAGAAGGTTCCTTAAACCTTAGTCATTCATACTAATTGGTTCGAACGCATCTTCACCAATCCCAAGCGTTTGGACGGATTTTTTTGGCCATATATGCTTCTCACAATACTTCCTCCCATTCCCACATCAATCTGATCACTTCCTTTTATTTTGGAAAAGTGTTGACTATTACTGATCAAAATTGTTCTTCCACGGCCATGTATCTGTCTTTCGTAGTGGTTATTACATGGATGGTCTCGCGACATATGGAAAATTTACAATGGAATTTACGCAGATGTTCAAGGGTTTGAGATAAGGAGGGTGAAGAGCAAAGTGAAGCTGGAAAACAAGAGAAATGAGGGAGCAAATGATTTAAGTATCGACTAGAACCGGACCCGTGCGTCGGCGTGCGGGACTATATTTTATTTAATATTGAAATATAAAAAAATTAAAATTTACAATTTATGAATTATAGATATAATTTTAAAAGTATGTGTTTCACCTAATAACATTAAAAATAAACATTAAGACCAAGACGATATTATTTAAATTGGAATTATACGAATCTTGTCAATATTAGACAGGTTTTTTATGGCTTTGTTAAAAATAGAGAGTAAGACTGTTGTTTTAAACATGAAAAAAGTACGAGGGTAGAATAAATCAAAAATTACATCAATGTAATTAAAATATAAGTTAGAGTAAATATCAAATTTGAAAATGGAATATTTCGAAAAGTGAAAATAAAATTTAGATAGTAATGTTAAGGCTGGTATTCATATTTGTTAATATTCATTACATATACTGCTAATAATATCTTTTTACAACTTTTTTAAAAAAGAAACCCTAAATAGAATAGTATTATGTATTTTTATTTTGTAAAAATTAGTCAAACTATCAATAAATTTCAATTTTAAAATTCATCTTTAAAATTTGATTTTAAAATATTTCAGCATTTTAGAGTAATATTGTTTTTATAATTTTTTGATGAATTTAGGTCATTTCTAATAGGACAATTTAGGCCCAATATTAAGAAGACCCAAATACATCTTCTTGAATATAAATATTATCCGATGAACACTCCTCCGGTTCTCCATTTTCTTCGCTCTCCTCGGTCTTCATCAATT
This sequence comes from Isatis tinctoria, assembly GCA_010577795.1. Classification (NCBI taxonomy): domain Eukaryota; kingdom Viridiplantae; phylum Streptophyta; class Magnoliopsida; order Brassicales; family Brassicaceae; genus Isatis; species Isatis tinctoria. Next base: position 14,698,890 of record CM021245.1, on the reverse strand, counting down.
CCTCTTATGCTATAATCAATTCGTATGACTGGGCCCAAACAATGGTCCAATCACGAATTATTCAACAAAAAAGATTATTATATTATACTGCCTTCATATTTTATAAATATTTTTTCGATCCCATAGTTTTAATTTCTAATCTCCTTCTCCGTCCCATTTCGAAATGGGAACCAATCTCTGTTAATACTCTACATCAAAATCTCCGCTCTCCTCTTCCTTCGCAAACTAATCCGCACGAAACATCCTAAATCTTGTTTCGATTTCTCAATCAATTCTTGAATTCATCTCAAGTCCTTGCGAATTGGGCAGTGCTATCCTCTTCCTCCTCCGATACGTTCTCTTTCTCCTTCGTACTGTCAGAGTGTGAACAGAAATCTCGCTATTCTATGGTTTTCGGAGATCGATTTTGTTGCTTCAGTGTTCAAATTCCCATGCAGTACGTCTTCAATGGGCTCATCCTTGGCTTCTCCTTCGAACAGATTATCATCTCTTGTCTGGGTCTCAACTTTCACGGAAACTCGACTCTCCAGATTCATTAAACCCAGGTATCTCAATCGATTACCTCAGTTGTAATTCTTTCTTCCCAATCTGCAAAATCGAAAACTTCAAGTCTTTCCTTCGATTTATGTAGCTCCACCTGTGATTAGGTCGATTAATGTAGCTATATTTAGGAGTTTATATTCAGTGTTTCTCGAATCTTCTACTGAATTTGAATGTTTATTGGTCTTCAAGATTCCCTTGTCTTTTCTAGGTCACCACATCTAGGCTATGGCGGCAAGTTGGAGCATCCTTCCATCCTCCAAAGTATGGCTGATACTCTTTGTTCAGTTTTCATGATGGTAACTTGTTACATATTTGGTTTAACTATCTTTGTTCAGGACATGCATGTCTCCTATCCATTCCGCAACTTCTATGAGAAGGTGAGTTTCATTGTTGTGAATAGGACAGCAGTTAATATTTTTTTGTTTCTGTCTTATATTTTCCAATTTGCAGTTACCAAGCATATTGACTACGACTTTCTGTACTATCAACTTTTTTGAGTGCTGCTTTTTCAGTAGGAGTTATGCTTATGCATTGCTTAAGAGAATCTGTTTTAGTTAGAGTACATATGATTTGAGATAAATAGCCTTTGGACATGAGTGAATACAAATGAAACAATTATTAAAAAGTAGAGATGCTTTTTAAAACTTTAAAACTTAAAAACGAATTCAGCAAAAAAAAAATAATAATAATTCTTCGCAACATTTCTTCTTTGGCTTTTGCTTTCTTCTTCTTATTCTGTACTCTCTTCTTGTCTCTCTCTTTCTCCTATAAGCAAGCCTTGTTCAATCTCTGCTTTCTATCTGTTTAAAGATAAAAAAAACACAAATAATGAAGCTTAATTAAACACAAATAACGGAAAACGTAGTAATATTTGAAAACTTACTTTCACGGAGATGTAATCTGTCTTTCTGAATTTGCATGAAAACATGAGATAGAGATGAGCTTAGAAATCTCTTCGAATAAATGAGATAGTCTTTTTTCAAGAGAAATGCTTGTTCCTCAAATCTGTAATCACAATTTTGAGTGCATTGTTAGGTTATGAGCAATAAACTTTTATTAAGAAATAAAAGATAGTTATCAAATCATGAATGTAAACCTCGGTAGCTTCATGAAGTTCAAAATATAACTCTTTGGAAATTGTCTCCAATAATCTTCACTTTTAGATGATTTTCTAATGTTAATCGTGTATGTCTTGTACAAGTGCTTTGTTTGGACCTGTACATGTTAATATGATTAAATATAAAAAGCATAACAAACCGTCTACCATATAAACATGAAAGCGATTTTGAACTAACCATGTTTCTCTTTCCTTGGTTCTTTGGAGGTGATTTTTCTGAAATGAAGTACCTGGTTACCGGAAATCGATTTCAGCATGTTGGAAAGAAGAGGTAATTTGCTTTAATCCTTGCATGATGCTTGAGAATGAATTCATGTCTTTTTAGAATTGTGGAAGTTATAAATGCTGGGAAATCTTGCTAGGGTATTTATATAGCTATGGATGATAGATATTCGGTGATATTGTAAAAGGCATATTCGATTTATTGTTTAATGTAATTAACAATTTTTTCAAACAATTGAATCAATGTAGATATTGCTAATATTTTTAAGTTAGGGAAAATGTGATTATGGCCGGGATTTTTGGTAATGTTTGGAGATAGATTTTCAATATTTAATGGTAATAAGTATATTTCTGATTATGATAGATATTGGGAGATATTGTAAAAGGCATATTCGATTTTTTATTTAATGTAGTTACCAATTGTTTCAAACTATTGAATTAATGTAGATATTTTTATATTTTTTTGCAGATTTGGTGGAAGAACTTTTTAAATATAAATGATAATTCTGTAGATATTGTCGATGATTCTGAATAAAAGGTTAGTTTCCTAAAACTATGGAGATTAAATTGTAGAGATTTGGGCTGTTTGATTTAATGTACATGCATTTTAGGAAGATTGTTTGAATCTGTATTTTTAACCAATCCCGTAGAGTTAATGAATTTAACCAAACCGTATTATTTCAATTTTTTGTTTCAGCCAGTTCATTCCCACACACCGTGATTTTTTTCTTATAAGAGAATATGGATCATGACATTTAAGTTTGCTATAATTTGTTAATGGTAATAATATATTTTCTGAAGTAATGGAGATTTTATAGCAGAAGATTTCGAGGTAGTTAATCTCGAATTTTGAATGTATGATATTTTAAGAATCTTTGAGAGTATAATTGGAAAGCATAGTTATTAGCAAATATGCTAACATCCAATTATGTAAAATCTTTAAATACGCTAACAATAAATCGGATTCAAATTAAATAGATTTGTATCATTAGGATATTTTTTTTACGATAATATAAATATAACATGTAAAATAACATAGGACGTTAATAAGTTTGGTATTATTAGGATATTTTTGTTATGATAATATAAATATAACATTTAAAATAACATAGGTTTCTGAAAACAATTTTGTAAAATATTAGCATTCTATGAATAACATGAACAATGCTATTATATGTATTGTATACGTTTTATACCAAACTATCATTATAAATATAACATGTAAAATATAACTTAGGTTTCTGAATAAAATTAGATTAATTTTATTGGTGCATGAACCGGTTCGATGCTTTAGGTTTCTAAAAACATATATGAACAATGCAATTATGTGTATTGTTAACGTTTTATACCATATGGTACGATTATTATAAAACTTAATAAAACCGGTTCGATTGGTACAAACCAAATGATACGATTTTTATGAAACCAAATCGTATGGTTTCCTAAAGTAATTAGAAGATTTATATTTCTTTACATTTAATATAGTAGATAATGGATTAGAACCAAAAAAGCATGCCCATATTACCCTTAATGATTTTTTTTTTGAAATCAAAGGAGACCAATTGCACAAAAAGTAATATACCAAGGTCCCTTTGTCTTTTTTTTATAAAGGACTCCTCCTTTAATATAGTATAATATAGTAGATGATTTCACAGACTTTTCTACACAAATCAAGATACAAATGCGAAGAGAAATATGTAGAGAAATGTATTGGGTGTGTGTGTCCAGAAGGATATGTCCTTGTCTTTGACCCTTCATCCTGTTTTTATACCTTGATATTATGTTTAACGTCTTTATTTACACTACTTGATTTGACATTTATTGGTATTTAGTTTCGTGGATTCAGCCGTTACGAGTCAAAAACACATTAATGATCTTTTAAATAAGATGTCAGCTCATTTCGGTGTTAAGTGTTAACAATTGGTTTAACCCCTTAGATTTGATCATCTTATCTACTTCGATAAGTCCGAGATCCCAGTTTTACATTGTTTTGGTCTTCTCCCCTTTCCCTTCATATATGGCTCTCCAAATGACTTGTTATTAAACCTAATTTTGTGAGCTGGAATTAATTCCCCAATAATCAGCCTTGGGATTCTAAAGTAGAACTAAGCTTTATCTTTTGGAATTTTTTTTTGAGTTAGAACTACTTAATTAAAATCCCAATGATTGTGGTCACTATCTCATGAGCTTCATTCATTGTGATTTTCTTTCCTTATACGGATCTTGCTCGCTGATTTATCATTTTTCTTTATCTGCTGCCTCTAGTTTTCCTATAAATCATCTTTCTCTTCATGTCTTGCTTTTCATCCTCTTCCATCACAACTGCTTCTCTGACAAATTTCTTTCAAAACTTCCATAGGGAAGAGAAACCACGGTGCTTTTTCTTCTGGAACTGCTGGCGAGGCTTCTAATGTTGAGAGCCATGATGGGAAGCTTTCTTTATCTTTGGGTTTTTCTTAAGGATGAGGCTCCTTTGCTAGAGTCGGATCAATTTATTACTTTGGATGTGGTTATGTAGTTCCTTCTTTGGGCATTCCCGAGCTAGAATCCTCTATTGGTCCTCCTTTTGTGAGAGTTTCTTCCCTTTGACGTTTTTTTCTCCTAAACGGATTCGTTCTGAGATCATGAAGCCTCTGGCGTTAGGATAATTTTCGTGGTCATTGATGGGTGGAAAAAAGGATCCATCTCGAAGTGCTTTGTCTCAATGTTTAAAAAAGTTGAGGCATAAGTGGGACTTCAAATAAGTTAAGGCATAATCATAACCTTCCGATTGTGAAAACCCGACCGTGACCACGACTTCACTCATGCATTATCATGAACCCAGTGCGAAGGATCCCCTCAGCCATTTTTTTTTTGAAAAAAGGTCTTATTAATTTCACTCACTTTGCGGATAGTCTTGCCTGGGTAAAAAGTTATTTCGGTGCTCATTCTCCTACACAGATCTGTTATGAGATAATGGATCTTTTGGCTTTAGGAGAAGTTTCTTGGTCATCAAATGTTGGAGAAGAGAATATATCTAGAAGTGTTTTGTCTCAACGCTTATAACAGTTGAAGCATCAGATATAATCATAACATTCTGAATGTCAAAAACCCAACTCCGACAACAAATTTACTCATGCATTATCATGAAGCATGGCGCGAAAATTCTCTTCCCAAATCGGTTTTCAGAAAAGGGTAAAAAAAAAATTGGGCAGTTCTCAAAAATAGCACATTTTCATGTTTTGTCACAAAAATAGCACAACAGAATAAAAATGACAAAAATAGTATTCATTAAAAAAGAAAAAGACTATTATACCTTTACTTTTCACTCGTTTCTTCTCAATCTTGTAACTCTCAACCCTAAACCCTAAAATCTAAACCATAACTAATGATTTGTGAACCCAAATTCATTAGTGTAATACATTTAAAAATGATTAAATGTGCTATTATTGTCATTTTCACCCTAGTATGCTATTTTGTGACAAAAACATGAAAGTGTGATATTTGAAGGTATTCCTCAGAAAAATTTCATTCGCTTTACAGATAGACTTGGCTTGATAAAAAGTTATTTTGGTGCCAACAATTCTTTTTGAAGATGAACTTTTTGTCTTACTTACCCTGGGCTGTTTCAATATTAATTTTTAGTAGATGGCTGCTCACAACAACCTTGAAGAATGGTACGAGGAAAGGCTTTCCGAATCGACATCCAATCTTTTTCCTAAGAATCTAAGATGTGTTCTTTTGGTCATAATAATGACGTAACGTACCGATGGAATTTAATGAAGTAGGTCGAAACTGTGGAAGCAGATAAGGCTAGTCTCCTAAACCTTTCAGCGGAGAAAACTTACATGCTTCTCTTTTTGATATGGGCGATTCATATCCTAATTGAATGAGTCGAAATTTATTCCCCAACAAATATATTTAAAATTTTCTCACTTTTACAAAATCTGTTGATTGTGTAATAATGAGTTCACTAAATTTTGAAAGATGAAAATGGAACTAGCTGTCGAGCAAGAGTAAAATCACAAAACTAGTATCATCCAGCTATGAATTAGAAAAAATATTATTTCAATCAACATTTCCGTTGTTCTATATTTTTTGGCTTCAAGTACTAACAGTTACTATGAAGAAAATTATTTTGGTAGCAAGGGTTTACAATCTTAGGAGCTCAACTTGTATCGGAATTCACCCACACTACTACAAGAGTCACAAGAGAAGCATACACTGAAGTAGGCAGTTTATGCACCACTTTTCCAATTCCTGGGACACCTTCCGTGGCCTTCTTTGTAGCAATAGCCACCGTCGGAGCCACAATCAACGATATAATCAAACCCTGACTCACCACTGCGAATGTGTCAGCCGTAAGCAGCTCAATAAACTTCACAAACTCTTCCCGGTCAATTTCTCCATCCAAGTTGATATCGCAGTCCTATCACAAGAACATCATACAACCAATATGAGCACCCAGAATTACCATATTTTCCTAAGACGTCGTTTGAGTTTGCATATATTCAAGGGCGGATGTAGAAAATTATTTTGTATGGGCACAAAAAGTTTTTTTAACTAAATAAATTTTAATTAAAATAGTTACATTAATTTTTTTTACATATATGAAATTTAAAATAAATTATATAGATTATATTAAAATAGGTTTTAATGAAAATAATTAGATTTTAAAATATTTATATACAGAAAAATCATATAATTTGCTAGGTTTACTAAATACTTTTTCTTACTAATTTTTATGTAAAATGTAAGAGTTATTTTAATGAATTTAAATTAATATGTTAATAAGTATAAATTAATGTGTTATAAAATGCAAAAAATATGGAATAACACCGGAAAAAAATTGAAGTCTAGACAGATATAGAAAATGATAAGAGAGTTTTGATCGAGAAAAAATGAAAAACTGGACCATAAAACATTAATCAAGTGACATTTTTAACTAGGTAAACTTACTAATTAATAGCTAATTATGAAAATTTTAAAATTAGTATGGGGCACTTGCCCCACCTCCCCTCAACGTACGTCCGGCCTTGCATATATTTGACCTCTGAATATCTTAAACTTTTCGTGTAATGATAAGAGAGTTTTGATCGAGAAAAAATGAAAAACTGGACCATAAAACATTAATCAAGTGACATTTTTAACTAGGTAAACTTACTAATTAATAGCTAATTATGAAAATTTTAAAATTAGTATGGGGCACCTGCCCCACTTCCCCTCAACGTACGTCCGCCTTGCATATATTTGACCTCTGAATATCTTAAACTTTTCGTGTAATGATTAACTTTTTTTAACTATCAAAATTCATATATAAATTTATAAAATTCCTCAAAATTTCGTAAAAGTTGTCCAAATTTTTTTGACTATAAAAGGTTGTCCAAATTTATCCATAATTTTCAGAGTAATCCTAATCTGACACTTCACCGTGTAATGATATCCATTTTTACATTAGAATTAAAATAATATGTTACGATAATATAAAAAGGGTAAGTTTGTTTTGATTTTCCTTTTCACATATAAATACGAAACGCAAAAGCAGAAATTTGGGCGTTTGCGTTTCTAACAGCGTCCGTAGAAATTACCGTCATCACGCTTCTGACAAGATCCTTAGAAGGCGGATCGAAATGAGGACCAGGCAATCGCTTGTTTATGTCACTGACAAAACATCCCAACAAGAGATAAAAGAAAAATGAAAACTGCGAAGATTCCAATATTGGGTTTCTAAATATGTAAACCCTAAAGGAACCGAACATCTTACTTGTAGACGAGAAGCACGGCGATGTATAGCTCTTCAAACGTAAGATTGGCTCTTCCGGTTTGAAGCTTGAACCGATCGAAAACCCGATCACAAATCGCCTGTACCTGCTTTTGCCTCCACTGCTTACCTGTAATTACCAATAGCAAATTCGATTTTATAAATATCACATAGGAAGCAATTTTCAACGTATATTACAAACTGAAAGCAGTTTTAAACAGAAGGGAAATAATTAACCTCGGAGCTTGTCGAAGACTTGTCCCATGGCGATGATTTCTTCTCACCTGATTGCAGAGAAATGATGATGGTGAAAAATGAGGCAAATCAGATTTGTTAATTGATTTTTCTTATCTTTTTAAAACAACAAATTCTGTGGATCTGAGTGGAGGCGTATAGATCCAAATATTTTTGTCTCCCTTATTAGTTTAAGAATTTGGGCACACCTATACTATTATTTATGATTTTTTTAGTTATCAACTCTCTCACGTTAAAAACTAAGATTATGCGTATAAAATCTAAAATTATAGTCCGAATAACATGATTTATATATTTATATTTTAGATTGAAAAATGCATTAAATTATTCAATAACTATAGTTTATAAATCACAGTTGAGAAATTCGAGAACCCTTCAGAAATAATCTTTCTAAATAGAAAACAAAATTCTAAAAGTATATTTTAAATATTATATTACTTACCAAATATTTTAATGAATTAAGTATATAAAAAAAATCAAATTGTAAGCTGAAAATCTTTTTTCCTTTGTTTTTGTAGGATTAGTTTATTTATTTTATTGACATAAATATTATAATAATTTAAAAATATTCTAATAAATTAAATATAAAAAAATTCAAATTTGTTAATTTACAATCTTTTTTTCCTTTTTTTACCATTATTTTATCAGTTTTATCGAGTCCACATCCTTTTTAGTTAAATGCTATAATAATTTTATTTAAGAAATAATCTAGTTTTATTAAGAAGAAATAATCTAGAATGACCCTTTTGAAAACATTAATATAAAATGAGAACCCCTCAAAATTGCTCTTTTTAAAAAACTTCATAAAATTTCTAAAAATCTAATCAAAACTTCATAAAACTTATAAAAAATATTTAAAACTTTTTAAAAACAATACAAAGATTTGAAAAAGTCATAAAATTTAAAAAATAACACTCATAATTCTAAATTCAAAAATATAATCAAGTAAATTCTAAAATATAATTCACACAAAATTCTAAATTTTAATTCTAAATATTAAATTAAAAATAAATTTTGTCAAATATTTCGCTAAATATGAATAACTCAAATATCTTAATACTATTAAAAATGAAGTACAAATATGGAGATGCCCAAAAGTTATAGTTAAAATTACACAAAATACCAGTGCTATTACGATTTTTGATGACCAAATAAAAGGGTACAATCGTATTAAAAATATAAAACCCGAAGCTCTTAAACCAAACGCCCCGGATCTAACCCGAATTTATTCGGTCAAACACGCTGATCCCCCCCCCCCTTTTTAAAAATCTGGACCGTCAACAATATAGAGACATCTGAGCCGTTAGAATTTAGGACGCCTGTTTATTTTAAACTGATCAAACCATTTAAGGACAATTCCAATGTAATTAAACCAAATAAGGATAATGTATTTATTTAGGCATATTCTTCTCCATTTTGAACCATTTTTTTTTTGGCAACCAATATCGAATTAAATGATAGAATTCCTTAACAGTTCTCTAACAGATTTGAAAGAATATGCCGAATCAAATATTTTGTAAATCAAATACAAATTTAATGATAGTATTCCTTAACAGTTCACTGCGCTTTTGCCGCAATCATTGCGTTTTATGCTAAACCCTAATTTTTTTCCGTCCCTATATAATGACCATGTTATCAACGTACCAGTACAAAATCTTACTATCCTCCCACCCATTCAATTTGTACAATATAGTAGCTCATCATTTTTAGTTAGAAAAATGGAAGTGCCTACGATCTTTTCTTTGCCGCTTGAGAGCCTAGAAGAAGTTGTGAATCGTGTTTGCCAAAATTCGTTGGAAGATTTTCTCAATCTGAAATCAACATGCAAATCGCTGAAGCAGCTTTGTGATGTGCCATCCAGTTATGCATCTTTTGATTTGTTAAATCTAAGGTGTAACCATTCCATTGCAGGTAAACTATTTATGTCTAAATGTTTTGCATATGGAAACCTAAGTGTCATTTACATCAAAAGAACACAAGATTATTTTCTTCATGATCTGCCTGTCGAAGGTCTTTGTTCAATAAAATTTTCCGCTGATCGTGGATATGATATTGCTACATATACATATGTAATGATTCGGAAAATCATCCACAATGATGACAACTCTTTGTCTCTAATCACGAGGGATGATGTTAGATGCATCGCCTCTTATTTTGTTGTTCATCAAAAGGGACGATTGGAGTTACTGAATGTACTTGCACCGATGAGACACGAAATGGTCAACGTCCTTCCCCTCATGTACAAGTGCAAGTGTACACCTTATCAACCATTCAGTATGTTGCACTATTACGATTCTGAAGATGTAGAGCTGTGCGAGAGCTGTTTTTGGTCTTGGCATGTAGGAATCTTTGTTAATTTTTTCATTGTTGTACGATTTTATGATAACAAAATATGGTTGGTTTGATCGACTTAAGATTACTTTGTTTTATTCCATTGTACGACCAATGTTATTGCAATTTTTCTCATTTGTTTCTAATAAAAAGTTATGCAATTTTGTTCCTTATTTAGAAGGGAACCGTTCAATCAAAGTGTTCTAATCTTATCCGTGTAATTTAGAACACTTTTATTTTTCCCGTCTTTTCCTGCCAAATACTTTATTTGGGCCAATACTAATTCATTTACTTTAAATCACTTTGTGGCTCAATTTTACTTTCAGTTTCACTTGAAAAATGAAAAAATGAGGAAACAGATCTAAAGTTTGCTAATATAAGATCAACACGGATAATGAAGATAGTAATAAACTTAAGTATTAGTCCCAAACAAAACCAACAGGGATTTAAAATTAACAATCCATATAGGTTTTGGAAATTAATCTTAAGAACCTTTAGCTCAATTTGAATTACAATTGACGGTGAGATAGAGATCTGAAGTCATAAAATATATAGACTTGATTATTCTTTCTACCTAAGGATCTATAACACTCCCTCTGTCTGTCATTCTCATGAATCTGCAAGCAAATATTTGTCCAGATTAGAATGACATACTATCTGTTTGTGCAATATCATATAAGTAGAAAACATATGCACCTTCCCCTGAATTCTATCGCTTCTCGGATCCATGGATTAAGCATGAACTGTGAGCAATCTGATGTCGATACACAAACTGTCTTTGTGTACTCGGTTCCTAAAACTTTAAACAATAATTAGAGCATATTATATTCGTTTAGAATTATATTCAGTTGTATTTTAAATAAAACAATAAATTTGTAAAATTATAGCAGATGTTGGTTTGTACCTATTTCTTTCTCTAATGTCCAGAACCTTAGAACACATACCATTCTGCGCACTGTCTCCATCTTCAATTGATCGTGAAACATTCTAGCAGTAGATCCGTATGCTGTGCATTCTATGACTTCATCCCTGTAATTTACATGTACCAAATTTATACGTATCTTTTTATTTTTAAGAAATGAGATTAATGATTATCAATGTATTGTTTTGCGCTTTGTGTTTCACTTACCTCTCATCTGTAAGCATGAAGGACAATGTATATGGCTCTTCGTTCCGCATAGCCGGATGTTCAATCCTTAGATGTCCAACAGCCGATATAAATCCAAGTACATCTGTTATAGAAGAAAAATATAGAAATATGGTGTTATTAAGACAATAAACTTTAATCATAGTATGAATATTTTTTCCTTATATACCTTAATACAATCAAATATGGACTCACCAGTCAGTACTGAATATTGCACTCTGCCCTTTAACATGTCCTCAAATTTGGGATGGTTGAGGAAATAGTTAGTGGAGATTGGACTAATGAACCTTACTTGGGTTGTTCTTTGGAATCTGAACTCGAATCTATGATTAGATAGTTTAGGGACCCTGTTGGAAGGTACGATCTCCAGAGTCATGATAAACCTCCACTCACCCTCAACCAAAGTATCCCGAAAACGTTCCACAAGTTGTGGAGGTATTGTACCACCGATTTTGTTACCCTGTACACAGCATCATAGTAGTTTAATATTACTTCTATTGTTCAATAAGAATTTGATTCAAAAATCAGTATTGATCTCAGAACAAAAAATTACTTTGATGTTAAGAAACAAATGTATAGTTTAGAATTAAATGTTTTTATCACTATTAAAAGTTGTTATCGCACGAACAACCTCTAAGGGTTTTATACTAATTGATATTATTTTTTAACAAATGCTTATTTTGGTAATTCACAGTAATTGTGTTTACCTCTTTATCACAAACCACCACTCTCATGCATGATTCGCCGTTTTCTAGCAACTCAGACCATAATCTAAGTATTTTCACACCTATTGCCCAAGTCGTACCCACAGGTCTCAGTTCTCTTACATCGTCTCTTGGAATCCTGTGCTCTCTCCATCTCTTAGTAAAATTCCTTCCATTGATAAATGGCTGATGTATTTCTATAAACTTTCAAAGCGGTTGACAGAGAAGAAAACGAAGAGATTTTTTTAGTGGATTGATAGAACCAATGAAGCGAACGAAACTAAAGAATATCTAAATTGAAGATTTAACGCAAAAACTACTTTTTCGTCTCACAGTTTCCATGGTAAAAGTCATAATTACTTATTTCAGGTAATTTCTATATTCCTTTTTTAAAAAGGAATAATTATTTAATTTCTATTATAATGAAATGTGTTAATAGACGTCGTTTGCATAACAAGAAAACTGCCATGGTATGATTATATCCAATAAGACCACTTCAGAACTAATTAATAATCATATTCAATGTATTATCTTTTATTAGGGATCTTCATTCCTTACATTCAACCAATGTTTAAAATAAATATATATCATGTCCAATTCTATTTGATTTTCTCTGATGAAGAGAGAGACATCATTTGATTTTCTCTGATGAAGAGAGAGACATCCAAATCCATGCCGAGGAGAGGTAATATTCGAGGACAATTAATATATTCTTTTTCTCATAGATTGTTATTAGTAATTATTTATTAATCACCCAATTTGGATGTCTAATTGTTTTTGTATGATTTTCTGTTTTTATATATTTAAAAAGCATCAGAATGCAATAAATTTGGAGGACGAATATTAGCAGGATGAATCGGAAGATGATTATTATCCATGATTTGTAATTTCTTAATCTCATCTACTTTATAACTTAAAGCATTGTCTTAATCTTTCAAGGATACATATGTTTACTGAAGAACTCATCTCTTGCTTTTCTAAAATATCCAAGTTTAGCAAAGTTTGGTATTTTTTTCCTAAAATATCTACCGCAATATCTTCAAAGTAACATATAGAATAAAAATAATATTAAACAGTTAAAATTTATACTTTATTACTCTTATTTATATAACATAATACAACTAAATAATAACATATAAATAATATTTATATAACTAATACAAAAAACTGGGTTTAATGTTAATATATTATCCAATTAGTTGTTTTCCTTAATTTGCATATTCTTAATATTATTAGATCAAATCACAATCACCATTGAAACGACTAACAGTTTCCCAATATTCGTTTTTACTAATCCTCAAAATCTGCCTGGACAAATCAGGAAATAGAAGCTCCCATAAAAACTACAACCTTTCTCCCAAACTATATCTACCATATAGATATTTCTCCTTTTGAAAATGATAAAATAGCAATCATTTGAATATTTATTTCATCCGGAGACTGAACAATTCTTTAAAAGTGAACAGTTATTTCAAAATTAATGATGTCTGGCTATATACCTATGAGTCCTTAAAAGTTTAACACTATACGTCATCAACCTCGAGAAACTGCACCGTCGCATCCATTGCAATCAATGTCATTATCATATATATTTTCAGATACTATTTGAGGAATTTTATTTAATTAATTATTTCCCTTTTTGCCAAATTATCTATATAAAATACTGTGTTTTCCAATAAGTTGTATTTTCGAATTATCGGTATTGGATTAGATATGGTATCATCTGTTTAAATTATTTTAAACAAGTCATTGCATGTTAATTACTTATTCTTTTCTGGATTTTTAAAAAAAATTTTTACTTTTTTGTAAAAACTATTTAAGTCACTTTCCTATAAGTAAATTATGAGACACATGCTAATCTTATTGATATAGTGTGATTTTCTAGATCAATTGTTGTCAAACTCGAACCTTATAGATCTCGAGAACACAAAACGTCACCACTCATGATGCACCTGTTCCTGACTTCGCCCCTAATATTTATATATCACAAATCCTTGGGAAACTGTTAGTCGTCTACAAGAAGCCTTTTATCTTCTCTATATTCGAGACTAGCACAAAATAATTAGTTACAAAAGTATTTACTCTAACATTTACACTTTCCTTTCTTCTCAACGTTCAGAAAGAAGAGTCTTTTCCTATTATATTCATAGAATGGAGCATCAAGGTCGGTTGCGTAGACGTGTTCATCGAAATATTGTGATAGGAGGAGGAGATCAGCATGAACAGATAGGTCTTCTCGATCTACCCGAAGAAATATTAGAAAAAATCATGTTGTTAGTGTCTCAAGACCTCAAAGCTCACTACAATGCAATAGCAGCCATACGTACTTTAAGGAGAGTGGCCGCTCATGAATCCTTCTTGAGAGCAGTTGATCTTTACACCGTTCAATATCCTTTGGGTGTAGGGGATAGATATAGAGAATTCTTCATAAGATGTCACCGCTCCGGTAACATATCTGCTCTCTTCATTCATGGCTGTTCTCAGTTTTTCCACAAAAATGATTTGGAGGATGGCCTAGCCATGATTCGTGAAGCAGCTCTCTCTGGATATGAACTCGCCATATATTTTTATAGCAATCTTATTAGAATTATGTCTCCTGATCTCCGATTCGATTTGGAATTAGTTAATCCAAGTCGTGATCTAATTAGGCGGATGAGAAAGAAAGTTGAGGCTTCTCCACATAATTTCTGGGAACCTAATCCAATGCCACAAGATTATATAGATCGGTGTGATGCATTTGATTCCAGCATTATTAGGCTTTGCCATTGTGCATGGAATGACAGGTGGGTGCAAGAATGGGATGAAAGCTTTAAAGATCCATGGATGTGTGATCTCTGTTTCTACTCCATCCATGTACTAGGATTTATTAGGTTGATCCCTAACAAGTTGGAGAGATGGCCTATGGATTATGGCTTTTATGTTTCTTTTGGTTTGTATCAATATTTTCGGAGTGTTGTTGTTGAATACTATTAAGTTTTTTTGTATAAAAAAATATTTGCGGTTTAAAATTTTTTATATCTCAATACAAGGTGATCTTATCAATCGTCATTATATCCTAACTTTATGAGTTTTGATTGCAAATAACCCCCACAATTATATTAACAAGAAGTGAACAATGTAAATGAGAACTAAATATAAGAACATAATAATTGTAATGCTTATGAAACTATAATGGCTATTTCCATAAATTGAAATGCTAATAATTGTTCAATAATATATTCATTAATATAATTACAATATCCAATTGATTGTTTTCCTCAATTTGTATACTCTTAACATTCTTATATATGATCGCAATCACTTTTGATACGACTAACTGTTTTCATTAATGCTAAGAGCGCAATTTATTGAACACGAATATTCTGATATATTCTCGCAATCTACTGTGGTCTATTGCACCATATTGTACTTCCCTTATTAATACCTAACTGACACAACACCACGACTCTTTGTACCCTATATATATTTGTACTTCACTTTTCGGTATTCTAAAAAACCTAAACAATTCGGATACTTCTCACAATGCTTTTCCTTAACACATTAGGAGATTAAAATCCGTCATATTTCGATTGGATAATTAGGGTTAGAATTGTTAAAAAATGGAAGGAATATGTTCAGCATGAAGGTTTTTCCCTTTTTTTTATTCTTGCCGATAACAAAGTAGGCTCAATTGTGAAATTTTTTTTCATTTGTATTTTACTTATACATACGTTTTATTAACTTCAGTCCTGTTTACAACCATAACATATTGCTTGAGATGTTTACAGGATACCACCATTGAAGCTAGGGTTGTTCCTCGAGTCCTTCCTTTTTTTGAACATTTAATAGTGGAAGGAACGTGGTGTGAAATTGAAGATTTTAGTGTGAC
This sequence comes from Isatis tinctoria, assembly GCA_010577795.1. Lineage (NCBI taxonomy): Eukaryota > Viridiplantae > Streptophyta > Magnoliopsida > Brassicales > Brassicaceae > Isatis > Isatis tinctoria. Next base: position 14,682,963 of record CM021245.1, on the reverse strand, counting down.
ATCGATTGACTGACAGTTTGTTGAAACAGAACAACGTTATGCAATTAAACAATAAGTTTTTGTGTCTAATTATCGCTATTGGATGAGATATGCTTTCATCTGTGTTAATTATTTCAAACAAGTCATTTCATGTTAATTACTTATTTTATTTCTTCATATAAAAAAAAATACATTTTCTTCTTTGTATAAACTGTTTTAAGTTGCTTTTCTATAATTAAATTATGAGAGATGCTAATCTTTAGTGTGACTTTCTAGATCAATAGTTGTCAAACTCGAACCGTATAGATTTCGAGAACACAAAACGTCACCACTCATGATGCACCCGTTCCTGACGTAGCCCCTTTTTTTTATATCTGACAAATCCTTGCCATTTTTGTCGTCTACAAGAAACCTTTTATCTTTTCTATATTTGAGATCAACTCAAAATAATTACTTACAAAAGTATTTGCTCTATCATTTACACTTTCCTTTCTTCTCAACTTCCAAAAAGAAATACTTTTCCTATTATCTTTATAGAATGGAGTTTCAAGGTCGGGAGCGTAGACGTGTTCGTCGAAATATATTGATAGGAGGAGAATATCAGCATGAAGAGATAGGTCTTCTCGATCTACCTGAAGAAATATTAGAAAAAATCATGTTGTTAGTGTCGCAAGACCTCAAGGCTCACTACAATGCAATAGCAGCCATACGTACTTTAAGGAGAGTGGCCGCTGATGAATCCTTCTTAAGAGCAGTTGATCTTTACACCGTTGAATATCCTTGGGGTGTAGGCGATAGATATAGAGATTTCTTCATAATATGTCGCCACTCCGGTAACATATCTGCTCTCTTCGTTCATGGCTGTTCTCAGTTTTTCCACAAAAATGATTTGGAGGATGGCCTAGCCATGATTCGTGAAGCAGCTCTCTCTGGATATGAACTCGCCATATATTTTTATAGCAATCTTATTAGAATTATGTCTCCTGATCTCCGAATCGATTTGGAATTAGTTAATCCAAGTCGTGATCTAATTAGGCGGATGAGAAAGAAAGTTGAGGCTTCTCCACATAATTTCTGGGAACCTAATCCAATGCCACAAGATTATATAGATCGGTGTGATGCATTTGATTCCAGCATTATTAGGCTTTGCCATTGTGCATGGAATGACAGGTGGGTGCAAGAATGGGATGAAAGCGTTAAAGATCCATGGATGTGTGATCTCTGTTTCTACTCCATCCATGTACTAGGATTTATTAGGTTGATCCCTAACAAGTTGGAGAGATGGCCTATGGATTATGGCTTTTATGTTTCTTTTGGTTTGTATCAATATTTTCGGAGTGTTGTTGTTGAATACTATTAAGTTTTTTTGTATAAAAAAATATTTGCGGTTTAAAATTTTTTATATCTCAATACAAGGTGATCTTATCAATCGTCATTATATCATTAATTTATGAGTTGTGAGTGCAAATAACCCCCACCATTTGACTTTAGAAATCGTAAGAGAGTTAAATGAAAACTATATATAAGAACATAATTGTAATGGTTATTAAAGCATAATGGCTATTTCCATATATTAAAATTGGAAAAAATTATTCAACAAGATATTCATTAACATAATTATAATATCGAATTGATTGTTTTCCTTAATTTGTATACCCTGACATTCTTATATTTGGACGCAATCATTTTTTGATACGACTAACTGTTTTCATTTGTGCTAAGATCGCAATCTACTAAGCACGAATACTCTTATATATGATCGCAATCTACTATGGCTCCTTTTTTTACTTCCCTAACAACCTAAATGACACAACATCATCACTCTTTGTACCCTATATATATTGCTACTTCACTTTTCTCTATTCTAAGAAACGAAAACAATTCGGCTATTTCTCATAATGTTTTTCCTTAACGTATTAGGAGATTTAAATCCCTCCGAAACTGATTGGAGAATTAGGGTTAGAATTGAAAAGAAATGGAAGGAATATGTTCAGCATGAAGGTTTTTCCCTTTTTATGATTCTTGCCGACTGCAAAGTAATCTGAACATTTAAATTTCTCATTTCTATTTATTTGTCTGGTGAAACACGCGAAAGTCAAGCAGTGGGATGGTAATTTAATATTATTATCAATATTAACTACCAAAAATGGTTTCGATTCGTTTATTAATTTAGTTGTTTGTTATTATCGACGAAGGTGAAAATTATGTTTCCAATGCCTTCAATGCTACTATACTTGAGATCAATCCAAATATCCCGCAAGTTATTGAATTCAAATCACGGTGAGTGTTATTATCTCTCTATAGTATTTATACGTAGTATGATTTTTTTCAAATATATTATTAATTAGAATTACTTAAATTTGTCAGTCTACCTAAAGACGAGTTAGTTCTACATGTGGACAACCAGAATTCGAATAAGGAGACACCGATTGTTGTCAGGGAAAATTTTGCTGACTATCCCCTTCTCAACATTGAGCAAATTCAGCAGTCTGGGATGGTTGGGAAAAGTAGGGTTATCTGCACAATCCTTGCTATTGATACCGATTATTGTTGGTATTACTTCAATTGTAAGAGTTGCAATAAGACAGTTGAATGGAAGGAACAACCTGAACATCCTCAGATTAAGGAAGCATGGTGGTGCAATACTTGCAACATGTGGGTTAAGCAGCTTACACCAAGGTATGTTACTGTTTTCTCACATGCATTGTTCATTCTTCGATTGCGATTATTTCATGTAGAAAGGTTTTTTTTTTAAATGTTTCTTTCTCTACAAGGTACATGTTACATGTAGTGGTGGCAGACGAGAAATCTCAGATGAGATGTCTGCTGTTTGATACCAATGCCCAGAAGGTTGTAACACAATCATGTGCAAAACTCCTCAATGGATCAATCTCTCCGGTAAGCATCGAGAAAGTAATCTTTTATCATGAAAATCATATTATCAAATTTGAAAAGAAACATTGTTAGTGCTTCGTATTGATGCATTCAATCAATGTTTCCCTTTCATGTAGATCGTGGATCCAACTAGCTTGCCACAAGCTCTCCGGAACATTGTTGGGTCAACTTGGCAATTTTGTGTAGCTATTGGTTCGGATAATATACATGACACACAAATTGCTTTCAAGGTCCTCAAAGTCTGGTCACTTAACCAGATGATCGGAGAATCCGGACAATCTTCTGGAATTGAAAGTGCTACAGAAACATCCTCCGTTATTGGATCAGAACAGGTCATATTTTTACATTATCTAATTACATGTTCAATCATTATTTTACTATGTTATCCTTGAGTAGATTGTTCTAAGTTTTATGTTGGTTTGTAACTTTAGGGACCCTTGCTTATAACTATTAGTGATGAGAAGTCGGACTGTCCACCCAGTGACACAACAACTCCATCCTCAATACGCAGCCATGATTCGAAACTTAATGCGCAAGACCAATTTTCATGTACCAGCAAGGATATGTCGTGCATCAAAAGGATAAAACTAGAAGGAGAGCCTGAAAAGTTCAACGTGGATTTGGATAACAATGAGCAGCTAGATTTTAAGGAGTTAACGAAGAGTAACGGAATAGCGAAGACTGATTAATCCGTCATGTTGAAGAAACAGGTACTGTTTACTTTTTTTTAATAAACTATTCACCGACTACGCTACTTATCGTTAGACATTTTTCATGGACGTGGTGTTTTTGGTTTTGTTGCTACTTTATTTATTTTTTCATTATAATTTAGTTATGTTTCTATCCTCTCGATTTGATCACAATATTGTGCGAATTATGTGTTTATCACGTAATTATTTCTCTATATGTGAAATCATTTATATAGGACTAATTAAGTAACGTGTAAAACTTTGTTCTAACAGTCAGAATTTGATAAAAATGAACCTTCTCTTTAATATTAACCCATATCTATATTAGTAAAACATGGCATTTGTTATACTCAACTACAAAGATGAGATAATACTCAAATAGTTATCACATTTCAATTCCTGTAAATTAATCATTAACCGCATCACCCGAAACTTATGCAATATAGTAATAAAAAGATTTAATAAACTATATTTGTTACTAAATGATAGTAATAAATAGATTTTATATACAAAAATTTCGAAGAAATTATTACCATAACAAGTACGTCATTGAGATTCTTTTTTTAATGCTTATGTCTATATATACTTTTAGATATGTATCATAATAATTCAATAAATATAATATCTTCTGCACGATATCCTCGACTATTCTCAGCTTTACAAAAAAAAAAAAAAATCTGCGCACTAAACGAGTTATCACATTTCAATTCCTCAAAATTCTCTTTTTAAAAATTTATAAGTAACCACATCATCCGAAACTTATGGAATATAGTAATTACAAGATTTTATAAACTTACGTGATTGAGATTCTTGGTTTAATGCTTATGGCCATATATACTTTTAGATATATATTATAATAATTCAATAAATATAATATCTTCTGCACGATATTCTCAACTATTCTCAACGATCCATGATCTTCCAGCTATAACAACAGTTAATCCCATTATCCCAAAACCTATTACCAATATAACAGTAGTAATCCAAGCATTCTCTCCAAAAGTTCTTCTATAAGAGTAAGTTTTGCATTCTCGATTTTCTATGGAAATTGAAACTAAAAAGCTTTAAAAATTCAGTTTCTACCCAGATTTGGTTAGATGAGAAAAGAAAAGATGATGCTGGTAGCATTCCAGCCACCACCGAAAAAAAAACATCCAAAAGACCACGGCCACAACAGAAAAAATGAAAATTAAAAGTCAGGACAGAACTTGAAAGTGGATCAAGTTTTCCAAACTCCACCAAGTGCACGAACTGGGGTTTTAAATGATATTACAAATGTTGTATGTTCTTCGCAAATACCTTCTCCATCTTCAGTTGTAACTTCCACGGGATCGGACTTAGGTATTATCAATCAACACATTTAATTTACGCTTTATTAACAATATTGTTACCTCTATTTCGAAAATTTCATGTAACTAATACGGTTGTTTCAGGATATAATTTATCACGGTATCAATCAGTTCTAGGTAACTGTACCAAACTGTTTTATTATCTCCTTACACTATATATTTATTTTCTCTTATTATTTACCAGCTTTATTGACAAATCTAAATTTTGTATATTTCTTCCTCCGAGATTTTCGACCAATTAATTCCACGCGGTTTGGTAATGGAGTACTGGCCACTACCACATCACCGAGTACGTAGACAATCCTATAAAGTTTTCTGTATATTATCTACTGCAAACAGTATATTATATAGTAAATAACAGAAATCGTATTTCTATACCTTCAGGTTTTGCATTGCCTACTACACCGGAATTGTCATCAATAAATTTCTCTCCCCTTGCAAATTATGCATCTTCTTCGTATACACCTTTCCCATTTGCTTCCTCCACATTTACAAATGCAACGTCAGGTAATAATGCTCATTAATCATTTATCGTTAATCATGACGACACTAAATTATATTTATTTAAATTCTTTCCTATCAGCTCTCTCAAGGTATGATTTATCACAATATGAGAATACTACAGCTACCGGAGAATTGACTCCATGTAAGTATATACATATATATACATATATATATATATATATATATATATACATATATACATATATATATATATATATATATATATATATATATATGTAGATAATTTTTTTACTGCATTATCACACAAAACAAAAAGTTCTCTATTCTCTCTAACTTTAAATCATGATTACAATAAGTCTAATACTGCTTTTGAAAAATTTAATATTAGTTGCCAGAAACTGCAGTATCTGCCAGTGGACTACCGGAACACACTCAGATTGTGAGTACAGTAAGTTGGGTTTTGCTTCTTATGTAACTGTTCCATTAAAATCTGTGTATATACTAATTTCGCTATGTTTTACTTACACCTGGAAAATGTTTTAAAACAAGTTGATATGCCATTAGATATGTCCCGGATTACTTCTCCAGCAAGCAGACCATCGGTGTCTCAGTGTAAGTTTGCAAATTATAAACTATTTATTTTTCTTTCTCTTCTGCAATTACAATAAGTATTCGCTTATATCATATACTATAAAATTGAATATGAGTTTATTTTATCTTCTATTTATTTCCTCTATTAGGATGCTTATTTCATCTGTTATTAAGCACTTATATTATTTTGACCATATATGATTTTACACGGATTGTTAAATATATACAGGTGTTGGTATTTCAAAAACACCTGGATTGTCAGCACCGCAGATTACATTAGCAAGAAGGCTAGCTCAAGAATTTGGAGAATGCGTAACTGACGCTGGAAACTCAAGTCAAAATTCTGATCAACTCAGAAAGCCATCTAAAGGTAACAATACATGTTGACTAATGAATAGCAAACTTCGTATAATTAGTGATACTTAATATAAATGCCATAACAGGGTTTGTGGAGTCAATACCTAAAACCGACGATACCTACAGAATGTTGTTTGGGCATAATACTGATAGTGACGATGATGACTCTGATGACAATGTCTTTCAGTTTTATAAATCAGGTTTCTTTATATTGAAGTTGCAACTTACATTATCAACTAACAAAAAACTGACAAATAGTAATTGCTGAGCATCATGCAGATGTCGAAGAAGAATCCAATGAGCAGATAATGGATTGTAGTAGTCAAGAAGAAAGTGATTCGGAGGATGAGTACACATCTGATAGTGATGAATCATCGACGACTTTACATGGTAATCATTAATTTATTAAAACTCTATATATAATTCATCAGGTATAAGAAATTAAATTACTACTAGATAGTTGGACGTCTTAATATGTGTGACAAATAAATTGCAGAATACCTTGATGAAGGTGATCCCGTTTACGAATGTTGTCATTGTGGTGCTATTTTCTGGTATAATGAACGAATTAACAGGCGCCGTCATACTAAGAACCCGGAATTTTCACTGTGTTGTTCTAGAGGGGATGTGAGATTACCTTATCTTAAAGCATCTCCCGTTTTTCTACAAAGAATGGTGTCCGAAGATTCCAGTAACGCCCGGCATTTTTGGTCGCTTATTAGAATATACAACATGGTTTTCTCGATGACTTCGCTTGGTGGAAGAGTTGATCGTTCTGTCATAAAAGGTAGAGGTCCCTCCATGTTTCGCTTACAATGAGAAAACTACCATCTAATGGGTAGCTTGAAACCAGAAAGAACGGATTTTGCAGAATTTTCTCAGCTATATATTGTAGACACTGAGAATGAAATCCATAACCGGAAAGTTGCAGCAAGGTAAAGTTTTTGTTGTTGTTTGGTAATTTCTTTGTTTATGAACTGCTTTAGTTGTGATCTTAAATATCAAAACTAATACTTCCTTATCTAATCGCAGCAAAGGAAAAAAATTTAAGCAAAGTAAACAAACTAACCAGAAAGGATTGCGAGATAGTGTTCTTGAGACACTTATTCAACTTCTGGATGAAGTTAACCCTTATGTGAAAGTTTTAAGGACAGCCAGAGATAGGATAGATGTTGATGAGGAAGAAGAGTACGTGATGAGGATTATATGTGCGAGGGGAAAAGATCCAAGGACTTGGAATACGCCTACAGCAAATGAAGTGGCAGCATTGATTGTCGATGAGGATAAAGAAGGGATGGACAGACGCAATATTGTTATTCAGAATCGAAATAATGGGAAGCTTAAACGGATTAGTGAGATACATCCGTGTTATTTAGCCTTACAATATCCTTTGTTATTCTCTTACGGTGAAGATGGATTTCAGGTTGGAATTAAGAAAGGTGCAGCATCAGGTTCCAAGAAGCGGGAAAGAAAAAATGATAAGGGGATTAGTATGAGGCAGTTTTTCGCCTTTCGAATCCAAGAGAGGAAAAGAGAGAATAAACACATACTACTGCGTTCGAGAAGACTATACCAGCAATTTTTGGTAGATGGTTGGACTACTATCGAGTCAAATAAGATGTCTTATATTAGGAAAAACCAGGATAATTTACGGTCAACCAATGCTGATTCAGTCAAGAAGGCATCTGAGGCTGGCACAGAACTTGCTGAAGAGGGTAACAGAGTGTTTCTACCATCTTCTTTTTCTTATGGACCTCGATATATGCAGCAGCATTATTTGGATGCTATGGCCGTCTGTAAGCATTTCGGATTTCCAGACTTATTTATCACATTTACATGTAATCCGAAATGGTCGGAGATAACTCGACATCTTAATAAAGCCAACTTACTTCCAGAAGATAGACCAGCAATTATATGCAGAATGTTCAAGATGAAGTTAAACAGATTGATGGACGATCTTCAAAAGAAATCCTTACTAGGAAAAGTCGTGTCAGGTAGGCATTAACGCTTAACCCAGCTTCGTTTTTATTTTTGGTCTGTTTTGATTTTTTTTTTCTTTTTGTTGTAGTGCTTACCAAATATTTTTTTTTTATTCAGCGATGTACACGATTGAATTCCAAAAGAGAGGACTCCCCCATGCTCATATACTACTCTTTATGGACCAGAAATCCAAGTTTCCATGTCCCAGTGACATCGATAGAATTATTTCCGCAGAGATACCAGACCCGGTTAAAGATAAAGAACTTTATGACGTTGTGAAAACTAATTTGATGCATGGTCCATGTGGCGCTGCCAACTACAATGCTTCCTGTATGGTCGACGGTAAATGTTCCAAGTTCTTCCCCAAGTCTCACAAGGATATCACAACAGTTGACGACGACGGATACCCTGTTTATAGAAGATGGAACACGGATCGATACGTCGAAATATATGGCATAAAGCTGGACAATAGATGGGTTGTCCCTTAAAACCGAGCACTGTCTCTAAGATATCGAGCGCACATCAATGTTGAATGGTGCAATCAAGCTGGATCTATTAAATACTTATTCAAGTATATTCATAAAGGGCCCGATATGGCGACAGTAGCTGTGGAACCGGCAAAGAAGAAACAACGTCCTAAAGATGAGACTCAAGACTTTTTCGACTGCAGGTAATTTTATGATTTTCTTTTAAACATCTATATATATCTAATATACTGTTTTATAACAATCCCTTCAAATTTACGTACTGAATGATGATATCAGATACGTATCTTCATGTGAAGCTGCTTGGAGAATTCTTGCATTCCCGATGTGTTACCGAAGTACACCCGTCGAAAAGCTTCAGTTTCATCTCCCTGGACAACAAAATGTAATTTACAAAGAGAATGAAACACCAGAAAGTGGCTTAGAGCGTATTTCTGCGAAAGGTAGCCAGCTTCTTTCTTGGTTTGACCTCAATAATGATAAAGACAGAAGAATCCAAAAGCTGGCCGAAGATTGCACATATGAACAGATCCCCAACAAGTTTACATGGAACAAGAAGAATATGATTTTCAGGGAAAGGAAGAAAGGATTCACTGTTGGAAGGATTAACTACATTCCTCGAAAATTAGAGGAACAGTATTATATGCGTATGCTTTTGAATTCGGCTAAAGGAGTAAAAAGTTTTGACGACATGAAAAGAGTTGATGACGTTGTTCATCCAACGTTTAAGGAAGCATGCTGGGCTAAAGGTTTGTTAGAAGATGATAGAGAGTACATTGAAAGTATTGTCGAAACAGCTTTCTGGGCACATGGCCACTTCACGAGGAAACTTTATGTGATCATGCTTCTTTCTGATTCTCTAACTTCTCCTGCGACCGTTTGGGAAGCTACATGGAGACATCTATCTGATGACATCGAGCGATTACAAAGAAATCTAAGGAATCAAAAAGGTAACTCAACTATCATTATAAACAATGTTGTTAGTTTTGGTATTAATATATTTATATTAATTTTTTAAACGTTGTATTTATTATGCAGACCTTCGTTTGAGTGATGAAGAGAAAAAAAGATCTTTGTCTTATAGAGATAGAGAATCAGCTAGCATATAATGGAAGTTCCCTCGCCAATTTTCAGTCAATGCCCCAACCAGAGTTGGAAGGTATGGAAAGATATAACCGTTTGATACGGGAGGAAAGGAATTACCAGCCCTGTGAGTTGAATGCATTTCTTGGTGAATGCGTAGATAGACTAACCGATGAGCAGAGGAAGATCTATGATGAGATTGTTGGTGCTGTTTTGAACAATACTAGAGGAGCTTATTTTGTTTATGGTTTTGGTGGAACCGGGAAAACAAAATTATGGGAGATACTTTCTGCTGCTGTTAGATCAAGAGGCCTTATTTCTCTTAATGTAGCATCAAGTGGTATAGCTTCCTTGCTTTTGATTGGTGGTAGGACAGCTCATTCTAGGTTTGGAATTCCTATCAATGTTAATGAGACTAGCATGTGCAATATGAAGCGTGGAACAGAACTTGCAGAGTTAGTAAAGGAAGCATCTATGATCATTTGGGATGAAGCACCGATGATGAGCAAGTACTGTTTCGAGTCTTTGGATAGAAGTATGAGAGATGTTGTTGTAGGCGCAAGTGACAAACCGTTTGGGGGAAAGGTTGTAGTTTTTGGAGGTGATTTCAGACAGGTATTGCCAGTTATTACGGGTGGCAGTCGTCAAGACATTGTCCGGGCTTCGCTTTGTTCCTTTTATCTGTGGAAGAAATGTAAAGTTCTGACTCTCACGAAAAATATGCGACTTCTAGCAAATATGCGACTTCCAGAGGAAGCCGAAAATATTCAAGCGTTCTCTCAGTGGTTGTTAGATGTCGGTGATGGAAAAATCACTGAAAATGATGGGGAGGCAGACATCGATATACCTGATGAGTTCCTTATCGCAGAAGCAACTGAACCCATTCAAGCTATAGTTGCAGCTATATACAGAGAGGACTTAGACAAGCCGAAGAATCCAATTTTTTTCCAGAAGCGAGCCCTACTATGTCCTACGAACCGTGATGTAAACCAGATCAATGAGTATTTGTTATCAGAATTGCGAGGTTAGTGTTCTGTGCTATATTTATTTTGCTTTTAAAAATTTAGATATTCAAATATATTCTTATATTTCTTTTCCATGAGATGAAAGGACGTATCTCAGTGCTGATTCTATAGACCCATCCGACGCAAGTTCGCTTGATAATCCAATTTACTCTCCAGAATTTCTGAATAGCATTAAGTTATCTGGATTACCTATGCATTCGTGGAGGTTGAAGGTCGGTTGCCCGGTTATGCTGCTCAGAAACATATGTCCTAAAGAAGGCTTATGTAATGGTACAAGACTTCAAATCACGGCATTATATGAAAGGACAGTGGAAGCATTGGTTATTACAGGAATGAGAGTGGGAGATAAAGTTCACATTCCTCGGCTTACCATAACACCTTCTGATCCCAAGCTTCCTTTCAAGACGCGTAGAAGACAATTTCCTTTGAATGTCTCTTTCGCTATGACTAAAAATAAAAGCCAAGGTCAGACGCTATCTAATGTTGGGTTGTATCTTCCTCGCCCTGTGTTTTCGCACAGACAGCTCTATGTTGCCCTTTCGAGAGTCACATGCAAAGCCGCTTTGAAAGTTCTTATACTTGACCAAGACGGAAAGCCGCAGCATAAAACGAAGAATGTTGTTTTCAAAGAGATATTCCATAAAGTCCAAAAATCAATGAATGGTTAGTTATTTTTCTTTCTCCACGTTAATTTTTTTTTATTTCTCAGTATTTGTCACTAACTTTTAGTAATCTTTATTTTTAATACAGTTGCTGCAATCGAAGAAGATGTTATGTTGAGTAAAAACAAATAATTCAAAAAAGTTCAGTTATTGCCATGTTCTGTTTTCCATAAGTTCATTATATCTAAGAACAAATTGATGAGACAACAGATTTGAGTTTAACGTGAACAACAATCCAAAAACGTTATCCAAGGATTATATCTAAACTCTATCAATTATATAGTGTTAACTCGAGTAAGAGTGTAAACATTACTATATTCTCAATTGAAGTAATGACTTCTGCTTCCAATCAAATTCAAAAGTTTTAACATATAAATCAAATATCACATTCTCAACCCAAAACAAATTTCTACTTTCAAATAACAACCGAAACCTTACTGATTCATACTAAATCAGATACCTCGAGTAATAATACGTTCGGCTTTTTAAACCCATCGATTGTATCTAAAACCATATATTTCATGCATTGTATCCTTCCACTCATAAGATTTTTAAATTTAAATTTATATTTTCTGTATTCTTTTTTTATCCCCTTTTATAAAAATTGTAAAAAAAATAACAACCCGTGCGTCCACGCACAGGTCCAAACCTAGTTATAGGTAAATGGTAAAAACTATTCATGTCTCTCTCTCTCTCTCTCTCTCGCGATTTTTCAAGCGATCATTTTCTTTTTCAAGCAATCTTTTTCTTCTCTCTCTCTCTCTCTCTCGCCACCGTCTCTCTCCGGGGAGCGTCTGTTGTCCGTTACTGACGTTTTCTGTCGTCGGTTTCAGACAGTTTTGTCAAGGTTGAATAACGGAGTTACAGTTTCTCAATCATCAACGACACTGTTTTCTCTATTTAAACTCTGTGTTTGTTGTGGAAGCCCCCTTAATCCAGTGGTTGATTAAGGGTTCATTAATGCTTCTACACCAGGAGGTCTTGGGTTCAAATCCCCGAGGAAGCAATTTCTGCAGATTAATGGAGGTAAGCTTATAAGAAGATTTTCAGCGTGGTGCAAGCGGAGCCGTTCATCGTGATCGTGGATCCTAGTAGAATGGGTAAAGTTGGGATCAAAATCTCAAATGGTGTAACTTTAATCCGCATGGTGTTAATAGGGTGAAAATTTCTATTATACCCTTAATGAATAACTTTAATGTTTTTTATTTAAAAACAAAACAAACCCAAAACCCAATCGAACCCAAACCTTTAACCAATTCAACCAAATATTTTATTTCACCCACAATCCAACCACCAATCATTTAATATCTCTCTCTCTTTCACGTGTTTTTCTTTTTTTTTTCTTCTTTTTCTTCTTCTTTTTTTCTTCTTCTTTTAAAGAAAACTGCTCAATTCACGTTTTCTTCTTCGTTTTTTTTTTGTCTTCTTTTTTTTTTCTTTTTACCCATCCATCAAAAAATATGAGAATGATTTCTTATATATATATCTCAAATTTTCAACTCTTATGTTGTTCTTTTAAGAGGAAATTTGGAAAAATACTTTCACATGAAATTTTATTTTGAAAAGTACACCATCTTTTATTTTTATTGAAATATATAATTATTAATAAGTTAAATGACTAGATTATCTAATTAAAATGTTTACAGTTATTTTAAAATTAAAATTAATAATATTAGTAAAAACATAATTATAATTGGATATGTTTGAAAAACTTTTAAAAAACAAATTCAAAAATAATAACATATTTACTTATTTTATTTCTAAATAATATCTTTAATAACTACAGAAAATCCCTATTTTATTCTAAATAATATCTTTAATATCTATAGAATATCATATTAAAATATATGCTTCTGAGTATAACAAATAAAGATATAAAGTAATAATCATAGTTAAAAATTCCACAAAATAAAAATCTGAATAATATAAATAACAAAAGGTTAAAATGTTTTAAATTTACTCATAAAAATAACGATCATATACACAAATATATTGCTTACAATCTTATAAAAATAATTTTAGAGATTGATTTTTTTTTTGTAAAATATTGACCTAGCAAGATCGTGTGTATGAGAAAAAAAAAGTTACCAACGCTGAGTTGGCCTGGTGGTTGCTTGAGGGAGAAAACCCAATACGGCGCCCTGGGTTCGATTCTCGTTGGGAGCGGCCCCCTAGCCTGCACCATTTGGGAGGAAAGTAAAGTTAAATGCTGAGTCGCGGCTCGAGTGGTTGGCTCGCAAGGGTCCCACTCGGTCATCAAAAAAAAAAAAAGTTATTTTAAAACATATTTTTGTAAACTTGGTTTATATATAATTTATAATACTAAAATTTTATAGAGATAAAATTTAAAAATATTTTAAACATTATCAATTCTATATATCAAAATATTAACATGTATTTATTAGTTCTATAGTAATCTCAAACATAAATAATAATAATTTTAATAATAAATATATTTTCAAATGTAATATTCTTTAGAATAATAATAATTTTAAATTAAAATCAGGATAAAAATGTCTTATTATATATAAAAAAGTGTAGTTTTCAAAAAATAAATAGAGGTGTATTTTTCAAAATCTAAGAAAGTGGTACAACTAGTAATAGTGGTACAACTGGTACAAATACCTTAACTGTATTGTTACAAAAAATGATTTAAATTACATTTGTAAACAATGTTTCATACCAACTAGGGCACTGAAACATCTGAATTTTACAGAAAATAGATAAGAAAATCTGAATTTTTGGAATTGGTTACATGATCATCATATGTTTAGATGAAATGTCTTATACTTCTAAGGTTTGTTTTTAAAACTTCACCACACTAACATGACCACTGAGTAAAATAATATTTTTACAAATTTTCTGGTCTGAGATTATGTTAAATGTAGTTTATATACTAATTGTTTTAAGTACAACTAAAAAATTGAATTTAAAGTATGGTACAACTCATTAAAACTATAAAATGCCCAAAGTACAACTCTTTACAAAAAAGTATAACTAGAAAACTGGTATAACTAGGAGAAAAAAGGCGGCGCATGTGACTAGAAAGTCGGCGCACGTGACGTTTCGAGTGGTACAACTGGTAATAGTTGAACAAGTGGTAATAGTAGTACTACTAGTATTTGTGTAGTTGTTTTACTAGTTTTAGTTGTACTACTATTACTAGTTGTACGATTTTCAAATTATGAAGTTGGCTAAAATAATTTAAATTACATTTGTAAACATTGTTCAATACCAAATAGGGCATTGAAACATCTGAATTTTACAGAAAATAGATAAGAAAATCTGAATTTTTGGAATTGGTTACATGATCATCATATGTGTGAGAGCCGAAACTCATACTGTCAAAACTTATATTTAGTGGGGGCTCGAAAATTTTATTTATAAAGAACTAAAGGACCGAAAATGCAAAAGAAAGATTTTTATTGATATTTTCCGAAAGTACAAGGGAAATTAGCAAAAGCTGAAAAGTCTTAAATTGCTAAAACTCATAATACTCGGATTTGGGATGGATTTAACCCTTACATGAGCGTACATATATATACTGACAATCCTAGGGTGCTAAGACCTCAAATTTTCAATGTGGGACTTTGTCCTTCCTTCCCAGCCGCCGACCTAAGCTTTTTGGGCCCGATATCCGGTCCGAGAGTCTTCCGTGATCCATCCGCGCATTCTGACCCAAATCCGGCCCGCCGATGAATAGTGGACCGTGAATAGTAAACCGGTGAATAGTAATCCGATGAATAGTAATCCGAATTTCGGTTTAGGGTCAATTCGATTTTTCGGTTAACTTTGTCTCGGGATGAATAGTGTTTTTCAACGGTTTTTCCCGCGTGAACAGTGTTCCGAAGTTTTACGACCTCTGAGATTTGAACCGCCCGTTCTTTGTTTGAACTTCCAGCCGCCGGTTTCGGTATTGATGGCCAGCCACCGGTTCCTTTGGCTCGTGTGCTCGGCGACTGGTCCATGGACGGCTGAACGTTCGTCACGGTCATTCGAGGAATGTTTATGGACGTCTTTCGAGTCAGAACATGCAAATGGATGATCTTCGGGTCGGTCCGGGCATAGAGTTATGTTCGACGGTCGGTCGACTGGACGATGTTCGGATAATGAGTCTTGACTTGAGAAATGATCGTGGGCATATGATGAAGACCCGGCGGCTGGCCTTATCCCAGCCGCCGGTTGGTGTATCTTGAAGATCCGGCGGCTGGCCTTATCCCAGCCGCCGGTTGATGGACCAAGACGACCCGGCGGTTGGCCTTATCCCAGCCGCCGGCCGTGGATCAAGGAAGACCCGGCGGCTGGCCTTATCCCAGCCGTCGGTTGATGGACAAAGACGACCCGGCGGCTGGCCTTATCCCAGCCGCCGGCCATGGATCAAGGAAGACCCGGCAGCTGGCCTTATCCCAGCCGCCAGTTGATGGACCAAGACGACCCGGCGGCTGGCCTTATCCCAGCCGCCGGCCGTGGATCAAGGAAAACCCGGCGGCTGGCCTTATCCCAGCCGCCGGTTGATGGACCAAGACGACCCGGCGGCTGGCCTTATCCCAGCCGCCGGCCGTGGATGAAAGAAGAGCCGGCGGCTGGCCTTATCCCAGCCGCCGGCCATGGAACCAAGAAGACCCGGCGGCTGGCCTTATCCCAGCCGCCGGTTCGTGTCTTGGACGGATCGTGGGCAGTTTGCCTTAGCTCGTCCGTTCCATGTTCGGGATAAGTTCCATTTGATCACGACCTTGACTTCTCGTTCCGTCAATCTTCGAGGAGGGGATTTCGACCCCACCAGTTAGCCCCCCAGCTCTTTGCTTCCGTGGTTTGGAGCAAGGAGCTCCGAGCTGAGAGTTTTATCGGTATTGACTGAAACGGGAAGGCAATGAGTTTTTCCGTTCGTCCGTTTCGTCCGCTTCTCTTTAGTGTCTTGTCAGAGTATAGTCCATCATGGAAGTTCGTGCCATGTTTGCTATATCAAAGGAGTGGCTTCGTTCTTATTTTTTCACACTCCCCTTCTCTTTTCAAGCTTTCTTCTTCAAGCTTTTTTCTTTGAAAATTTTTCCTTAGAGATGGCTGGTGAAGGAGGTTCTCCTTTCGAACTCAATCTCGACGCGATAATGAATAATCAGTTTGAGTTCGATTTTATGTCCGCGGAGCAGGACGCGGTACTTGTGGAAGATTTTCTGGCAGCTGGAGAAGAGGCCATTCCACAAGCAGCATCCGACCCTGAAGGTGTTCCTCAGTGGGCGGCTGGGCCTAGCAATGCTCAAAGAGCGCTCGGTTTTGCTAACGTTCCTCAATGGGAGCCCGGAACGGCGGCTGGGAATGAGGACATACCCGAGACGGCGGCTGGGAATGAGAGCATTCCCGAGACGGCGGCTGGGAATGAGACCAGACCCGAGCCGGCGGCCGGGAGTTCGACGAGTAGGGCGGCTGGCTCTAAGAACGCTCCCAAGAGGGCGGCTGGCATAGTAGCGGTATCAAGATGGGCGCTCGGCTCTGGAGGTGTCTTAGAGAGGGTGTCCGATTCCTCTCGAGTTGAAATTGATGGCGTCTCGCCGAGGACGAGTATAGCACGTGGTGTTTGGACTCCTCCTCAACACGTTGAGGACAACGGCGGATGGCGCGCATGGCCGTCCCGATCTATGGTCCCTTCCGAGCGTCATCATGTTTGGCCAGAGACAGGTAACGACACGGCCATGTCCTGGGAAGAAGTTAGATCGGATCACCCGGAGGTGCCTATCTTTGTGCATCCGGACGTGAAGTCTGAGTGTCGTTCTCCCGGAGAAGCTAAAGCCTATTGGGGTGAAGATATTTTTGCTTGGCGGTTTAAGAAGCCTGGACCGTCTACGAGTTACAGATCGATATCCGAGGGATTCAAGCATGGACCCACTTTGAGCGATCAGGATTCACTAGCCGAGCTCAGATACGACTTCCGGATTTCGGACAAGATTAAGTTCCGTCTCCCAAAAGATGGGGATAGGATGAACATGGCGCCAGAGGGATATTTTGCCATGTACGAGTCGATGTTTTACGAAGCTTTCCTCTGGTTCCCGATCCCAGGAGCTAACTTCGAATTTCTCGAGTTATATGGGGTTGCGATATCTCAACTTACCCCATCCGCTATGAGGATTTTGATGGGACTTGTGGTCCGTTGTGCCGAATGCGGGATCAAGTTGGAGGGTGATCTTATACGGAATTTCTTTTCGTTGAGGAAGGTTTCCAAGTCGGATTTCTTCTGCTCGGTCAATGTTCGGAAGAATGTGAAGCGGTTCTACACCGGGCTTCGACAGCATTGCAAAGCTTCGTGGCACGAGTTTTTCTACGTAAAGCGCAGCCCGCTCACGGTTGGTTCCGACTTCGGCGGCTCGGTTAGGACCGAGTGGAGTTTGCCCCGTAAGCGTTTCGTCTTTTTGTAAAATTTTTTTTATAAGTAGTCCTTACTCCTTTGCTTCATTCTTCATAACTTCATTTCTCACAACTTTTCATCTTTTCTTCTCTTCTTTCTTTAGTTTGAGATCCCTTTGCTCCTAGAGTTTCCGGGTTCGAGGATATCGTTGTAGAAGTTGACAAGAAGAAGATCGATTGGGAGTGTCCTGATCTCTGGCGCCGCTTTGTGGACGCGAAAGATATTTTAGAAGGGCGTGCTCCTCCGAAAGGTTCTGACTTTGTTGATCCAATGGCGACATACCCTGGCATGGAGGGTGTTTGGAAGTACCGCCAGCAGAAGTATGGCGAGGCTGGACCGTCCGGAGAGGCGGCTGAGTTTGATCCGGCATCCGGGTTTGTTCTCCCGTCCGGGTCTGATTTCCATGGCGTGCCCAAGGAACAGATAACCGCTCCTCAGGGTTCCGATTGTGCCGCTGTTGCGGATAAAGGGAAGGGAGCTTCCAACAGCCCGGACCGTCCGAGGAAGCGCAAAGTGGCTCGGACGGTCGAGGCGTCTGATCATGGTCTTCTCTTCGACGCTCGCTAGGCGGCGGGAGGCGATCCAGCTGAGTCCGTGAAGGTTGTGGATTACTTTGGAGCGTTGGCTCAGGCCTCAGCTGCACCGTTTGATCGTTCAGCGGCTTACGGAGACCTGTCCTCCGGCCTTATGATGGTAATTCTTTCTTACTTTAGATTTGTTTTGACGCAGTTTGGTCTTTGCTGATATTTGCTTTTCTTTGATTCAGGTCGCCACTCGAGCTCATGCGACCCAGGTTGCTTTGGAAGCTTCGGAAAAAGAGTCCCGGAAGAAGGACAAGAAGATCAAGGCCCTGGAAGTCAAGCTCCGGAATGTGGAGAGGAGATCTCAGAAGGAGCTCAAGAAAGCGCTCGCGGAGGCTGAGCGGAAGATGGAGCTGGCGCTTAAGAAATGCCGCTGGGAGTTGGTGGAGAAGTACCGTCTCCGAATTGAGGGCGCGAAGGCCGCTCTTCCACCGATGCGTCAGGCCAAGTGCGGTGAGACCGCCTTGACTGAGGTCAGCTCGAACCTTGATCTAGTCCGGGACATTAAGTCCGGGACGTCCAAGGTTGAGGAGGAGGAAGGGAAGCTGGAGGCTTCGCTGGAGCGGCTCAGAGGAGGAGGCTGGGTTGGCTCCTACGATCGGGCTGCTACCGTCCTCGACAGCTACTTGGTATGCACTCCCGTTTCTCCGTGCCAGTCCCCGGAGGCTGAGGCTTTGGATTACGGAGCTCCTACCCCTCTTGTTGAGTATGACTAGGCTTTGGCCTTTATCTTGTATTTTCTGCTTCAGTTGTGTTTGGGTCTTCCGACCCTTTATTGTATTTGCTTCGTTAACTGAACTTGGTCAGTTATGTCTCCTTTCATGGAGATTTATTATTTATCTACTTTTTCCTTTAGTTGTTATGGACTTCTTTGCTCGCTTCGCTTTTATAATCTCGATAAAGGAGAAGATGGGCGGCCGGTCTGTCTCCCTTCCGAGAGGGCGGCTGGCCCGTTTGGTAGAGTAAAGGGCGGCTGGCCCGTCTCTCTATGGAGGACGGGCGGCTGGCCCGTTTTGTAGAGTGAAGGGCGGTTGGCCCGTCTCTCTACGGAGGACGGGCGGCTGGCCCGTTTTGGAGCTGATTGATATTGCGTTGGAGTGTTGTCCCGGACACTCGAACTTTAGACCAGTTCGTATTTGCGAATATTCCTGGGTTTAATGCAGTCTTTTGTTGTCGCAGGGAATCAAGCTTGTTCAGATCCCTCTTTCGACTGAACGCTTTTAGGATCTCGTATCAGAGCCGGTTTGATACTGCGTTCTTGAGATGTCTTTGACCAGTGTTCCATGTCAGGCGCTTTACTGGGTTTAGAGAGTTTACTTCGTTTTCCACGCTTCGCACTATTTGCCTATGCGAAGCGCAAGTGAAGGTAAACTAAACAGAACATCGTCTCGAGCGCTTCCTGCAGGATCGCGGGATGCGGGTTACGCCCTTCGGATGTTAATCCGGAAATTTGTATAGCGCGCTAGTCTTATCCTCTGCGGGATGTTGAGAGAACTATGGTTTAAAAAGACGGTCTTATTGTGGCCAGCAACAGACGGATTTGTTTTGAGAAGGCTTAAGTATTTGGGAGAAATATCTTTGATCGGTTGGTGGTCATGGATAAGTTACGAGATGCTAAGTCTCGATGTTTATCCGATTTTAATGTTCGAGTTAAAGATGTGTTATGAGATACTAAGTCTCAATGTTCATTTTTCTCGGGTTTTTTCTGGATCCGTTCTCTTTCCGGGTCAAGTTTCGAGATGCTACGTCTCGATGTTGGTCGGAATGATGTTTTCGGGAAACTTTTCAAGCTTTGGATGTGTTATGAGATGCTAAGTCCCAATGTCCATCTCCTTGATTTTTTCCCGAAAATTTGGGAGTATGTATATATGGACCCACTCCCCCCCTTTTTTAAGGAGAGGGGCAACTGAAGTCGTTTTTTAAGCGAGCTGCCTACGTACCCTTCGTGAAAAGGGATCAAGTCACCCGTAGTTCCGTTTTTTTTTTTTTTGGCGAGAAGACGGCTAAGTCTTGGTGGTGGAGTTGTCCGTCGCAGCTTTGGCGGTCTCTGGGGTCTTTTCGGCAGTCTTCGTCTCCTCTTAGTCTGTTTCGGCCTCCGTGGGCGGAACCTCCGTATTTTCGAACCTTTCGGTTCTGCTCACTTTCTTTCCCAGTTCAGGGACTTCGTCTTCATTCTTCCTCTTCGGGTTCTCTCTGTGTGGGATGGTCGGATTCCGGAGCTTGTGCTCTGCCAGAAAACAGATCCGAGCCTCCTTCTGATTTCCCCACACGGTCTTGATTCCGTCTGGCGTTGGGAACTTCAGGCAGAGATGGTAAGTTGATGGGATAGCTCGCATTGAGTTGATCCAGGGAGTTCCCATTATCACGTTATAAATCGCGGGGTGGTTTGCCACCGCGAAGTTAACGATTTTCGTGATTCCACCGGCACGAACCGGGAGCTGGATTGTTCCATCCGTCATTGTGACTTCGCCAGAGAATCCGGTTAGCGACCTCGGATTGGGCTTTATCATTGACGGATCTACCTTCATCCTTTGAAGTGTCTCCCGAAAAATGACGTCCACCGAACTTCCGGTGTCGATCAAGACCCGGGAGACGTCATGATCGTTGATGTCCAGTTCTACCACCAATGGGTCGTCGTGAGGTTGGTCAAGGCCTTCAGCGTCTTTTTCGTGGAAGGCGATCCGATCGTCGTTTTCGGTGATCGGCTCCCGCGGGTTCGACTCCTTGTCTCCTCTTCTCAGGAACGCCTTTATCGAGGCCACTGTGTCTCGGCAATACTGAGATCCACCGATGATCATGTGGATCCTCCTGCGGTTGGCGGCGGAATCGTCTCCGTTCGGTCTCCTTCCCCGTTTGGGGGTATCCTCGTCGGGCCTCTCGGGACGTTCCCGGTTAGGTCGTCCGTCCGGGGAGCCAACGCCTTCTTCGATAGCTCCGAGACTCTAGAGGGTTACTCCGTTTCCGAGCTCCCCGGCTAACAGCTTTGCCGCGAGCCATCTTCCGACAGTCCTGCAGTTTTCGGTTGAGTGGCCCTTTGTCTTGTGGAAGGTACAAAAGGCGTTCTCGTCGAATCCTGGTCGGGTCCAAGTGTTCCATGGTCCTCGGTTGCGTTCATCAGACGGTCTCTCCGTGTTTATCTGGTAGTTATGCGCCCCGCCTGGGTTGGGTTCTTCGTCTCGGCCGATTCGCCTACTTCTTCTCTCGTTTGGAACGTTAGAAGGTTGCACCGTGTCTTTGGCGACCAATTTCGAAGATTGGTGCTTTCCGGTCGGGACCCTCATTTCTTCCTCGTAGATAACGAAGTTGGAAGCACGGTGGAGAGCATCCTGAATGGTTACCGGCGGATTCACGGTAATCTCCTTTCGGAAGTTCGAAGTCTTCAGCAAGGACTTCTTCAGGGCGTTGATCGCGGCACTGTTGCTTAGGCCGTCAATCTTCGAGACAATCATCTTAAACCTTTCGATGAAATCTCGAACGCTTTCTTCAGGCTCCTGCGACAGCGAGTAGAGGTCCGCGTCGGATGTCGATTGTCTTATGAACAGTGAGTAATGTTTCAGGAAGGCTGCCGACAATTGTTCGAAACCGTCGATTGAGTCTCTTTCTAGCCTCGAGAACCATGACAGGGCTGACCCTTTTAGATGCTCCACGAAGAGGAGGCAAAATCCGGCGTCTCTTTCTTCGGGTTTGAATCTGGCCCGTCCCATAGCGATGTGAAAGGCTGTCATGTGGGCCTTTGGATCAGTTGTCCCGTCGTAGAAGGGAATTCGGATTTTTCCCGGGTCAGAGAGTCTGACGCTAGTGATCCTCGAAGTGAACGGGATCTTTTGCGTTTCCTCTAGGACATGGTCAATTTCCGGGGCCGCACTTGTCGCTTTATGGACTTGCGACCTTACCTCCTTCATCTGGTTCGTGGTGAGTTCTAGGCGGGCACGGAGCTCATCGAACTCGTCTCTTCAGCTAGCGGATCGATTAGCTCGGGTCTCTCGTTCCTCCTTTTCCTGCTCTTCGATCCAACGGAGCTTCTCTTCGTCCGCGTTTAGATCTCCGGCTTCGTCGTCGGTTCCGCTCTCCTCCCTGTCGTCTCCGTTTGCGGTGTCTCTCGGGTTTTCACCGTTGGTCACCGTAGAGGTTGGCCGTTCAGCGGTTCGCCTAGTGGCGCTTTTCCGGAGCAGCGGAGGTGGCACCAATGGTTCTCTCCTTTTTCCGACCGGGGTCTGCTCATCGGGATTCTGACGGCCCGGGGGATCCATTCGCGGGGTGAAAACAAGGCGTCTTGCACCGAGAGCTCGGGGGCCACGCGTTAGCTCCTGGGAAGCCGCTCTCTCTTGCCTGTTTTGCCGCTCTGCGATTTCGGCTACCATGTTCCTCAGCTCGGTGATTGCCGCAATCTCCGGGGCGGCGTTAGTTGCTTCTGTGATGATCGAGGCTTCGATCGGCATCCCGAACCTGGTGAGCGCACTGGCGGAGGTCCCGGTTATCCCGATCGCTCCGTCGGCGGATGTCCCGGCGGTCCCTCCGGTTCCGGCCGCCGCTGTACTGATGGCGGGAATTCCTGTTCCTGCCGTTCCCGTGGCGGCTGCTCCGGCCGGTTGGTTGGTGATATCGTCGGTTCTTCTGGTCATTGTCTTCGTTCCGAATCCTTTTCGTTCTTAGGGTTAAGAATGTTTCTTGTCCCCACAGACGGCGCCAAACTGTGAGAGCCGAAACTCACACTGTCAAAACTTATATTTAGTGGGGGCTCGAAAATTTTATTTATAAAGAACTAAAGGACCGAAAATGCAAAAGAAAGATTTTTATTGATATTTTCCGAAAGTACAAGGGAAATTAGCAAAAGCTGAAAAGTCTTAAATTGCTAAAACTCCTAATACTCGGATTTGGGATGGATTTAACCCTTACATGAGCGTACATATATATACTGACAATCCTAGGGTGCTAAGACCTCAGATTTTCGATGTGGGACTTTTTCCTTCCTTCCCAGCCGCCGACCTAAGCTTTTTGGGCCCGATATCCGGCCCGAGAGTCTTCCGTGATCCATCCGCGCATTCTGACCCAAATCCGGCCCGCCGATGAATAGTGGACCGTGAATAGTAATCCGAAGAATAGTAATCCGATGAATAGTAATCCGAATTTCGGTTTAAGGTCAATTCGATTTTTCGGTTAACTTTGTCTCGGGATAAATAGTGTTTTTCAACGGTTTTTCCCGCGTGAACAGTGTTCCGAACGTTTTACGACCTCTGAGATTTGAACCGCCCGTTCTTTGTTTGAACTTCCAGCCGCCGGTTTCGGTATTGATGGCCAGCCGCCGGTTCCTTTGGCTCGTGTGCTAGGCGACTGGTCCATGGACGGCTGAACGTTCGTCACGGTCTTTCGGGGAATGTTTATGGACGTCTTTGGAGTCAGAACATGCAAATGGATGATCTTCGGGTCGGTCCGGGCATAGAGTTATGTTCGACGGTCGGTCGACTGGACGATGTTCGGATAATGAGTCTTGACTTGAGAAATGATCGTGGGCATATGATGAAGACCCGGCGGCTGGCCATATCCCAGCCGCCGGTTGGTGTATCATGAAGATCCGGCGGCTGGCCTTATCCCAGCCGCCGGTTGATGGACCAAGACGACCCGGCGGCTGGCCTTATCCCAGCCGCCGGCCGTGGATCAAGGAAGACCCGGCGGCTGGCCTTATCCCAGCCGCCGGTTGATGGACCAAGATGACCCGGCGGTTGGCCTTATCCCAGCCGCCGGTTGATGGACCAAGACGACCCGGCGGCTGGCCTTATCCCAGCCGCCGGCCGTGGATCAAGGAAGACCCGGCGGCTGGCCTTATCCCAGCCGCCGGTTGATGGACCAAGACGACCCGGCGGCTGGCCTTATCCCAGCCGCCGGCCGTGGATGAAAGAAGAGCCGGCGGCTGGCCTTATCCCAGCCGCCGGCCATGGAACCAAGAAGACCCGGCGGCTGGGATAAGGCCCGGCGGCTGGCCTTATCCCGTCGCCGGTTCATGTCTTGGACGGATCGTGGGCAGTTTGCCTTAGCTCGTCCGTTCCATGTTCGGGATAAGTTCCATTTGATCACGATCAATCTTCGAGGAGGGGATTTCGACCCCAACAATATGTTTACATGAAATTTCTTATACTTCTAAGGTTTGTTTTTAAAACTTCACCACACTAACATGACCACTGAATAAAAATGTGTTAAATGTAGTTTTTATAATAATTTGTTAAAGTACAACTGAAAAATTTAATTTAAAGTGTGGTACAACTGATTAAAACTAGAAAATTCAGAAAGTACAACTCCAACAAAAATGGTACAACTCGAAACTAGGACAACTCGAAACATGAAAAGGCGGCGCATGCGGCTTAAATGTCGGCGCACGTGATTTTTTAATTTTTTAATTTATTCTTTGTCTGGGCACGTGAGTTTTTTTTTTTTTTTTTTTGTCCACGCACGTTTTAAATTCACTTATTGTAACTACTTGTACCACTATTACTAGTTGTCCGATTTGTCATATATGTTCTATTAAGTGTTTCAATACCTGTTTCTGAAAATAAAAATAACATAAGTTCTGAAAATAAAAATAACAACCACAATCTTTATATTAAACCATTCTAATCCCGAAAACAATAAAAACATAAGTTATGTTAAATGTAGTTTATATAAAAAATTTACAAATTTTATTGTCTGAGATTATGTTAAATGTAGTTTATATACAAAATGTTCATAGTACAACTCTTTACAAAATGAAAATCTCAATATAAAATATGGTACAACTGATTAAAACTAAAAAATGTCCATAGTACAACTCTTTACAAAATGGTACAACTAGAAAACTGGTACAACTAGGAGAAGAAAATGTGGTGCATGTGGTGCTAAAGACTAGAAAGTCGGCGCACGTGACGTGAAAGTCGGCGCACGTGACGTGAAAGTCGGCGCACGTGACGTTTCGAGTGGTACAATTTGTAATAGTTGAACAAGTGGTAATAGTAGTACTACTGGTACAATTGCCTAATAGTAATATGTTATTAAAAATGATTAAGATTACATTTTAGTGGTTTCAATTCTTGAAGATAGTTCTACCAATATTTATAGTTGGACCTAAAATTGAAGACATAACATAAACGATGACATCATTATATTATACAAGTCAAATCTTAAAAACCATGATATGCCTTAATTGCAGATGTTCTTTAAACACCTCTTCTCTTCTGCTTCAATACGAGTAGTTGTACTACTACTACTCTAACTATAACTACTGGGACAACTAGGATTCTAGTTGTACTGATTTTACTAGTGTTTATAACTGATGAGAT
Source organism: Isatis tinctoria (assembly GCA_010577795.1). Taxonomy (NCBI): domain Eukaryota; kingdom Viridiplantae; phylum Streptophyta; class Magnoliopsida; order Brassicales; family Brassicaceae; genus Isatis; species Isatis tinctoria. The sequence goes on along the minus strand of CM021245.1, from coordinate 14,657,118 downwards.
GGATGAGGAGACGGTTATACAGGCTGAGGAGTTGGCTCTGCCGCAGGAGGCCGACAAGAAGATGAAGATCCTCTGCTACCCGTGGCAGAGGACAAGACGAAGCCACAGATGACGATGCCGGAGGGCAACATAGACACCATTAATTGTGTTGAATCAATGAACAATGTTTTGTTAGATGCAAGGAAGCTCTCGCTATTACCAATGATTGATGTGATTTTGGGAATGATTATTGAGTGATTCAACATATATCGAAAGGAAGTTGCAGAAGTATCAGAGACACAAGTATTGATGTCGCATGTGCATAAAGATATGAATGATATGTGTCTAAAAGCAAAGTCGTTAAATGTCATTAAGCTGAATATCTTTATGTTTGAGTACAAAGTGAATGGTGCTGATGGGAAAAGATATGTGGTTAATTGATTTGAGGTGCAGTTGTAACCATTTCGACATCGACAAATACCCATGTGTGCAATAGCTGTTATCGGCTGGATTACAGAACACACATAGATGCAGATTGATATACATGACTATTGCTCGAAATATTACTCGATGGAGCAGTGGGCATTGGCGTATCACTCGATGGAGCAATGGGCATGGACATTGCGGTATTGCTCGAAATATTACTTATGATATTTCACAGGAGATTCTAGATGAGATTGTCTTACATAAACATTTATGAGCCAAAAAAAGGTAGACCACAAGTGACAAGACACTCATTTGTTGGAAAACCTCGTAAAAAGAAGAAGAATCCACAACGTTCTTGGTTTGGATCATCCTGTGGAGGTGAGAGCTCGGGATGCTGATTATTTATGTTTTGTGTACTTTTTTAGCTTTTTCGTATGTTATCTGTGTTGTTGTCCCATTGTAAGATTTATTTGTGTTATTGTTGCACCTTTGTAAGACTTATTTTTAGGTACAACAAGTTTAACTACGTAGAAATTAGTTTTATTCCATTTGATAAGTTTGGTACAATTAATAATAATAGTGCAACTGGTACATTTAAAACAACTAGTAATAGTAGTATAAGTGGTACATTTGATATTACTGGTATTAGTCGTACAATTAGTAAGAGTGGTAAACTTAACTCAACCGTCAATTTTCTGGGTTTGAAAAAAAAAATCTTGGTTTGTTCATGTTTAGTTTATTATAAGTAAACCGGATAGGTTTAATTGTAAATATTGTGAACTATAATGGGCAAATTGACTTTTCATGCACTTTCCATTGATTAAAAAAAAGAAAAAGAAATTGAAATATAACAACACCATTTTAGATTTCCCCTCCCTTCCACAACACCACAACAGATTTTGATCCGTAAAGTTGTCCGTTGTTTAATTGTTCTTGTAATAGTTCTCATAATTTGTATCAGCGTTAAAAAAAATAAAACTCTGTGTTTGTCTTCCTCACCACAGTGACCGAAGTGAAATAACAGTATTCCCTCTCTTCCTTCTAATCATGTCTGACCACATACATAAGAAAGTTCAGGGTTTTAATGGCTACTTTGCCTTGCTTATGGGGTGTTGGTGACGAGGTCATGGGACGCATCATCAACAACTAAAAGGTGCAATTTGTTTTCCAATCCGAAGAGACAATGTTGTTGGTTCTGCGTAGGGGACCATGGTCCTTTAATGACTGGATGTGTGCACTCCAGCGCTGGTCCTCCTTACACTCTGATGATGATGATCTCAAGCACATCTCCTTTTGGGTCCAAATATGTGGTATCCCACTCCAGTTTCTGACTCTCTGCATGGTTACTTTCATTGGTGATAAAGTGGGCTCTTTTCTCGACACAGACTTCCAGGGAGACGGAGCACTTCATGTGGACTATGTACGGGTGCGGCGGTTATGGAAACTGTTGTTCTATGCACTTGATGTACTCCCCTTCGTTTTCAACGTATCTTCCACTTTGGTGAAGAAACTGATGTTCTCAAGTTTCATTACGAAAAGTTATGAGGCTTCTGTACCATTTGTGGTCTCATGACCCATGATGCACAAAAATGTCCTACTCTGGAAGCCGGGCCTTCTAATGCAAATCCAAATGATGATGATGACGATTCTGCTAAAGAACACCCCCCTGGTTTTATGCCTCCTCCATCACACCCCTCGGGACAGATTGAGGAAGAAGAAACTCCTGGAGTCACGTCCTCTAGAGCGCACGACTATCAGACCTCCCCTTCACACCCAACACCCTTTTACCGAGATGGCACAGTGACACAATCATGGAAAGAACCATTAAACTGGATCAACCAAGGAAGGAGCATGAAGCTGAGCTTGTAGCTGAAGAAGGGCTAGAACCGGATTTGGAAGAGAAAGAGGATCTTGTAGCCGTGGATGCATTACATGTACCAGCTGGAGCTATGACCAGAGCCAGGACCAGACAGCTTACCCAAGCTTTGAACCAGTTGCTCAAATCAACCAAAGACCAAACCAACCATGAGAAGGAAGAAGTGCAACTCGTGACTTTAGTAAGGATTCAAGAAGATTCAGGAGTGCCTTCACAAATGCCGAATTCAGGAGGAGAGTGTTCGAACTCAGGAAGGCCTTCCCAAATCGACTTTTCACGAAGTCAGAACAAGGACTAAAGAAGCCCTTCCTAAGGACGGATCAACTCCATGTGAGAGCCGAAACTCACACTGTCAAAACTTATATTTTATGGGGGCTCGAAAATTCTATTTTAAAGAAGTAAAGGACCGAAAATGCAAAAGAGAGATTTTTATTGATATTTTCCGAAAGTACAAGGGAAATTAGCAAAAGCTGAAAAGTCTTAAATTGCTAAAACTCCTAATACTCGGATTTGGGATGGGTTTAACCCTTACATGAGCGTACATATATATACTGACAATCCTAAGAGGCTAAGACTTCAGATTTCCGATGTGGGACCTTGTCTTTCCTTCCCAGCCGCGACCTAAGCTTTTTGGGCCCGATATCCGGCCCGAAAGTCTTCTGTGATCCGTCTGCGCATCCTGACCCAAATCCGGCCCGCCGATGAATAGTGATCCGTGAATAGTAAACCGGTGAATAGTAATCCAATGAACAGTAATCCGAATCTCGGTTTAGGCTTAATTCGATCTTTTCGGTTAACTTTATCTCGGGATGAATAGTGTTTTTCAACGGTTTTTCCACGTGAACAGTGTTCCGAGCGTTTCACGACTTCTGAGATTTGAACCGCCCGTTCTTTTTTTGAACTTCCAGCCGCCGGTTTCGGTATTGATGGCCAGCCGCCGGTTCCTTTGGCTCGTGTGCTCGGCGACTGGTCCATGGACGGCTGAACGTTCGTTACGGTCTTTCGGGGAATGTCTATGGACGTCTTTGGAGTCAGAACACGCAAATGGAAAGTCTTCGGGTCGGTCCGGGCTTAGAGTTATGTTTGACGGTCGGTCGACTGGACGATGTTCGGGTAATTAGACTTGACTGAGAAATGATCGTGGGCATATGATGAAGACCCGGCGGCTGGCCTTATCCCAGCCGCCGGTTGGTATATCGTGAAGACCCGGCGGCTGGCCTTATCCCAGCCGCCGGTTGATGGACCAAGAAGGCCCGGCGGCTGGCCTTATCCCAGCCGCCGGCCACGGACAATGAAGACCCGGCGGCTGGCCTTATCCCAGCCGCCGGCCGTGGATGATCAAGACCCGGCTAGTGGCCTTATCCCAGCCGCCGGCCACGGACGATGAAGACCCGGCGGCTGGCCTTATCCCAGCCGCCGGCCGTGGGCAAGAAAGACCCGGCGGCTGGCCTTATCCCAGCCGCCGGTTGATGGACCAGAGCGACCCGGCGGCTGGCCTTATCCCAGCCGCCGGCCGTGGATGAAAGAAGACCCGGCGGCTGGCCTTATCCCAGCCGCCGGTTCATGTCTTGGACGGATCGTGGGCAGTTTGCCTTAGCTCGTCCGTTCCATGTTCGGGAGAAGTTCCATTTGACCACGACCGTGACTTCTCGTTCCGTCAATCCTCGAGGAGGGGATTTCGACCCCAACAGTTAGCCCCCAAGCCTTTTGCTTTCGTGGTTTGGAGCAAGGAGCTTCGAGCTGAGAGTTTTATCGGGATTGACTGAAACGGGACGACAATGAGTTTTTCCGTTCGTCCGTTCGTCCGCTTCTCTTTAGTGTCTTGTCAGAGCATAGTGCATTATGGAAGTTCGTGCCACGTTTGCTATATCGAAGGAGTGGCTCCATTCTCATTTTTTCACACTCCCCTTCTCTTTTCAAGTTTTTTCCTTTGAAATTTTTTTTTTTTCTCTTTAGTAATGGCTGGTGAAGGAGGTTCTCCTTTCGAACTCAACCTCGATGCAATAATGAACAATCAGTTTGATTTTGATTTTATGTCCGCGGAGCAGGATGCGGTACTTTTGGAAAATCTGATGGCAGCTGGAGAAGAGGCCATCCCACAAGCAGCATCCGACCCTGAAGGTGTTCCTCAGTGGGCGGCTGGGCCTAGCGATGCTCAAAGAGCGCTCGGTTTTGCTAAGGTTCCTCAATGGGAGCCTGTCCAGGGAGAGATTCAGCAATGGGCGGCCGGGATTGAGAACGTGCCCAAGCCGGCGGCCGGGATTGAGAACATGCTCGAGCCGGCGGCCGGGATTGAGAGCATACCCGAGCCGGCGGCCGGGATTGGTGATTCGACGTGTAGAGCGTCCAGCTCGAGGAGGGCGTCCGGCTCACGGCGGGCGGCTGGCTCTAAGAACGCTTCCAAGAGGTCGGCTGGCGCAGTGGCCGTATCAAGGTGGGCGCTTGGCTCTGGAGGCGCCTTAGAGAGAACGTCCAACGCTTCCCGAGTTGATGTTTGGACCCCTCCTCAGCATGTTGAGGACAATGGCGGATGGCGTGCATGGCCATCATGATCTCTGGTTCCCTCTGAACATCATCGTACGTGGCCAGAGACAGGTGATGACTCGGTCATGTCTGAAGGAGAGGTCAGATCGGATCGCCCGGAGATGCCTATCTTTGTGCATCCAGAAGTGAAGTCCGAGTGTCGTTCTCCTGGTGAAGCCAAAGCTTATTGGGGCGAAGATATTTTTGCTTGGCGGTTTAAGAAGCCTGGACCGTCTACGAGTTATAGATCGATATCCGAGGGATTCAAGCATGGACCCACTTTGAGCGATCGGGATTCACTAGCCGAACTCAGATACGACTTCCGGATTTCGGACAAGATTAAGTTCCGTCCCCCAAAAGATGGGGATAGGATGAACAAGGCTCCAGAGGGATATTTCGCCATGTACGAGTCGATGTTTTACGAAGCTTTCCTCTGGTTCCCGATCCCAGGAGCTATCTTTGAATTTCTCGAGTTATATGGGGTTGCGATCTCTCAACTTACCCCATCCGCTATGAGGATTTTGATGGGACTTGTGGTCCGTTGTGCCGAATGCGGGATCAAGTTGGAGGGTGATCTTATACGAAATTCCTTTTCGTTGAAGAAGGTTTCCAAGTCGGATTTCTTCTGCTCGGTCAATGTTCGGAAGAACGTGAAGCGTTTCTACACCGGACTTCGACAGCATTGCAAAGCTTCGCGGCACGAGTTTTTCTACGTGAAGCGCAGCCCACTCACGGTTGGTTCCGACTGCGGCGGCTCGGTTAGGACCGAGTGGAGTCTGCCACGTAAGCGTTTCGTCTTTTTGTGAATTTTTTTTCTATAAGTAGTCCTCACTCCTTTGCTTCATTCTTCATAACTTCATTTCTCACAACTTCTCATCTTTTCTTCTCTTCTTTCTTTAGTTCGAGATCCCTTTGCTCCTAGAGTTTCCGGGTTCGAGGATATCGTTGTAGAAGTTGACAAGAAGAAGATCGATTGGGAGTGTCCTGATCTCTGGCGCCGCTTTCTGGACGCGAAAGATATTTTAGAAGGACGCGCTCCTCCGAAAGTTCCTGACTTTATTGATCCAATGGCGACATACCCCGGCATGGAGGGTGTTTGGAAATACCGCCAGCAGAAGTATGGCGAGGCTGGACCATCCGGAGAGGCGGCTGAGTTTGATCCGGCGTCCGGGTTCGTTCTCCCGTCCGGGTCTGATTTCCATGGCGTGCCCGAGGAACAGATGATCGCTCCTCAGGGTTCCGATTGTGCCGCTATTGCAGATAAAGGGAAGGGAGCTTCCAACAGCCCGAACCATCCGAGGAAGGGCAAAGTGGCTCGGACGGTCGAGGCGTCTGATCATGGTCTTCTCTTCGACGCTCGCAAGGCAGCGGGAGGCGATCCAGCTGAGTCCGTGAAGGTTGTGGACTATTTTGGAGCGTTGGCTCCGGCCTTAGCTGTGCCGTTTGATCGTTCAGCGGCTTACGGAGACCTGTCCTCCGGCCTTATGATGGTAATTCTTTCTTCCTTTAGATTTGTTTTGATGCAGTTTGGTCTTTGCTGATATTTGCTTTTCTTTGATTCAGGTCGCCACTCGAGCTCATGCGACCCAGGTTGCTTTGAAAGCTTCGGAAAAAGAGTCCCGGAAGAAGGACAAGAAGATCAAGGCCCTGGAAGTCAAGCTCCGGAATGTGGAGAGAAGATCTCAGAAGGAGCTCAAGAAAGCGCTCGCGGAGGCTGAGCGGAAGATGGAGCTGGCGCTTAAGAAATGCCGCTGGGAGTTGGTGGAGAAGTACCGTCTCCGAATTGAGGGCGCGAAGGCCGCTCTCGCACCGATGCGTCAGGCCAAGTACGGTGAGACTGCCTTGATTGAGGTCAGCTCGAACCTTGATCTAGTCCGGGATATCAAGTCCGGGAAGTCTAAGGTCGAGGAGGAAGAAGGAGAGCTGAAGGCATCATTAGAGCGGCTCAAAGGAGGAGGCTGGGTCGGCTCCTACGATCGGGCTGCTGCCATTCTCGAGAGCCACTTGGTATGCTCTCCTGTTTCTCCGTATCAGTCTCCGGATGCCGAGGCTTTGGACTACGGAGCTCCTACTCCTCTTGTCGAGTATGATTAGGCTTTGGCCTTGTATTTTCTGTTTCTGCTATGTTTGGGTCTTTCGACCCTTATTGTATTTGCTTTGTCAACCGAACTTGATCTTTTATATCTCCTTTCATGGAGATTTATTATCTATCTGCTTTTGCCTTTAGTTGTTATGGACTTCTCTGCTTGCTTCGCTTTTATAGTCTTGATAAAGGAGAAGATGGGCGGCCGGTATGTTTCTCTTCCAAGAGGGCGGCTGGCCCATTTTGTAGAGTGAAGGGCGGCTGGCCCGTTTTGTAGGGTAAAGGGCGGCTGGCCCGTCTCTCTATGGAGGACGGGCGGCTGGCCCGTTTTGTAGTGTGAAGGGCGGCTGGCCCGTCTCTCTACGGAGGATGGGCGGCTGGCCCGTTTTGTAGCTGATTGATGTTGCGTTGGAGTGTTGTTCCGGACACTCGAACTTTAGACCAGTTCGTATTTGCGAATATTCCTGGGTTTAATGCAGTCTTTTGTTGTCGCAGGGGATCAAGCTTGTTCAGATCCCTCTTTCGACTGAACGCTTTTAAGATCTCGCATCAGAGCCGGTTTTATACTGCGTTCTCGAGATGTCTTTGACCAGTGTTCCATGTCAGGCGCTTTACTGGGTTTAGAGAGTTTACTTTGCGTTTTACGCTTCGCACTATTTGCCTATGCGAAGCGTTTAGTGAAAGTAAACTAATCAGAACATCGTCTCGAGCGCTTCCTGCAGGATCGCGGGATGCAGGTTACGCCCTTCGGATGTTAATCCAGAAATTTGTATAGCGCGCTAGTCTTATCCTCTGCGGGATGTTGAGAGAACCATGGTTTTAAAAGACGGTCTTGTTGTGGCCAGCAACAGACGGATTTGTTTGAGAAGGCTTAAGAGATATCTTTGATCGGTTGGTGGTCATGGATAAGTTACGAGATGCTAAGTCTCGATGTTTATCTTACTTTAAGTTCGAGTTAAAGATGTGCTATGAGATACTAAGTCTCAATGTTCGTTTTCCTCGGGTTTTTCTGGGTCCATTCGGTTTCCGGATCAAGTTTCGAGATGCTAAGTCTCGATGTTTGTCGGAATGGTGTTTTCGGGAAACTTTTCAAGCTTTAGATGTGTTATGAGATGCTAAGTCCCAATGTCCATCCTCTTGATTTTTTCGCGAAATTTTGGTAGTATGTATATACGGACCCACTCCCCCCCCTTTTTTAAGGAGAGGGGCAACTGAACTCGTTTTTTAAGCGAGCTGCCTACGTACCCTTCGTGAAAAGGGATCAAGTCACCCGTAGTTCCGTTTTTTTTTTTTTTTTTTTTGGTAAGGACGCAGTTAAGTTTTAGTCACAGAGCCGTCCGTTGCAGCTTCGGCGGTTTCTGAGGTCTTTTTCTTGGTAGCTTTCGTCTCCTCTTCGTTGGTTTCAGTTTCCATGGGCGGAACCTCCGTTTTCTCGAACTGTTCGGTTCTGCTTACTTTCTTTCCCAGTTCAGGGATTCCATCTTCTATCTTCCTTTTCGGGTTCTCTCTCTGTGGGATGGTCGGATTTCGGAGCATGTGCTCTGCCAGAAAACAGATCCGAGCCTCCTTTTGATTTCCCCACACGGACTTGATTTCGTCTGGCGTTCGGAACTTCAGGCAGAGATGGTAAGTTGATGGGATAGCTCGCATTGAGTTGATCCAGGGAGTTCCCATTATCACGTTATAAATCGCGGGGTGGTTTGCCACCGCGAAGTTAACGATTTTCGTGATTCCACCGGCACGAACCGGGAGCTGGATTGTTCCATCCGTCATTGTGACTTCGCCATAGAATCCGGTTAGCGACCTCGGATTGGGCTTTATCATTGACGGATCTACCTTCATCCTTTCAAGTGTCTCCCGAAAAATGACGTCCACCGAACTTCCGGTGTCGATCAAGACCGGGGAGACGTCATGATCGTTGATGTCCAGTTCTACCACCAGTGGGTCGTCGTGAGGCTGGTCAAGGCCTTCAGCGTCTTTTTCGTGGAAGGCAATCCGATCGTCGTTTTCGGTGATCGGCTCCCGCGGGTTCGACTCCTTGTCTCCTCTTCTCAGGAACGCCTTTATCGAAGCCACTGTGTCTCGGCAATACTGAGATCCACCGATGATCATGTGGATCCTCCTGTGGTTGGCGGCGGAATCGTCTCCATTCGGTCTCCTTCCCCGTTTGGGGGTATCCTCGTCGGGCCTCTCGGGATGTTCCCGGTTAGGTCGTCCGTCCGGGGCACCGACGCCTTCTTCGATAGCTCCGAGACTCTCGAGGGTTACTCCGTTTCCGAGCTCCCCGGCTAACAGCTTTGCCGCGAGCCTTCTTCCGACAGTCCTGCAGTTTTCGGTTGATTGGCCCTTTGTCTTGTGGAAAGTACAAAAGGCGTTCTCGTCGAATCCTGGTCGGGTCCAAGTGTTCCACGGCCCTCGGTTGCGTTCATCAGACGGTCTCTCCGTGTTTATCTGGTAGTTGTGCGCCCCGCCTGGGTTGGGTTCTTCGTCTCGGCCGATTCGCCTACTTCTTCTCTCGTTTGGAACGTTAAAAGGTTGCACCATGCTTTTGGCGACCAATTTTGAAGATTGGTGCTTTCCGGTCGGGACCCTTATTTCTTCCTCGTAGATAACGAAGTTGGAAGCACGGTGGAGAGCATCCTGAATGGTTACCGGCGGATTCACGGTAATCTCCTTTCGGAAGTTTGAAGTCTTTAGCAAGGACTTCTTCAGGGCGTTGATCGTGGCACTGTTGCTTAGGCCGTCAATCTTCGAGACAATCATCTTAAACCTTTCGATGAAATCTCGAAGGCTTTCTTCGGGCTCCTACGACAGCGAGTAGAGGTCTGCGTCGGATGTCGACTGTCTTATGAACAGTGAGTAATGTTTCAGGAAGGCTGCCGACAATTGTTCGAAACCGTCGATCGAGTCTCTTTCTAGCCTTGAGAACCACGACAGGGCTGATCCTTTCAGGTGTTCCACGAAGAGGAGGCAGAATCCCGCGTCTCTCTCTTCGGGTTTGAATCTAGCCCGTCCCATAGCGATGTGAAAGGCTGTCATGTGGGCCTTTGGATCAGTTGTCCCGTCGTAGAAGGGAATTCGGATTTTTCCCGGGTCAGAGAGTCTGACGCTAGTGATCCTCGAAGTGAACGGGATCTTTTGCGTTACCTCTAGGACACGGTCAATTTCCGGGGCCGCACTTGTCGCTTTATGGACTTGCGACCTTACCTCCTTCATCTGGTTCGTGGTGAGTTCTAGGCGGGCACGGAGCTCATCCAACTCGTCTCTTCGGCTAGCGGATCGATTAGCTCGGTTTTCTCGTTCCTCCTTTTCCTGCTCTTCGATCCAGCGGAGCTTCTCTTCGTCGTCGGTTCCGCTCTCCTCCCTGTCGTCTCCGTTTGCGGTGTCTCTCGGGTTTTCACCGTTGGTCACCGTAGAGGTTGGCCGTTCAGCAGTTCGCCTAGTGGCGCTTTTCCGGAGCAATGGAGGTGGTGCCAATGGTTCTCTCCTTGTTCCGACCGGGGTCTGCTCATCGGGATTCTGACGGCCCGAGGAATCCGCTCGCGGGGTGAAGACAAGGCGTCTCCCTCCTATAGTTCGGGGGCCATGTGCCGGTTCCTGGGAAGCTGCTCTTTCTCGTGCGGCCGCTCTTTCTTGCCTGTTTTGCCGCTCCGCGATTTCGGCTACCATGTTCCTCAGCTCGGTGATCGCCGCAATCTCCGGGGCGGCGTTAGTTGCTTCTGTGATGATCGGGGATTCGATCGGCATCCCGAACCTGGTAAGCGCGCTGGCGGAGGTCCCGGTTATCCCGATCGCTCCGTCGGCGGATGTCCCGGCAGCGGTTGCTCTGGTTCCGGCCGCCGATGTACTGATGGCGGGAATTCCTGTTCCCGTGGCGGCTGCTCCGGTCGGTTGGTTGGTGATATCGTCGGTTCTTCTGGTCATTGTCTTCGTTCCGAATCCTTTTCGTTCTTAGGGTTAAGAATATTTCTTGTCCCCACACACGGCGCCAAACTGTGAGAGCCGAAATTCACACTGTCAAAACTTATATTTTATGGGGGCTCGAAAATTCTATTTAAAAGAACTAAAGGACCGAAAATGCAAAAGAGAGATTTTTATTGATATTTTCCGAAAGTACAAGGGAAATTAGCAAAAGCTGAAAAGTCTTAAATTGCTAAAACTCCTAATACTCGGATTTGGGATGGGTTTAACCCTTACATGAGCGTACATATATATACTGACAATCCTAAGAGGCTAAGACTTCAGATTTCCGATGTGGGACCTTGTCTTTCCTTCCCAGCCGCCGACCTAAGCTTTTTGGGCCCGATATCCGGCCCGAGAGTCTTCTGTGATCCGTCTGCGCATCCTGACCCAAATCCGGCCCGCCGATGAATAGTGATCCGTGAATAGTAAACCGGTGAATAGTAATCTGATGAACAGTATCCGAATCTCGGTTTAGGCTTAATTCGATCTTTTCGGTTAACTTTATCTCGGGATGAATAGTGTTTTTCAATGGTTTTTCCCACGTGAACAGTGTTCCGAGCGTTTCACGACTTCTGAGATTTGAACCGCCCATTCTTTGGTTGAACTTCCAGCCGCCGGTTTCGGTATTGATGACTAGCCACCGGTTCCTTTGGCTCGTGTGCTCGGCGACTGGTCCATGGACGGCTGAACGTTCGTTACGGTCTTTCGGGGAATGTCTATGGACGTCTTTGGAGTCAGAACACGCAAATGGAAAGTCTCCGGGTCAGTCCGGGCTTAGAGTTATGTTTGACGGTCGGTCGACTGGACGATGTTCGGGTAATTAGACTTGACTGAGAAATGATGGTGGGCATATGATGAAGACCCGGCGGCTGGCCTTATCCCAGCCGCCGGTTGGTATATCGTGAAGACCCAGCGGCTGGCCTTATCCCAGCCGCCGGCCGTGGATGATCAAGACCCGGCGGCTGGCCTTATCCCAGCCGCCGGCCACGGACGATGAAGACCCCGCGGCTGGCCTTATCCCAGCCGCCGGCCGTGGATGATCAAGACCCGGCAGCTGGCCTTATCCCAGCCGCCGGCCACGGACGATGAAGACCCGGCGGCTGGCCTTATCCCAGCCGCCGGTCGTGGGCAAGAAAGACCCGGCGGCTGGCCTTATCCCAGCCGCCGGTTGATTGACCAAAGCGACCCGGCGGCTGGCCTTATCCCAGCCGTCGGCCGTGGATGAAAGAAGACCCGGCGGCTGGCCTTATCCCAGCCGCCGGTTCATGTCTTGGACGGATCGTCTGCAGTTTGCCTTAGCTCGTCCGTTCCATGTTCGGGAGAAGTTCCATTTGACCACGACCGTGACTTCTCGTTCCGTCAATCCTCGAGGAGGGGATTTCGACCCCAACACTCCACAACACACAAGCAGTTACGAAACTCAAGAGTCCAATCTCAACCGATTACTCAAACTATCTTTTCATTCAAGTCTTATCTTTATTTCAAGAAACTCAAACATCAACTTTGCAATATGTATTTACGAAAACTCATTTGAGAAACATCAAGTTATTTTCTATCATCTTTTCGTTTACGAAAACTCCCTTTGAGAGAGATTCTCATCTGTTCTTCTTGAAGAAATCCTGTTGTTTGGTGAGTCATATCTGATCAACTCCCTTCTTCTATTGTCTAGGTGAGTCGTATCCTAGGATAGTTGGAGTTAGGCATATCAAGGGAAATTCCGCAACCCTTGTGAGACCAATCAATCCATCCAGTTCTGTGAAGTGTTAGTAACCTTCTCAGTTCATATCCAATCTTAACCGACCTTCAGGTGCAATTCCTTGGGAAAATTGTGTCATGTGGTATCAGAGCACACTTGAAGGATTGGTATCGTTTTTCTAACTCCATTCTTCTCATCTTCCATCGAAAATTACTTTTCTTCTTCAATCAAATTCTTTTCTGTCTATCTGTTTTGCTAGTTGAGCCAGCCTCAATCCTAGATCAAAAAAAAAAAAAAAACAAGAAAAATCGTTTCAAACAATCAAAAAAAAAAAAAAGAATATTAATCTCTATCCAAAAAAAAAATCTTGCAATCTACCTATCTTTCTTTTTCTTTTCTGTGTTGATCGGATTGATTTGCTGGATTTGATCGAGACCGTAGAAGAAATCAGAGATCATTGAGAGGAAGAAACAAAAAGAGAGAAATCGATTTTGTGAGAGAGAGTTTGTTTTTGTATAATCTGTTTGTTAAGTGATTTACAGGATCAATGAGTCAAAGCGAGGAAGAACAAGGGAGGGCAGGAGAAGGCTTGTCCAAAATCCAGATGAGAGCCCTAACTGGTGAATTAAAACGTTTCTTATCTGCAGGAATGGAGGATATTCGCACCAGGCTTGATCGAATTCAAGTAGATCAACAATCAGGACAAGCATCTAAATCTAAGAAGAAAAACAGAACCAACACTAGAACGATCTATGAAGATGAAGAAGACTCTTCTTCTGGACGTAGCAGCGTGAGGAAGCCAACAAGGAGGCAATCAACCCGTGGGAGAAGGACTGATAATCCTTTTGCGGATGAGACTAGACGAACTGATGACAATCTGGGAAGTCTGAAACTCAAAATCCCTCAGTTCCATGGAAAGAACGATCCTGATGCTTTCCTAGAATGGGAGAGAAAGGTTGAGCTCATCTTTGATTGCCACAACTACTCAGAGCGCAAGAAGGTAAGTTTGGCTGCAACTCAATTCAATGGTTATGCTATTAATTGGTGGGATCAACTTGTGACAAATAGGAGAAGAGCCGGAGAAGATCCCATTGACACTTGGGAAGAGATGGCAACCTTGATGAGGAAGCGATTTGTGCCTAGCCATTATCATAGGGATCTTCATCACAAACTGAGGCGTCTGACACAAGGAAGCAAAAGTGTTGAAGATTATTACCAAGAGATGGAGACTCTCATGCTGAAAGCTGATGTTGATGAAGACCTTGAAGCAACTATGGCTCGATTTTTAACTGGACTGAACAGAGAGGTGCAAGATCGTATGGAGCTGCAAACTTATGAGGATCTGGAGGATCTATTACAGAAGGCCATCCTTGTGGAACAACAGATCAAGAGGAAAAGCTACAACAGAACTTCCTATCCATCCGCCTCTAAGCCTAACTTTGCTGAGAAAGGTAAGAGTTCTAACCGAACAAATACTGAGAAGATTAATCCATCTTCTTCTGTTGAAAAGAGCAAACAAGATACTACTCAGGGACGTGCTAGGGATGTTAAGTGCTTCAAATGCCAAGGTTTGGGTCATTATGCCAACAAATGTCCTAATAGCCGAGTTATGATCTTAAGGGAGAGTGGAGAAGTCGAATCTGAAGAAGAGCCTGAACCGATTTATGATGAATCAGAGGACGAAGAGCCTGTGGATTATCCAGCACAAGGGAAGTTGCTAGTGACCAGGCGATCTCTAAGTGTTCAAACCAAGTTGGATGAGAAAGCTCAAAGAGAAAATCTCTTTCATACAAGATGTATCATCCAAGACAAGGTCTGCAGCTTAATCATTGATGGTGGGAGCTGTACAAATGTGGCTAGTGAAACTCTTGTCAAGAAGCTTGGACTTAAAGCCTACCCACATCCGAAACCACACCAGCTAGAATGGCTTAGTGAAGAAGGCGAGATGCAAGTGAGCCAGCAGGTCAAGGTAGCACTGACTATTGGGCGCTATGAGGATGAGATTGTATGTGATATTTTGCCCATGGAAGCAGGTCACATCCTTCTAGGTAGACCATGGCAATTCGACAACAAGGTGATGCATGATGGGTTCTTAAATCGTTATTCCTTTGAGCACAAAGGCAAGAAGATCACCCTGGTTCCTTTGTCACCACGTGAAGTGCAAGAAGATCAAGTCCAGCTGAAACAGAGCAGAGAGAAAGCTAAGGGAAAAGAAGAGATCAAACCGGCCAAAGAAAGTAATATTCAGGAAACCTTTCCTAAAACTCAGTCAAGCCATCCGGAATCCAGCAATAAGGAGACCCTTCCTAAATCGCAGGTATGTCTTCCTAACTTTTTCATTAAACTGAGTGGGGTTAAGAAAGCTTTGTTTTCTAAACAATCCATGGTGTTGCTTATCATTAAGGGAAACTTACTAACCTCTTCTGACATTGCACTGGAGATTCCAAGTGATTTGAACCAACTTTTGCAGGAGTTTAGTGACGTTTTTCCTGACGAAATTCCGGATGGATTACCTCCTCTCCGAGGTATAGAGCACCAAATTGACTTTGTACCAGGATCGTCTCTACCAAACAGGCCAGCCTACAGGACAAACCCCGTGGAGACTAAGGAGCTTCAAAGACAAATCATTGAGCTCATGAAGAAAGGGTTCATACGTGAGACCTTAAGTCCATGTGCAGTTCCTGTTCTCTTGGTGCCTAAGAAGGATGGGAGTTGGAGAATGTGTGTTGACTGCATAGCCATCAACAACATAACAGTTAAGTACATACATCCTATCCCTAGACTTGATGATATGCTAGACGAGTTACATGGTTCAACTATCTTCTCTAAGATTGATTTGAAAAGTGGCTATCATCAGATTAGAATGAAATAAGGGGATGAATGGAAAACTGCATTCAAAACTAAACTAGGATTGTATGAGTGGTTAGTTATGCCATTTGGGCTGACAAATGCACCTAGTACTTTCATGAGGTTAATGAACCATGTTTTGAGAGCTTTCATAGGCGAGTTTGTGGTTGTGTACTTTGATGATATTCTGATCTATAGCAAGAGTTTTAATGAACACTTACATCATTTGAGATCGGTTTTGAATGTGCTTAGAAAAGAACAGCTGTATGCAAACTTTAAGAAATGCACTTTTGGAACAGATAATCTGGTGTTCTTGGGTTTTGTTGTAGGTGCAGAAGGCATCCGTGTGGATGAAGAGAAGGTTAAGGCAATCCGAGATTGGCCTAGTCCCACAATCTTGAGTGAAGTAAGAAGTTTCCATGGACTTGCTGGATTTTATAGGAGATTTGTGAAAGACTTCAGTACTATAGCTGCTCCCCTCACTGAAGTTATCAAGAAAACCGTGGGATTCAAGTGGGAGCAAGCTCAAGAAGACTCATTCCAAACGCTGAAAGGGAAGCTCACTAATGCACCTTTACTTATCTTACCTGATTTCCTTAAAACTTTTGAGGTTGAATGTGATGCCTCAGGCGTGGGGATTGGTGCTGTGTTGATGCAGGATGGAAAGCCTATTGCTTACATTAGTGAAAAGCTTGGTGGAGCCACATTAAACCATCCAACCTATGACAAAGAGCTGTATGCCTTGGTGAGAGCTTTGCAAACATGGCAACACTACTTGTGGCCAAAGGAATTCGTGGTTCACACTGATCATGAGACTCTCAAGCACTTAAAGGGACAGCAAAAGCTCAACAAGAGACATGCCATATGGGTAGAATTCCTTGAAACTTTTCCTTATGTCATTAAGTACAAGAAAGGTAAGGAAAACATTGTTGCTGATGCTTTATCTTGGAGGTACGTCTTGATCACAACTTTAGATGCTAAGGTGCTTGGTTTTGAACAAATAAAAGAGCTGTATGAATCTGACCCAGATTTTAAAGAACCGTACCTAGGTAGTTCTAAGTTTGCATTTGGCAAGTACTTTAGACATGAAGGATTTCTCTTCTATGCAAATCGCATATGTGTTCCTAATTGTTCTTTGAGGAATTTGCTTGTTAGGGAAGCTCATGGAGGTGGTCTTATGGGTCACTTTGGAGTAGACAAAACACTTAAGATCATGCAGGATCACTTCTACTGGCCAAACCTAAAGAAGGATGTTGAGAAGGTGTGTGCTCGGTGTGAAATTTGCAAGCGATCCAAAGCCAAAGCACAACCGACAGGTATGTACAATCCATTGCCTATTCCTACTCACCCTTGGACTGATATCTCTATGGACTTTGTGCTTGGATTTCCTAGGACTAGATCAGGAAAGGATTCAATGTTTGTGATTGTAGATAGGTTTTCTAAGATGGCACACTTTTTTCCTTGGCATAAAACTGATGATGCAGTTCACATAGCTGATTTATTCTTTAGAGATGTAATCCGCTTGCATGGCATGCCTATGACTATTGTTTCTAATAGAGATACCAAGTTCTTGAGTCATTTTTGGAAGACTTTGTGGGCTAAGTTAGGAACAAAGCTATTGTTTTCAACTACTTGTCATCCTCAAACTGACGGTCAAACTGAAAGTGTGAATAGAACTTTGTCTGCGATGTTGAGAGCCATTGTTAAAAAGAATCTTAGAACTTGGGAGGAGAGTTTACCACATGTTGAGTTTGCTTACAACCATTTGGTTCATTCAGCAACTAAATTTTCTCCATTTCAAATCGTTTATGGCTTTAATCCCTTATCTCCTATGGATCTAATCTCTTTACCTCTGAGTGAAAGGACAAGTTTGGATGGGGAAAAGAAAGCTAAAATTGTTAAACAGATTCATGAGAAGGCCAGGCAGAACATTGAGGCGAGGACAAAGCACTATGCTAAGAATGCCGATAAGAACAAGCGCAAAACTGTCTTTGAAGAAGGAGATCTGGTATGGATATATTTATCTGAGGAAAGATCGGTTCCCTAATGAAAGAAAGTCTAAGCTAATGCCAAGAGTGGATGGACCATTCAAGATCGTGGGGAAGATCAATGACAATGCCTACCTAGTGGATCTCCAAGGTAAGTACAATGTGAGTTCAAGTTTTAACATTTCTGATTTAATTCCTTTTCTTGCAGATGAATTGGATTTGAGGGCAAATCCTATTCAAGAGGGAGGGGATGACACAATCATGGAAAGAACCATTAAACTGGACCAACCAAGGAAGGAGCATGAAGCTGAGCTTGTAGAAGGGCTAGAACCAGATTTGGAAGAGAAAGAGGATCTTGTAGCCGTGGATGCATTACATGTACCAGCTGGAGCTATGACCAGAGCCAGGACCAGACAGCTTACCCAAGCTTTGAACCAGTTGCTCAAATCAACCAAAGACCAAACCAACCGTGAGAAGGAAGAAGTGCAACTCGTGACTTTAGTAAGGATTCAAGAAGATTCAGGAGTGCCTTCACAAATGCCGAATTCAGGAGGAGAGTGTTCGAACTCAGGAAGGCCTTCCCAAATCGACTTTTCAGGAAGTCAGAACAAGGACTAAGGAAGCCCTTCCTAAGGACGGATCAACTCCACAACACACAAGCAGTTACGAAACTCAAGAGTCCAATCTCAACCGATTACTCAAACTATCTTTTCATTCAAGTCTTATCTTTATTTCAAGAAACTCAAACATCATCTTTGCTATATGTATTTTCTGAAAACTCATTTGAGAGTTATTTTCTATCATCTTTTCGTTTACGAAAACTCCCTTTGAGAGAGATTCTCATCTGTTCTACTTGAAGAAATCTTGTTGTTTGGTGAGTCATATCCTCCCTTCTTCTATTGTCTAGGTGAGTCGTATTCCTAGGATAGTTGGAGTTAGGCATATCAAGGGAAATTCCGCAACCCTTGTGAGAAATTCCGCAACCCTTGTGAGACCAATCAATCCATCCAGTTCTGTGAAGTGTTAGTAACCTTCTCTGTTCATATCCAATCTTAACCGACCTTCAGGTGCAATTCCTTGGGAAAATTGTGTCACACAGTGGGCCAGAATCCACCGGGGAAGGGATGAACATCGGATTTTGGAACTGTCGGGGCTTGAAAGGGTCTTTGACAGTTCAACGCCTTAAGGGAATGAAGAAAAAACGTTCCCTGGACTTACTCTTTCTCGTTGAAACCAAAAACACAGATGATGTGGTGCGTGATGTTGCTTCTCAAGTAGCGTTTGATTATGTCAACTGTATTTCTCCAACTGGGTTAGGGGGTGGTCTCGCTTTGTTCTGGAATAAACATTCTGATGTTTCTTTTAACTTCTGTAATGAACGACTCATCGATGTTTCGATCATTAATAAAGAATTCTCCTTCTATTTGTCGTGCGTGTACGGACACCCGGTTCGTAAATTGAGACATCTGTTATGGGAGAGAATTGAGAGAATTGCGAGTCAACGTACGGGTCCTTGGTTATTATGTGGAGATTTTAATGAAATCTTAAGGCCTTCTGAAAAACAAGGGGGTAAGGCACGAGAACCATGGAGTTTAGTTGATTTCAACAATATGGTCAATCATTATGCGATCAAGGATTTTCCTTTCACGGGGAACAACATGACCTGGGTAGGCAAACGTCTTCACTACACTATTCAAAGTTGGTTGGATCGTGCACTAGCAAATACTGAATGGAGAGCACAATTTCCAGTATCAGAAGTTCAATACCTTGAATTGATTGAATTTGATCACCGGCCAGTAGTCATTACCATATGGAAAACTCCTGAAAGAGGACATCAACATTTCACTTTTGATAATCAACTTTGTTTACAGCCTGAGTTTTGTGAGGTTGTTAAAGAGGGTTGGCTATCACTTTCAGAGCCAGATACTGTTCCAATTGTTAATCGGATAAAGCGTTGTTGTCATGCCATATCGGTTTGGAAAAGGCAGCACAAACTTAACTCGGCTATTCGGATCAAGGAATTGATCAAACTACTTGAAGACGGCCACACTAATCCGTCAGTAACGACAGAGGATTTACGAGTTCTGCATAAAGAACTCAGCAATGCTTATCGTGCAGAAGAGACATATTGGAGATTAAAGAGTCGGGTAAAATGGCTAAGGGAAGGGGACATGAACACCCATTTGTTTCACGCCTCATCAAAAAATAGAAGAGCTCATAACAAAATCACTTCTATACAGAATGCAGCTGGTAAGGATCTCTATGGAAATCGTGAAATAGCAGAGGAAGCCCATAATTTCTTCTCCAATCTGTTTTCGTCAATGGGAACCAGAAATCTTGATTCTGCACTGAGCAATATTCTTCCAGTTGTAACACCGGATATGAATTCTTTACCCACACGTGAATTTACGAAAGAGGAGATCAAACAGAGTCTTTTCTCCATTGGAGCCACACGTGCTCCGGGTCCTGACGGCCTAATAGCAAGTTTCTATCACCACCACTGGGATATTGTGGGTACTACCATAGTTCAAGAAGTTCGCAACATTTTCAGAACAGGCCAAATGCCCACCTCCTTAAACCATACCAATCTATGTCTTATTCCTAAGATAGATAGGCCATTGACGAAAAATATAAGGCGGCCTAGACAAGGATTCCAGTTGTTGTTATTTGGATATTGTAGTAGTGTCTAATTTTATGAAGGTTTTGCTTCCTTCGTTTTCAGATTTGGAAAACTATGTAAAATTAGCTTTTGTTATGTAATACTAATGGTTATGTGTATACTGAGTATAACAGATAAAACTGTTTTTTCGTTGTAATACTAGTGATTATGTGTATACTGGGTATAACTCGTAAAACTGGTATTACTGACAAAATTTGATAATTAAAAATAATAATTTCTTTTTACAAACCAAACAATATTACTAAATAGAGTAATCGGCGTTGTAAAAATCACAAATAAATATTATAAACGTGTATTAGATAGAAGTGCATGAAAATATATCATACGGGTTTGTTATTGAAAAATCTATACAACATAATCCTTATATTTTTAAGGCCACATTGTAAATAATAACCAACTTAGGAAGAAATTACAAACATCTAGTTTCACATTATATTAGCACAAAAATACTTATAATAATATGTTAATCAACTTAAATCAACTATAAAACTACAAAAACAAAATTTTAAGTTAGGTAATACTAATTGAAATGGAAAAAACCATAAAGTATAATTATTTTCAACTTTCGTAGAACTATTATCTTTTGTATAACTATGTGTAAATTTGGAGGTAATATTTGAGTTTTAAAAAAACATTTTGGCGGATCCTTCTCAAATTTTGATTTTTTTCTCAAACTCGAATTTCCCACATTCGAATTTTCCCTTTTATTTCTCTTTCATTTCCCTTTTCTCTATTTCATTTCCCTTCACTCTCTGTTTCATTTCCCTCTCTCTCTTTCATTTCCTTTTTCTCCATTTCCTCTCTTATTCTTGGCTCATCTTCTCTCAATTTCTTCCTCCTCCTTGATTGATCTTGATTGTGCATTAGATTTCAATAATTTTGGATTTACTACACTTTTATGCTCACTTTCCAGTCACCATAGACCACAATTACAGTGACAAAAAGAGGAAAAAGATGCTAATCGACAAAGTTCATGTCATAGTCAATGGTGACAATGGTATTCCGAAAAAATGTCCATGTGTTGGACGAATCATCGAAGAGACCTATAGTACTGAAGCCGACTTAGGAAGTAGATACTTTACATGTAATGTGTTTAAGGTGAGGAGAGGAGATTGCTTTTAGAAAATTAATGGCATTATTGAATATGTGATGTTATATCTGTCTTTATGTGCAGAATGATGGCTACCACATTCGTAAATATTAGGTCACGATATCGAATAGGAGGTGACTATCTTAAGGAAGAAGGTTGATGAGTAGTCATAGAAGATTCGAAGCTTTGGATGCCTTGAATTTCAGATGGAGGAAATGTGAATGGAACTGAAAAGAAACGGTGAAGAGATTGCAAAGCTTAAGAGCATGTTGTGGGTCTCGATTTTTAGGACATCGATTGTAGATGTGTTTTGTAGTAACCTATGTGTGTTTAAACTATCTTTGTTTTGTAAGACTATGTAATTTCCTCTTAAGTTGAAAATTTTATGTTAAATTGAAAATTATATGCTAAGTTTTACCTAGTAATATAAGTAGTATGAATTTAAACACAAATAAAACCAACATAGTTCTGCCTAGTAATACTAGTAAGAATTCAAACACAAATAAAACCAGCATATATAGTTTTACCTAATAATACCAGTAGTACGAATTCAAATACAAATAAAACAACATAGTTTTATCTAGTAATACAATTAGTATCAATTCAAATATAAATAAAACCAACATAGTTTTACCTAGTAATACAAGTAGTACAGATTCAAACACAATTTAAACAACATAATTTACCTAGTAATTCGAGTAATACGAATTCAAACACAAATAAAACCAAAATAGTTTTATCTAGTAATAGTAATAGTAAAAATTCAAGCACAAATAAAAACAACATAGTCTTACCTAGTAATATCAGTAGTACAAATTCAAACACAAATAAAACCAAAATTTTGAATCCAAGTCCCAAAAACCACCACAAGACAGATACAAATCATACGATATTTTTTCTCGACCTTGTCGTTCTCCTATTCGGGTAATTGTCTACTTCACTTTGGACTGTCCATATAATATTTTGTGTTGGTGGGTCTTCACGTCCTTCACCTTCTTCTAAATATTACCAAGTGTGACTTTTTCATTTTAAAATTTAAGACCTTGTCGTTCTCATCTAGTTGGTCTTGACAACCTTCACCAATATGATCATTTCCGGCAATCGAATACAGTTGTACTAAGTATTACCAAGTGTGACTTTTTCATTTTAAAATTTAAGAATACTGATTGTTTACATTTTTATCTAATTTCTCCTGCACTTAAGCTTCCAGTGGTGCGACTCTTTTATCCAACCCATCAACTTTGTCCTCAATTATCTTCAACCGTTCTCCCATATCTTTTTGATACTGTTCCGAGCTCCACCACTTTAGTCAAAGGTGTGTTCTTGGATGGTTTAATAGCAACTATTTTCTCATCCACCGCACTCTCAAGTTTCTCTTCAAATCGAGAAGCTACATCTTAGTTGTACATCTCCTTAAACCATATGGTGTACCCCTGAAGACGCTGCATCTAATTGTCAACAAGGACAACATGCTTTCATCCTCGTCATATTTTTCATGTGATTGTAAACAAGGAAGAAAAATTAAAAACATAATAATCCAAAATAATTCACATGCAAACGATAACTAACCTTAGTTGTACCAAGTTCTTCGTTTATTTTCGAAAGAGAAAATCCTTTCATTTCGCTTTTCTTGAACTTTGTCTTGCACATCCTAGGCCAATTTTTGTCTGCACCTAAAATAGCTTCTCGGAATTTATTCTCCAATTCTGCAATTGCATCAAACGCTAAAAGATATACTAGACACACAAGACAGATATACTTAGACTTAGCTTCAATTATTAGATGTAATAACAATGATTAATACTTCAAATAAAATTTACCTCTATAGGAATATAGAAACCTAAAATCGGCCATAATACACCATCATCCTTAATGACCCCACCAAAATGATTCATCGTGTGCGATCTTTTGTAGCAGGTGATCAAATGACAATCTCCCACAAGAAAATGTCTTACATAAATTAAGATCATCCACCATTCTTAGAAAGAATGGCTCCACATATGTAGCATCTTCTCTAGTTTTTGTCCTCCCTATGATAATGTTGGATAAGAAGTAGATGACCGCCATCTTCAACCTATCTCAAGATGGTTCCATTTCCTCCAACATTCTTGCAATATCTAATTGTTGATCCCGCCTCAAAATATTTTTTGGCGAAATTCATACTGCAAGCCTGCGTATAATGGAGTTGATAGTTGTTGCAGTCCAATCCCGATATCAAGGTGTGTTCCCATAGACTATAGCGGGTGGAAACATCATTTACCGCAAACCAGACTTCCTTTTCCTTCTCAATGCCGATAAGCTTATGGTTTTTTCCCTCATCATGTGAAAAATATATTTTAATTTTGTATGCTTCTCAAACCAACCCATTTCTACACTATTAAGCGGGGAAACTATAAAGAGTTCTTAGAGCCCCATGGTTAAATCACCTTGCGGATATCTTAATTTTCTTCTTGTATTACGTCGGCGGGAAGTACATCTTCATTAGTTGTAGAGCTTTTGTTTCCTCTTCAGAATCCTACAAACATTCTGTCATACCAAATATTACCAAGTTATACTTTTTTCAGAAATTTTTACGAAAACTAGTTTTATCTAATTATAATACCATTACATACAAAATCAGATTATTTTTATCTACGTACACCAACCTGAAGTTTACAAATAAATCTGAAATGAGCTCAAGAGCAAATATATTATGAAACTATGAATTGCTTCAGCAATCCTATTATTTCTTCCTAACAAAACCATGTAGTTTTCCCTAGTTCTACTTCTACCTAGCAAAAATAACTCTTTCCAACTATATCACGAAATAATTCAAACTACTTACCGTTGCTTCACCGCCACTCACGGTTCGTCTGCTACTTCCCTAATCTTTGTCTCCTTCTTCATTCGTACAGACTTCCTCCTTAATAATCTGAGCCAGAGATTCCACATTTCCATCTTTTACCTCTTCAAACTCTTCATTCGTTCGAACAACAACAGCTATGGCATGCTTCTTCTTTTTTCATCTCGTTTTATGTGGCATATTTCCTCCAACATTTAAGAACCAATTGAATTTCTGAAAAACGAAACATCCATCTGAATTTGCCGAGTCGTGAAATAAAAGGAAATCAAATCGACATGAATAAGATGAAAGACTTAGCTTTGTTCTTTCTATGATTGACTCAGGTGAGAAATCGCGGAGTGAAATTGGAGGCTGGTGAAATAAAGTTCTCGGTGAAATTAGAGATGAATTATTATGCTCGAAATCGCGTGTGTATAGTCTTCTGAATTTGATAGGTGTTTGTCTTTTCAATTTTGATTTTTAGATTTTAAATTAGATCTGATCGAATTTAGTGGGCGGGTTTTACCCAGGTATAAGGTGTAATTTTTCTTACCAGGCAGGTAACTAGGTAATAAATCCATTTTCCAAATTTAAAATAAATCAAAATAAAATTCGTTTTATAAAGTAGATATTTGATATTTGATTTGGAGATAGAAATGGAAAGACTTGTTAGATGAAGAATTGTTATTAGTTAGTAAAGATCCTATTTAATCTAATATATGAAAGTAGAATCCCTTCTCCATCAGAGGACACGTCAGCTCTTAAAAATTGGTCACGTAATCGCACTCTATTTTTGTTGATTCTTACTTCACCGTCTTCTCAGTTCATTTCTAGCTCTTGCCTGTTCCAAAACTCTCTAATTTTGGTAACCTTAACACTCCCCTCCTTCTTCTTCTTCTTCTTCTTCCTCCCATGAATCGCAAAACTCCCCATACGATCCAGAATTGTTTGAATCTTTTCTCCCAATTTACTCCACATTAGTCTCCAATCCCCCAATTTATTCTACAATCCTCGATTTCCTTCAACCCAGAAGATTCATCTCACCAATTTTCAGATTCTCATCCCAGGTCAGTAAGCCTTCTCAGCTTCTCCGTCTTCTCATTTACGCTTTCAATCTTTTCGAATTCGCACCGTATAAAAAGGCACATCCAATCACAATATTGGGGGAAAATTTTCAAAATTTGGTCAATTATATCTTGTTTTTGTGTATGTGCGGGTGGTTCTTGTACAGCTTTTTACTTATTTGCTTTATTGTGAAAGATGGTTGTTAGTTAGACACTTATATTTTACTGTGCAAAGTAGACATTTTTATTTCTTTTGCGATATTACATTATTTAATCTCATGTTACTGCTACATTCATTCACTACTGATACTTTAAGGCCAATGTAGCTTGTCAATGTTTCCATTTTTTTGTTCTTCAATTATATCTTCCATTTAAGCATGACAATAGATAAACATAGTTGAATTTAAAAAACAATAAAGAACATTCAGCCGTGTGTGCAATAACTTTTGTTTCTCTGCTTTAATTTAATTTGGTAATGATGTGGAACTTTGCAGGTTAATACCACCATACATAAGCTAACAATTCGTGATTTTGGAAGTGTCAAAATGGTTGTAAGTCTATTGATTTCACTGTATGTTCATGAGTTAGATCTTGGTTAAAATCATTAGATTTAGTTATTGAAGGACTTTTTGATTACTGATTTGATGCTATTGTCCTTCAGGTTCTAGGAGAGCCTAACTTATGATATATATGTTAAAGGTATTATCGAGCTCCCGAACACATATTTAAAGCAACTGAATATAAGAAGCCATCGGTACATGGTATGTAGGTTATGTCATGGCTGAACTTTTGCTTGGACAGGTGAGAAAAGAATAAACTGAAGTAATTTCCGGTTTTTTTTTAATTTTAGTCTCTTCCTCGGTGCTCTCCATTACCTATATAGCCTATATTCCTTGGAAAACGAAGTTTTGATCAATTGGTAGAGATCATTAAAGTAAATATTATATTTGTATAATCTCTTTATTTGCATTTTTTTTCTTTATGCTGAGTTTACCACATCTCAATCTCTAAGGGCGTGTTCGTTTGTCCAGTCGACTGGTCCAGTCAGATGGAGCTGACAATTGATGTTCATTTTTTTCAAAAAATGAGGGTCATCCTACTGGACCATCCGACTGACTCTCAAAAACGCAGGCAAATATTTTAAACTGGAGCTGGACCATCCAGCTGAGTCTAAACGAAGCAGTTGACTGGAGCTGGATCAGTCAGAAAAACAAAAAGACAATTTTTACTCCTAATAAAATTTTAAAACTACAAGTAAACTAGGTCATCTATTCATCTCTTCGACGCCTCCGTTCTTCAGCTTTTTCGTCTCTCTGTCTCTCTCTCAAATCAATCCTCCATGAAAGGTGCTTGATTTTTCTCGCCATCTCGTCTCTCTCTCTCTCTCTCTTTCACAATCTCTCACGCACTCTCTCTCTCTCTCTCTCTCTCTCTCTCTCTCTCTCTCTCTCTCTCACTCCCTCTCTCTCTCTCTCTCGCTCAGAGCTTCATTCTTCTCCATGTATTGTTGAAAGGTTTGTTCTCTCTTTAACTCTCTCACACTCTCTCTCGTAGATCTTCGTTTCTCTGCTTATTTCGCTTCTGCGTTTTGGTAATTGTTATTTCTCTTCGCCTCTCTCTCTCAAAAATCAGGATTTGACTTCTGGGTTTTGCTAATCAGCTTCTTCGTCTCTTTGATCCTCTGCAGGTCATCCTCACAATGTTTTGCTGCTTCAGTTTTCGATTAACGCCTTTGTAATGTCTTAAACCTTTCTCAGAAGTTGACATGAACTAATGTTTTTAGCTATTGAACTTTGATACCAAAGGGTTGCAGCGAATAAACATCATAGACTACGTGATAGTTTCTTATGCACCGATTGGAAATGAAAATCATATTTGTAGTTTGAATTGTTGATTGCTTATTTTTTTCTGCTTGTTGATGATGATAGCTATAGCTTTAGGGGTTGTTTAGCTTTCGTGAAAAGTAGTCATTTTGGAGATCTTGTTGATAGTCTCTTCAATGTGTGCAAGTAAAGATGGAAATGTGCGTTTCTCTTCCAGTTTTTTGTTATTGCTTTTTGTTTGTTCCTTTAGTGAGTATGCATGTTGATGATTAGAAAGAGGGAAAATTTCTTGGATTCAGAAATCGTTTGTGCATAGTTCATAGTTCAAAATCGTTTGTGCATAGTTCATAGTTCATAGTTCAATATGTGCAAGTAAAGAGGTTGTTTGTTTGAGTTTAATGTGATTGATTTAGAAATCGTTTTTTAAATCTTGAACAACTTTATTGTCCGTCTTGTGAATCACGGTGTAGGCTCTGTATAAAAACTCGTACTCCGCAGCTTATTTTTATAGGTTCCATCCACTCTGAAAAACCAAGTAATACGCTTAGTGTAAATGCCTTGTTTCAGTTGTTTATTTGTATTGTCCATTTTTCAGTTGTTTATTTGTCGACCGTGTATTTGTTTTTGAAATTATTGTTTTTGGATTTAGAACCTTGACACATCTAGCAATCAGATTTGGTTGCTTTTTTTTTATTCATGTCTCTGATTGTTTCGATTAGGAAGTCTCAAGAGAAGGAGGTTTCATGTTTGTGATGCATCTAGATTGTTTTTTTTTTTTTGTCAAAATTCTGCATTACTAGTAGTTTTGACCCACTTGCTGAATCGTAAGGTTATGATTGTTACAGAAATTCAACATTGAGAAGTTGCAGCTCATCGAGGCAGAGAAGCAGAAGATCAGAGAACAATGACAACCATCCCTGGTTATGATTATCTTTTTTTTGGCTTATTGATCTGTTTATAGATACAGTAAGTGATAGTGAAGGCTCAAGATAGAAGATGGTGAAAGCTCAAGATTGAAGATGGTGAAAGCTTAAGATTTGCATAAGGGTTATGTTTTGATTGTAGCATCAAACATGGTTATGTTGCATTTGAGTTTTGTTTTTATATTAGTGATCAAACATATTTATAAATGCAAATTTGGATTTTAATTTACAATTTAATATGAATTTATATGCATTTGACTTTTTAAAATGAATTTTTTTTCCAACTGTTTTATTATTACGAAATCAGTGATAGTCTTCGGTTACAAATTTCTGAAGAAACAAAGGACACGAATGATACAATTTCCATTGATAATTAGTTTGTAAAATCTGTCTTGCCAACATATCTGCACACATATTCCCTCCACGATATTTAAAGGTAAATCGGACCGAAGAAAAACATGATTTCCATTGAGATATAGTCTGTAGATAAAAGCGGAGTTGAAAGTTCTTTCCTTTGTTGCGTAGCTGGTCATTGAGACCTAAATTATCTCCTTCAAAAATGATGTTTGTATATCCCAAAGACCAAGCAGCTTGCATAGCCCAAATCAATGCAGAACACTCTGCTTCATCAACATGACTTCGTCCTTCGAAACGACCCATTCCACAATCCAAGAAAGTCCCATGGTGATCATGAATAATCCAGCCAAGTCCAGAATCTGAATTCCCAAAATGATGTGAAACATCATAATTACACTTAACCATACCTGGTGGTGGTCGTTGCCATTTATGAGAAGTAGACCGTCTGCTACCTGGAATTGTATCCAAAACAGTGAATGGAAGTTCTGTATGTCTGATCCATTCTTGAACATCCTGATATGCTCGTTCTAGAGTGGTCGTAGCGAGGATTGATTTTTGTGAAAAAAGTAGTTCATTTCGGCTCTTCCATAGACGCTAAACTATCCAAAAGGGAATGCGTTTGAGATCATTTGATGAGCAACGCTTATAGAATTGTATGACCGTGCATAGCTTTTCTTCGAAAGAGTCAGTTTGATCTAGCAAATTTGATAGAGGAATACCAGATAGCCGCCACACTTCCATTGCGTATGGACATGTAAAAAATGCATGGGATGCTGTTTCTTCTGAGGCTAAACAGCGAGGACAAAGAGGATCAACTTTAATATGGCGTGATCGTAAAGTACTTCGAAGAGCGAGTGCTTTAGAACTTATTCTCCAGAAAAAGTGGTGCAACTTCAGAGGTAAATCTAGTTGCCAAATATCCTTTGCAAGATCAGGATTAGTTGCAAGTGGAGGTGTCTCTCTATTAGTCTCATCCGATGCTCGTTCTTTTGCAAAATGGTAGCCCGATTTGACGGAATATATACCAGAAGTAGTGTGTGACCATATAACTGAGTCAGAGCGAGGTATTGGCGGTAGAAACACCTTTTGAATTGTAGCATGGTCTCGTACATCAATGAGTTCTGTAATCTGCTCTGTGTCCCATTGTCGAGTTTGGGGATCAATAAGTATATGACTGGTAGTTGAGGATTAGTATAGGGGAGTAAACGAGGTGTTATCACTGGATGTGGTAACCAATTATCAGAAATAACTGTTGCTTGTCCGTCTCCTATTTGTGCTTGAAGACCATGTTTCAGTAAATCACGACCAAACAACAGAGACTGCCATCCATAAGAAGGTTGCGTGCCTTTTTTGCAGATAACAAAGATGTTGTTTTGTAATATCGGCGCTTCAATACCCGTGTAAGAAGTGTATCCGGTCTTTCAAGAATTTTCCATGCCTGATTAGCTAAGAGAGCTTGATTGAATAAATGAAGATCCCTGAAACCTAAACCCCCTTGTTGTTTCGAATAACTTAGTTTCTTCCATGCCATCCATGCCATTTTCATTTTTTCTGGTGTATATCCCCACCAAAAACGTCCAAGCATACTATCGATGTCAGAACATAACTCTTGTGGAAGTTTAAAGACATTCATTGAAAAAATCGGCATGGCCATTGCTACAGATTTGATGAGTACTTCTTTGCCCGCTTGAGAAAGAAAACGTGTTTGCCAACCTGAGATTACTATTGACGTTATCTTTGATGTACTGAAACATTTGGGATTTCTTTCGTCCAAATTGCTCTGGTAGTCCAAGGTATTTTCCACCTCCCCCCACATTTGGGATTTGCAAGATCTGACGAATTGTGTCCCTCGTGTGTTGAAAAACATTGGATCCAAAAGTGATCGAAGACTTTTCCAGGTTAATCAATTGTCCTGAAACCTTCTCATAATCTTGAAAAATGGTGAGGAGATTATGACTGTTACTAATATCAGCTCGGAGAAAGAATAAAGAATCGTCGGCAAACAACATGTGTGATATGGATGGCCCTCCAATACTTATGCGTATTGGCTGTATGGTTTGCTGTTTCTCAGCTTTAATCATTAAGGAACTTAAAACATCCGCACAGAGAATGAAGATATAAGGTGACAAAAGGTCTCCTTGACGTATGCCTATACTTGGCGATATATGACCATACGGGCTTCCATTAATCAACACTGAATATGATACAGTTCTAATACATTCCATGATCCAACCTATCCAAGTCTCTGTAAATCCCTTCTTCCGCAAGACTTCCTCAATGAAGGCCCACACTAAACGATCATAAGCTTTACTAACATCCGTTTTAACAGCCATGTATGAGTTAGCACACCGTTTGCGTACCTTAAGAGAATGGAATACTTCATGGGCAAGGAGAACGTTATCATTGATCTGTCGTCCGGGGATGAATGCAGCTTGTTGTTCAGTAACTATAGCAGGCAGTATATTCTTGAGACGTCCAATCAGTATCTTGGTGATGGCCTTGTAAACTACATTGCACAATGCTACTGGTCGAAAGTCTTTGAAAGTTTCTGGGTGTGTTATTTTCGGGATAAGACAGAGATTTGTGTGGTTGAAGTCACGGGGCATTACTCCAGTGGTAAAAAAATTGTTGATTTCAACTGTGACTGTGCTTCCAAGAATATCCCAATATTTCTGATAAAAACAAGCAGTAAGGCCATCTGGGCTAGGGGACTTTGTTGAACCGATTGCAAAAATGGCGTCTTTAACTTCTTTGATAGTAATCGGTTTTGTGAGATCTCTGTTCATATCAGGAGAAACCACAAAGCCAATATTGTCCAAAACCTCAGTTATATGTCGTGGGTCTGAAGAAGTGTATATTGATGAAAAATAAGTTTGTGCCTCTGCAGCAATATTTGAGTTGCCTTCCAGTAGATTGCCTTGTTGATCTTTAATACTTAAAATCGTATTGGGTACCCTTCTGTTTCTTGTAACAGCATGATAGAATCTTGAATTATGGTCCCCCTTATTCAGTCATGTATTTCTACTTTTATTTCTCCAGAATTCCTCTTCATCTTGATATGCCTGAACTAACTCCCTCCTGAGTGACATTATCTCTGTAATCGGAGCAAAAGAAGAATGAGCCATATCAATTTCCCTGGTTAGCTCTTTTATACGTTTTGCTGAATTAGTTTCGATTGTTTTCTTCCACTCTGATATAACATGCTTGCAGCGTTTGATACGAGACGTTAGAGGAGCGTTTTCATTTATACCAGTAAGCCATCCAGATTTAATAACTGATGCAAGTTCCTCATGTTGGCATAACCGAGAATCGAACTGAAACTGTTTGCGACCATAATCAGTATGTTTACGTATCTGAACCAAAGCAGGTCTGTGATCTGATTCAATCTTCTCCAGATAAAGAACCCGAGATGCAGGAAATGTAGCTCTCCACTCATCATTCCCCATGGCACGATCCAGCCAACACTCAACATTGTGGGAATAACGTTTGCCACTCCATGTCATATTGTCTCCTATAAATGGAAGATCTTGTAGGCGACAATGGTGAACCATGTTTCGGAAATTTGTAAGACTCCAAACTTCTCGAGGGTTACCTCCTCTCTTATCCGTTGTGTTGAGAATTTCATTAAAGTCTCCATTAAGGAGCCATATACCAATACGATTTACTGCTAATCTCTCTAACCTCTCCCACAGAATGTGACGTAATTCTCTAACATGATGACCGTAAATGAAGGAATAGTAGAAAGAGAAATCTTTATTACATATTTTACAATCCATCATACATTCATCAACTGAAAAGAAAACAACATCAACAGAAAGCTTCCACATTAAAGCAATACCACCACCAATTCCTAAAGGAGAAACACATCGAACTCTGTCATATCCCAATTGAGCAGCCACATCTCGTACAGTATCATCAGAGTTCTTCGTTTCAATGAGAAAGAGTATGTCCGGGGAATAAGTTGCCTTAAACCCTTGAAGGTGTCAAACCACCAGGGACCCTTTCAACCCTCGGCAGTTCCAAAACATTGTGTTCATCCTGGTTCCGGTGGCTTCTGGCCCACCGAACCCTCTCCATTAGTTGTGGTGTGTTGATGCTCAGCAGTTGGAGCACCAGAAGGACATGAATGTCCGGATGGTATGCTGTACCAATTTAGTGATTCTCGCATCTCACCCTGAATCCTTGTGCGCTTAGTGATATACTCATCATAGCCTTGAGATACCATAGCCTGTCGCAGTTCACTGCAGATGAGAGTCGGTGAAGAAGGAGATCCCGATTCCTCAGTCTTCCGCTTCTTCGATGCCGTCTCTTGAGTCTCCTCGTAACCACCCAGGGAAGCAGAGGCCCCTTGTTCCTGTCGATTGTCATCACGCGGAGGAAAGTATTCCGATAAGTCATCGCCTTCGCTATCGTTGTTATCATCATGAGGATCTTCACCCGAACCGGTGTCATTATTGCGCGTGCAGTCATTTGCATCATGAGTCATCATTCCACACAGATTGCAGAATCCCCTAAGTTTCTCGTAGCGAAGCTTCAACACAGCAGTATGTGTGCCAAACTGAAACGTCCGCTGGAAACGTAGGGGGTGATCGGTGTGCAGCAGTAGGCGGACCCTGACATAGTCGACATTTAATGCCCCTTCTCCCGTGAAATCAGTTTCCAGAAACTCACCAAGGGAGCGACCAATTTGAATGACCATCCTTGCCGTGAGGAATTGTGGAGGGATGCCTTTAATCTGGACCCAAAAGGCGAGATACTTCAACGAATCATTATTGAAATTGGGGTACCAGCGTTGAAGCACACACATCCATTCATTAAATGACCATGGGCCTCGTTTCAAAACAGAGATTAGAGCCGTCTCGTTTTGGGAGATGAATTGAATGCGTTGATTTGGGAGAATCCTACCAAAGGCTTCATCACCCAAGCCCCAAAGTCGCGGAAGTGCTGTCATCATAGCGCATAAATTTTTCTTGCGACCGTTGACCGGTTTAGAAATGAGACAGAATTGCATCTCTGCAGCCGCCTCTTCACATAAATCCAAAGGAAGTTGGATTACAGTATCATTAACACCAAGATCGATCTCTTGAATTTGCTTTCTGAGTTTATCTGCCATGATTAATATGAACAGAGGGATCGAATAATGTCCACTCGTGTTTGTAACCGATGACAATAAACCAGAACAGAGTATATATATGTCGGGAAAAACCGTTGGATATTGAGTAACTGGTTTCTCGTTACTCATCTCTGACGTAACCACCGATAACCGGCGAAACAAACTCTCCGGAGAGAGACTCAGATGGCGGTTGTTGACCAAAGAAGAGAATCGCCATAACAATCGCCATAACCGTTCCATTGTTCTCTCCTAAAAAATGTAAAAATCTAACAATTATCGAAGTATCGGGACCAACCCGTTTGATTTTTAAAGTACACACAACTAAATTTGAGACTGTTGATACAATCGAGTTAGTTTTTTTAAAACGGTATATTAATTTAATATCCTTTCAACAATGATAATCAAACCTATAAAACAGTGATGTGCAAACACATCTATTCTATTAATTTAAAATGACTATACAAAATTAACATTTCTTTAACGTGTTATTTCCAATATTTGACATTACAATTTAATTAAAGTTTTAAAATTCATTAAGAAAAATAATAGTGTTAAATCAATTTCTAACTAATTAATTAATAATATATATCAATATCTTTTTTATTTAAATAGAAATGTAAAATTTCTTTTTAATTATAACATAATATTTTAGAAATCTTTTTTAAACTCTTTCAATGTTTTAAAATTATTAATAATTTCGTAATTACTATTAAATTTAACTGAATTATTTAATCTATAAATGAAAATAAACAAAATCCTATGCTATTATATATATATATATGGGAAGGGAGAAAGGACATACAACTAAATTTGAGACTGTTGATCCAGTCAAGTTAGTTGATTAAAACGATATATTAATTTAATATCCTTTCAACAATGATAATCAAACCTATAAAACAGTGATGTGCAAACACATCTATTCTATTAATTTAAAATGACTACACAAAACTAACATTTCCTTAACGTGTTATTTCCAATATTTGACATTACAATTTAATGAAAGTTTTAAAATTCATTAAGAATAATAGTTTTAAATCAATTTCTAACTAATTAATTAATAATATATATCAATATATTTTTTATTTTGAATAGAAATGTAAAATTTCTTTTTAATTATAATATAATCTCTTAGAAATCTTTTTTAAACTCTTTCAATGTTTTAAAATTATTAATAATTTTGTAATTACTATTAAATTTAACTAAATTATTTAATCTATAAATGAAAATAAACAAAATCCTATGCTATTATATATATATATATATATATGGGAAGGGAGAAAGGACATACAACTAAATTTGAGACTATTGATCCAATCGAGTTTGTTAATTAAAACGGTATATTAATGTAATATTCTTTCAACAATGATAATCAAACCTATAAAACAGTGATGTGCAAACACATCTATTCTATTAATTTAGAATGACTATACAAAACTAACATTTCTTTAACGTGTTATTTCCAATATTTGACATTACAATTTAATGAAAGTTTTAAAATTCATTAAGAATAATAGTTTTAAATCAATTTCTAAATAATTAATAAATAATATATATCAATATCTTTTTTATTTTAAATAGAAATGTAAATTTTCTTTTTAATTATAATAGAATCTTTTAGAAATCTTTTTAAACTCTTTCAATGATTTAAAATTATTAATAATTTCGTAATTATTATTAAATTTAACTGAATTAGTTAATCTATAAATGAAAAAAAATCCTATGCTATTATATATATATATATATATTCATAATTAAAATATAATTAATTATTTAATACACAAATTATTTTAAAAAAAATAAAGCATATAATTTAAGTAAGTATAGACATAAATTAAAAATAATTTAGTACATCACCGGTTCCACTTTCTAATTTAATTAAAAAGAAAATAAAAATAAACTATTTATAATAAATTATCAAATCAAATAATAAATGTAATTAGATAATTCAGTACATCGATTATTTTAATACATCATAAAATCAAGTTAGAATAAACATACACATAAAGCAACATGAGTTAATATATTTCTGAACATATTTTAACTAATAAAAATTAAAAAAGTGAATAGAATAAGACTCAAAATTTCATATTAATAATTATTAAGTTATAGAATTTAAAAATATTAACAATAAAGTCGATATATTTTTAACATGATAAAAGTAGGATTGATGTTTTATAGTTTTCGATTTTTCATCGGTTATTCCGTCAAAACATTCAAGATATTCGAAATCCGTATTTGACGAATTAGTCCATTTTGATAAAGATTTGTAAAAAATGAATTTTGACCACTAAATACGCGTTAAGAAGATAGATTAACCCATTACAACTATGAAAACATTAAAAATGAACTTGACAGATCAAATAAACGGATTACTTATTTTGACTATCACTAATCATAATTATATTTATATAAAAGTATACATTTGATTTTGAAATCACTAATTATTCAATATATAACATATATTATTCTATAAAATATACAAAATAAAATAAAATTTATATCATATAATTTTATATAAAAAATTCAAATTAAATTATCACCAAATTATTTTCTAAAATATAATCTCGTGGTATAGCACGGGTTAGGACATAGTTTAGTTTAATTATCAACACAAAAAATTAAATAAACTATCATTTACATGACATCAGAACACAAATATTTTTTAAAAAATACATAAACGGGAAAATTAAAAGAGGAGAGTGGAGATTTTATAAACAAACTCAATTCTATTTTCATTTTCCCCCTCCATATTTTCTTTCCAAACTCATTCTTATTTTTAAAAACAGGCAAAACTGTATGTTATTTCTAACTTAAATACACCAATGAACAAAATTTAACCAATGAACCCAAGCCAAAATAAAAACTTAGAAAATGTTGTGAATTGTTATATTTTATTAATGAGACCAAATGGTCTTTATATATAAGTTTACACAAAGGATCAATATGGTAATATTCCATAAATCTATTCCTTGTCTATAAAGGAAAATATCTAATTATCTTAAGGATCGGTTATGTTAATAACCTCTATATGGATCGGTCTGTATTGAGTCCATTAAACCAAACGGTTCATAATACTCCCCTTTGGACGAAATGACCGAACCCGATGCAGCCAAGGATCTTTGTAATACGCTTGGGGATGCTGCCTCATTAAAACCTTTCTAAGGAAAACCCAGTGGGACAAAACCTTAGCGAGGAAAAAGAGTAGAGCACGTATTACTCCCCCTGATTTAGACATCACTAAAGTCCCTTAGTCGGTGCATGCCGATCTGATACACTAGTTTCTTGAGCGTGGAGGTTGGAAGCGACTTCGTGAACAAGTCAACTGAGTTGTCACTTGAACGGACTTGAAGCACTTGTATTTCTCCAGCCTTCTGGAGATCGTGAGTGAAAAAGAATTTCGGCAGAATGTGCTTTGTCCGGTCTCCCTTGATGTATCCATCCTTTAGTTGAGCTATGCACGCAGCATTGTCCTCATAAAGTACGGTTGGTTCATCATTTCCATCTGCCATCCCACAATCTCGCCTTATGTGCTGAGTCATCGATCTCAACCAAACACATTCACGGCTGGCTTCATGAATCGCCAAAATTTCTGCGTGATTAGACGATGTGGCCGTGAGCGTCTGCTTCATGGATCGCAATGAAATTGCGGTTCCTCCGTGAGTGAACACATATCCTGTCTGAGATCGTCCATTGTGTGGATCCGATAGATAACCTGCATCAGCAAAACCAGCTAAACCTTTGTCGTTATGGTTAGTGTAAAATAGACTCATGTCCTTCGTTCCTTGTAGGTAACGAAGTATATGTTTAATCTCGTTCCAGTGCCTCTGGGTCGGACAAGAACTAAATCTTGATATGAGGTTCACGGCAAAACAAATGTCTGGTCTAGTATGACTAGCCAAATATAATAACGCTCCTATGGCACTGAGATATGGTACTTCGGGACTAAGGACTTCTTCATCCTTTCTCTTCGGACCGAATGGATCACTGTCCAATCCAAGGCTTCTCAGCACCATTGGGCTGCTCAATGGGTGGGCCTGATCCATATTAAATCTCTTGAGTACCTTTTCTGTATATGCCATTTGATGCACAAGGATTCCGTCTTTGACGTACTCAAGCTGTATTCCCAAACAGAACTTAGTCTTTCCTAAGTCTTTCATTTCAAATTCGGCCTTTAAATATTCAACTGCTTGGGCGATTTCACCAGAGGTTCCGAGGATATTCAAATCATCCACGTATACTGCTATAATTACAAATCCTTTGTTTGCAAACTTCTTTATAAAGATACACGGACTGATGGGATCATTTCTATAGCCTTCTTTGACTAGATACTCACTCAATCTATTATACCACATGTGCCCACTTTGTTTCAGTCCGTATAAGGATTTGTTCAGCCTAATGCAGTGTTCTTCGCGAGAACTTTTCTTATCTTTAAGCTCAATACCCTCTGGTAATCGCATATAAATCTCATTATCCAGTGGACCGTATAAATAGGCGGTTACTACATCCATTAACCGTAAATCCAATTTTTCTCTTATGGCCAGACTTATCAGGAATCGGAATGTCGTTGCATCCACCACAGGGGAGTATGTCTCCTCGTAATCGATTCCTGGTCTTTGTGAGAATCCTTGTGCCACAAGCCGTGCTTTGTGTCGAACAATCTCTCCTTGTTCGTTTCTCTTCCTCACAAAGACCCATTTATGTCCAGTTGGGATTATATCTCGAGGTGTCCGAATTATGGGACCAAAAACCTCTCTCTTCTTTAAAGAGTTTAACTCCACGTTTATGGCTTCTTTCCATTTAGCCCAATCAGATCGTTGAGTGCACTCATTAATTGACGTGGGTTCTAGATCCTCATTCATAATCTCAAGTGCTACATTGCATGCAAATATATCATCGACGTCGACGTCTTTTCTGTTCTATTGGATTCCGGACATAACAAAATTTATTGAGATCTCATTGTTATCGGGAACTTCAGGACCATGAGGCTCGGCGTCCCGAGCATCATTTTGCGGCTCTTTAGGTTCATTTGTGTTCGGTCCATCTACTATCTCCTCGGTCTGAATTTCAGCACCTTTCTTAGATTTCCGAGGAGCCTTATCTTTGGAACCAATAGGTCTACCACGCTTTGCTCGTGGCTTAGACTCTGCAGCAACTTTCGGTCCATCATGGACATCAATTCGTATTGGTGCATTCACGGCTGATATATACGATTTAGTTACTCTCTGCGTTCTGTGTATGTACATGTGCCACGGAGTGTTCCACACTTACCCCCATGGACATACACTAATCATCAAAGGCTCTGGAGGTAACTCACCCGCATTATCCATACAGATGGTTTTTAAAGGAAAATCTGGAAAGTGTGCCCGTTGGCGAATTATCTGCACAAGGAGTCTTGCAAATGCCAAGTTCCGTGTTGACAATAAGCATACATGTGACCATCGTGTAGATGCGTTAATGAGGACCATGAAATATCGGAACGTCCCACAAGGTGGGTGGATTGCTCCGCATATGTCTCCTTGAATTTTTTCCAGGAAATTTATCGTTTCCTTAGTCACTTTTACTGGTGACGGCCTTACAATCAATTTACCTTGTGAACACGAAGCACAAGTTTGAATTTTCGGGATCACTCTCCTTTCTTTCAAGGCGTGTCCTCTCGTGTTTAATATCAATTTCCGCATCATTCCTAACCCGGGATGTCCCAGCCGGTCATGCCATAAAGTGAACATATCCGTAAAAGTTTTGTTTACGTTGGCATTGGCTTCTATCATACTAATTTTTATACAGTATAAGCTCGTAGCTATAGCAGGTATAGTCTCAAGGACTTTCTTTTGGCCTTGGGCGATTTTAACTATCTGGAGAAATTCTCTGTTTCCTCCGCCCATTGTTTCCACATGAGAACCATTCAGACGAATGTCTTTAAAACTCAATAAGTTTCGATTTGAGCTTGGTGAAAACAATGCATCAGGGATTTCTAGATGCGTGCCTTTAGGCATTAAAATGTTGGTCTAGCCGTAGCCTTCTATAAGGCCGGCCGGTCCTGCTATAGTACTTACGTTTGCCTTTTTGAGTGTAAGATTTATGAAGTATCTTTTATCTTTTAGAATCGTGTGGCTTGACCCACTATCCACCACGAACTCGTCCATACTTCATAAAACAAGAATTTATGTCTTAAAAGCCTTAATAATATTATTCATTAAACACCAAAGAAATAAAATTCAAAGACATAAAATCCAAACACAAATAAAAGCAACATGAACTGGAAAAACTTAAAATCTCGGATTCACTTCAATCAATTATAGAACTACCCTCACAGTCCGAGGTTTCTTCCTCATCATTTGTCTCGGGGTTATCCATCTCCTCGCACCGTTTGAACAATTCATCACATTCTTTGATGAGTTCTTTGGTTGCCAGTCCTCTTCTGAGGTATTGGTAAAGATCATGATATTTTGTGAAACTTTCAGCCTTGAGCCTTAAGATTTTATCTCGCGGATTGAGTGTGGCGATGGTCCTTTCCAAAAGGTCCTCATCTGTCACCACTTCGCCACATAGCATGAGGCCATAAACGATTTTCATAATGGCAAAGTGATATTCATCTGCGTTTTCACAAT
Source organism: Isatis tinctoria (assembly GCA_010577795.1). Classification (NCBI taxonomy): domain Eukaryota; kingdom Viridiplantae; phylum Streptophyta; class Magnoliopsida; order Brassicales; family Brassicaceae; genus Isatis; species Isatis tinctoria. The sequence continues at coordinate 14,617,258 of CM021245.1, read as the reverse complement.
ATTTAAAACTGAGAGTCGCCCATCCTTCCAGGGAGTCTTTCCATAATATCATTGAGAACCGTTCACCTAACTTGGTCCAAAGAACAAATGGGTCCTTAATATCTTGGTACTCATCTCTCAGGTTTTCATGGAGATGGAAGCGCATAATTGTTATGGCTCTTTCCCTTTGGCTTTTTATTTCATGATTGCCATCTATGATGCATCTTCTGAGTCCCCTAGTTTCCAAAGCATTTCTTGTGCTCATCACCCATTCTAGGAAATTGCCTCCATAGAGGTTTAGGACCGGGTAAACTGAGTTGTCCCTAGCCATCTGAAAATATCCAACAATTTTCAGTTAGGACTTTTAAATATGATCCGGACCTTAGGAATATAGCCGGTCATGCATTAAATTTTCACTTAGGACTTTTTAATAAAATCCGGACCTTAGGAATATGGCCGGTAGTGTTTATCCGAGTTTAAGCTTTACAATCAATCAAGCAATTTGAGCAATCAAACAATTAACTATATGGGCCGATTTTTATTAATGGTTTATGCACTTGGAATTTTCTATTTTTAATTTAATCCTTAATTAAAAGTTAATCCTAAACTTTTAAGAAAAGGAAAAACAATTAAAAGGATAGATCTTTAAAGGAAAAGGATATTATCTAAGACTTTCCTTTTTACTAAAACGAAGGAATTAGATTTTCCTATTTGGAATAGGATTATGATTATTATCATTAATTAAAAGTTAATCCTTAACATTTAAGAAAAGGAAAAACAATTAAAAGAATAATTTCTTAAAGGGAAAATGATATTTCTAAAACTTTCATTTTTCCTAAAAGGAAGGGATTTAGAGATTTCCTATTAGAATTAGGATTAGGGTTTTAGGGTTTAGGCACAAACTATTTTTCTTTTCTTCTTCCTCATGGAAGATTTTTTTTTTCTTTCTTAGGGTTTTTTTTTGTTTTAAAAACAATCAAGGATTAAACAAGATGATCTAACAACCTAACTCACAAGATTCATGCAGCCGATTTTCAAGAGATGATGATGCAAACCGATTTTAACAATTATCAAGCTATGGCTGATTTTAAGAGATGATGGAACAAGCTATATGATTCGGTTTTCATCATGCAAACAAGTTCATCAAGACAATCTCCAACAAGTTTTATCAAGCAATCCGATTTTATGGTCCAATCTCATCTTAGTTCAAATTCGATTTAAGGTTTTAATGAGATCAAACAATTTTAAACACATAGCCGATTTTAATGGTCTTGATATTAGCTTAGATCCAAGTTCAGATGATGGTTTAAACATGAACAAACAAGTTTTAGAGAGAGATTGATTTTAGGGTTTCTTATTCTTCTTAGTCCAATTCGATTTTCTTTGTTCTTAGATTGATTACCTTGATCACCTTACGATGTTGAATGGACAGGAACCGGGAGCTAAAGACCTCGGTAAAACACAGGAACCTCACACAGGCAAATCGGCGGCGGCGGTGAGGAGAGAAGAAGTCGGCGGCTGCTTTAGGGTTTAGGAGCTCTCGTGCTGATAACGTGTTCTGAATTGTTATATTTTATTAATGAGACCAAAGGGTCTTTATCAGAGCCGTGCCTGCTTAAGAAAAATAGAAGCGTCCGCCTACGACATCAAAATATTATGAAAAATTAAAGGTAAGTTTTCATTAATTTTATTTAACTACTTAAACTAAAATATTATATGAACGGGTTAATAGCTTTATAGGAAAGTTCAGAAATAAGATAGTTTCATAGGTCTGCAATAAAACATGGATTTTTAAGTAACAAAATTTGAAACATTTGTTAATTGTTTAAAGAATTAGGATCATTTTTTATTGGTATTAAATAACCAAGAAAATTTCTCTAGATGGTAGAAAAGAAAAAATATTCAATAACTCATTTATATCATTTATGTTAAGGCTACAATGAGTTTATCATTATATAAACATTTTTTTTGAGAATTTAATTTTTTTTTTTTTGCCTCCGGCAGCAATTAACAGTGGCACGGCTCTGGTCTTTATATATAGGTTTACACAAAAGATCAATATGATAATATTCAATAAACCTATTCCTTGTCTATAAAGGAAAATATCTAATTATCTTAAGAACCGGTTATGTTAATAACCTCTATATGGTTAGAAACATGTTTTAACCCCAATTTTGTTTTTTTGTGGGTCCCGTGAAAAACATGTTATTGGGACAAAATGAAACCACTTTCCTAATCTTTCAAACTTATCAACAAATTTCAATATTGATCTCGAACACAAAAGCCCATTCTACTTCTAATAAGCCACTACATTCCCAACTAAAAATAAAATAAAATCAGTTCAGTATCGTGCTTCAAACGAAGAATGCCCACAAGCTGCTCGACAAAATACCCCAACGACAAAAATGCCACGTGTTTAGGTATGGTGTTGCACAAGGAAGAAGCTGCGTGTCACTTGGATCTCACGTGATAAAAAGGCTTCAACATAGGCAAAGAAATCGCAAAAGAGCATTTTGAGAATCGTCACTTGGTCTTCTCTTCCTCAACATGGATCCTTCTTTCTTCCTAAAAGATGAAGACGTAAAGCTCCACAAGCTCGAGGAAGGTTACCTGAACGATGGAAATCACAACAAGGCCTTGGAGGTAACGAAGATTCCCTTTCGATCCAAGGGATACGGAGACTTCCAGCAGTTAGTTCCCTAGAAGGTGCCCTCTTGTTGAAATTAGCGAGTAGAACAGAGAAGGGTGACATGAAGTTCGCATTTTGGTTGGGTTCTGTGCCAGTGAGCTTCGCTGAGCTATAGCAGGAAAGCCTTGAAAGATGCAAAACTCATTCTATCTTTTCTTGTTTCTCTTGATCGAATGAACTTGGTCGAGCAAGAAACAAAAATTAAGCTTGAGCACGTGATCAAAGCGGCAGAGTTAGATATCCTCCTTGGTGTTCAAAACTCTGGGCCAAAACTCAAGGAGTCAAAGGAAGTCCCAGACACGATAATGAGTGACTCCAATAGCGTTGATGAGGTCGTATTGAGCTGGTATGAACGCCGAGAGTAAAAAGAACTTTGTGAAAGTAAGCACTGCGAAGCTTGGCAGTGAGGGACAAGATGCTTTGGAGGAAGTTCTGTATTAGTATATATGAAGTAGAGAGGCCGGGAAGGCCGAACGAAGCCCGGAATATCGAAGCAGAAGTCTGTGCAAAGTTCGTGTGAAGAAACGGAATTATGTGCAGACTTCATGTGCTAGAAGACAAGAAGAAAGGAGGGAGCTGCTTTTGTAAGCTAGACTTCAGAAGGAGAAGCCAGACTTAAGAATGTGCTGATAAGCAAGACTTCTGTTTGTAAGCCAGACTTCAGAAGGTGATTAAAAGCAAGCCAGACTTCAGAAGGTGATTAAAAGCAAGACTTCTGTTTGTTTGTGGGCAAGACTTCAGAAAATCTTTATAAGTGTCTAGGGTTTTATGAGGGTCTGTAGCTTCTCTATATATACCCCTTGTAGCCACCACTCTTAAAAACAATGAAATAAGAGGCAAGATTACACAAACTCGTTTTTAGCTCTCTCTCCTTTATTCATGTGTTGTTCATCACACAAAATGTAGAGAAGGAGTGTTAAAACCGATTTAGGCTTATGCCCATTAAGGTTTAAGCCACTCTTGTCCATTCACTCACATAAATCACCCAAAGTCTTCTCTTAATCTTGTTCTTGGTCTCTCCCCATAACACCATCAAATCCTTTAAGGTCTTTGTGTGGATGTTAGTGGTGGATCTAAGAGGCTTTCTCCTAAACCACAACACATCCGGATTCATGTCCATTAAGCTGGTGTTGTTGGTGGTTCTTAAGGCACAAATTGCTGATTCTCTCCTCTTTTGGTTTCTTTTAGGCTCTTCCTTCTCCCCACACCATAGCTGGTTCTCTTTGTTCCCTTAAGCTGTGTTTGTGGAGGTTAAAGGAAAGTTCTTGTGTTGGTGAAGTTGGTTGTGAGCTCATTGTGGTCCTCACAAAACCAACATGGTATCAGAGCGTGGTTCTCTTGAGCTCACCCTCTTCACCTTCATTTCGTTTTTGGCTCATGAATCCAATGAAATCTCTTCTTCTTGTTCCTTTGTGAAACCGTTTATTGGTCAGCTTGAAAAGCTGTAACCGTTGCGTGAATGAAGAAGAGAGGAAGGATGAGGCCTGTTTTCTTTTAGCTTATGAATCCAAGGATCTCTCCATTTCTTTCTCTTAAAAACGCTTTTGATATGCTGAAAAGCTAAGATTCAAGGCATTTGAGAAGAAAGGAGAAGAATGATGAAGCAGTTTTGTTTTAAAGCCAAAGATCTCTTCATCCTCTTGTTAAAAACGTTTTTTTTTGAGCTTCAAAGCTCATCCATGGCGTAAAGAGGAGAAGAGAGAGGAGAGTTTTGAATTTCAAAGTTGATTTCAATGGATTTGGTTAAAAGTTTGGATTTCAAAATCCGCCTACCAAGTGTTTGACGAAATTCCTAAATCCCAGTTTCTTTAAAGATGGGATCTTTTGATTTTCAAAGTCTGGATTTCAAGTTGGTATTTCTAAAAGATTGGATTTTTATTGAAAAGGATTTAACTTTGTCTTTAAAAACCTCTTTAAAAACCGATTTTGAAACAAAAGCTTTGTTTTTCACTGGTTTTGGAGTCTTTCTTCTCCATAGAAGTTGCTTAAGTTCAGATCTTTGATGAGACTGAAAGAACTAGCACTTAAAGGAGAGAAAGATCCATGTTTTAAGGCCAACAAACTATTGTGTTGTTTGGTCCATTCAAATCAGTGCTTGTTCATCATGATTGTGAGGGTTGTGATGAACTTGGCTGATCCAAGACTTCCGCTTGCTATACTCTATAATTTTTACTTTATAATATGTTCTCAATCTGTTCTCAATCTCTGTTCTCAATCTTTGTTCTCAATCTCTGTTCTCAATTCTCTATTCTCTATCATTCAGTTTGTTCTCAATTATTCTCAATGCTTTATTTTCCTTTCTTTGCTCACACCATCCTTGTCAAGAACTGTGTTTCAGGTACAAGTTTAATGGTGTGGAGAATGATGGCTTAAAGAAGGCACAACACCCTTGGAGTTAGAACCAATGGCCATTAGCCTTAGCAAAGGCAATGGAAGGTGTTGAATCAGCTCAAGGCTTGGAGTTAGAACCGATGGCCATTAGCTTCAAAGAAAGCAATGGAATGTGATGAATCAGCTCAAGCAAAGTGTTAGAGTCCAAGCCAAAACCACATTTCGGCTCCATGATGGAATCAACCGAATGTGGCATAAGACCATGGTCCAAGGGCGATCAAACCATGAGTCTAAAGCAGCTCCATGGAGTGGAGTTCAAGCCGCAAAGTCAACCTCACAAGGGAGAGCAATCTGCTTCCCAACTTAGCCCATTCAGTCCTTCATCAAAAGATAAAGGCTGTCTCTTAACCTTAAGACTTCATTCCTTTCATTAATTCATTGTTGATCTCTTATTGTTTGCTCAATTAGTTGTCATTTGATATTCCATGGAAGAACTTTGAACTTTCTTTTGTTTTGGCCCTCTTGATCACAGGTTCAAAGGAGAGGAAATTAAGGCCATACCATGTGGAGATTTGATGGAAACCAAAGAAAGCATCATAGGAGGCAACATGAACGCTAGGATGGAGCAATCAAGAAGGTCTTGGCGTGATCTCAAACCGCTTCTAAGTTGGTGTTGATGATCATGTTCAAGCCTTGATCACTTGGCGGTTCAAGAAGAAGTTCAAAACCGCCACATTCAAGTCCTTGTTCTTCCTTTGGTATCCGCAACCCTAAAGCTCAGACCTTTAGGGCCGTTCTTGCCAAGGAAGAACATGTTTCAAGACAAGTCCAATGGTACCGGTTCATTCAATGCCAAGGTCAAGCTATCCAAAAGAACTGAGGACAGGCTATACTCTTTTTACCCAATGGAGTTTTATCCCAAAGTGGTTTTCTCTATTGGGGTTTTTAATGAGGTAGCCTACTCGGCGCTCAAGCTCGGCCTTTGGTCCCCTTAGAGGAGTTCCGACGACCAAGCTTGCGGGGGGGTATTAGTATATATGAAGTAGAGAGGCCGGGAAGGCCGAACGAAGCCCGGAATATCGAAGCAGAAGTCTGTGCAAAGTTCGTGTGAAGAAACGGAATTATGTGCAGACTTCATGTGCTAGAAGACAAGAAGAAAGGAGGGAGCTGCTTTTGTAAGCTAGACTTCAGAAGGAGAAGCCAGACTTAAGAATGTGCTGATAAGCAAGACTTCTGTTTGTAAGCCAGACTTCAGAAGGTGATTAAAAGCAAGCCAGACTTCAGAAGGTGATTAAAAGCAAGACTTCTGTTTGTTTGTGGGCAAGACTTCAGAAAATCTTTATAAGTGTCTAGGGTTTTATGAGGGTCTGTAGCTTCTCTATATATACCCCTTGTAGCCACCACTCTTAAAAACAATGAAATAAGAGGCAAGATTACACAAACTCGTTTTTAGCTCTCTCTCCTTTATTCATGTGTTGTTCATCACACAAAATGTAGAGAAGGAGTGTTAAAACCGATTTAGGCTTATGCCCATTAAGGGCTAAGCCACTCTTGTCCATTCACTCACATAAATCACCCAAAGTCTTCTCTTAATCTTGTTCTTGGTCTCTCCCCATAACACCATCAAATCCTTTAAGGTCTTTGTGTGGATGTTAGTGGTGGATCTAAGAGGCTTTCTCCTAAACCACAACACATCCGGATTCATGTCCATTAAGCTGGTGTTGTTGGTGGTTCTTAAGGCACAAATTGCTGATTCTCTCCTCTTTTGGTTTCTTTTAGGCTCTTCCTTCTCCCCACACCATAGCTGGTTCTCTTTGTTCCCTTAAGCTGTGTTTGTGGAGGTTAAAGGAAAGTTCTTGTGTTGGTGAAGTTGGTTGTGAGCTCATTGTGGTCCTCACAAAACCAACATTCTGGACTCTGCAAGGATAAACAATAAATGGAAATTGTGGATGTGTAGAACTTGTAAGAAGAATTTCTTTTATCCTAAAAAGTTTAAGAATCATCTTGAACAAGAACATGCTCCAAAGTTTAACCCTTGTACGAGAAAGCCTATGGCTCAAAGGGTCGATCAAGTGTGGGCTGGTATGATAGCAGTTTCAGGTTGGGAACAAGACTCGGCTCGAATTTGTGAAAGCGTTTGTATATGAGAATGGATGGTCCAACGACTGGCCTTTTGCTGCAGATGAAGAGGGCAGCAAGTTACTCAAGGACATCCAATTGCTACTTGTCTTGTTTTGGGAGCGTAAGATTCTTTATTGTGGCCGCAACAGATAATAGAAGAGGGATTGTACACTTACCTCCTGGGAAACATACTTGCTTCCCTAGGAGAAGTTGATTCCATGGTTTGTCGGATAAGTATAAGCTTCTAAGTTTCTTGGTTGTTTAACCTTTTCAGTCAAGTGATGCTGCTGAGCTACTCGTATCCATCCTTGACTTTTGGCCTTGCTGAAAAAGTCCAGAAATAGAAAGCCTGGTAACTCGTCTTTTTACACTTGAAGAATATGAAATAATGAGTTGTAGCAAATGCAGAATAAGCCAAATTATCCAGAGCAAAGTTGTTATGGCTGCCGATTCAATCAGAGACCTGAAGGTATGTTTCATTTATTTCCATCCGTGTCTTTCCTACAGAAATCGGTACTATCCCTTACGAAGTTGATTATGATCCTTATGTACTCATTGCCTTGATTATGTATGAGAACAAATTGACGATGTTGGGGATACAGTACATAAGCTTTGTTTCAGATTGTACCATTAAGGCGGCTTAGAACTAGAAACTAAGTACCGGCTTGTGTCAATGGTACAATCTGAAACAGAGTCACAACTGTTTGTCCTATTGTTCTTATGTAATCCTCGGATACAGTCTCAGAATATGGAAACGCATGCAGGTTGGTTGTGGTGAAGGAGAAGAACACATTTGCCTAGCGTATAAAAAGAAGCTTCATTAGAGGAACTGAGCAACACTTGTATATAGTTATCTCATAAAAGTCAAATTAACTAACTCTGCGAGCTGTATCTCTCTATGATCATCTTCACAAGTATTACCGGTTACTGTGTATTAGAAAATGGTATGATTATATCAATCAAGATGTTGAATTTGAGCTGAAGAGAAAAGACAAATCTGTATCACAACGTTTTAACCTACCAAAGCATTTTTCTAACCAACACTCCTTGTAAAGTTTTTGACTTAGACCCAAGAATCGATTCTAAAGTATTGCATATACATCAAATCCCTTCTCTACACCCTTGAAAAAGCTGTTATTGGTATTAAGATATATGCCTCAAGCTGGTCCTACATCAAATCACTTTCATGAAAAAGCTTTTATCATTGGCCCGGAGCTCCCGAACACAATCTGCTCCTTCCCCATAACCTGCAATTCAAGTTGGTGGAACTGAGAACACACACAACACACATGCGAAACACAAAAAACACAAGCAAGTATGCTTACGTTTTCGAAAAACAGAATCTCTAGTCGAATATTCACTCTTACAAAATGCATCATAACACTATTCCAGTCTCCGATAACCTGTACAAGTAACACACCTCACTCAGTTTAACTTGCAATAAACGAAGACAAAACAAGTCACAGATCAAAGTAACTTGCTTTTGTTACAAAAACGTCCAAGGCTTACCTCATTCTCAGTACCAAAATGTATGACCCAGCTTCCCTTTTCATAAGCTATGCAACTGTATTGATCTCCATTCCAGCAAACCTAAATATTACAAGATTGGAATTGTTTCTGGTAACATAGGAAACACAAATGGAACTTCAGGATCATTAGACACTTGGCTCTTACCATTGACGCAAGATGGTATTTAGTGTATATACTGTCACCTTCGTATTTGTATATCTTACTAATATCTATCTCAGTAGGCAGATCAGAAGTTGTAGCAATTATCTCTTCTACAGTCTCATTGTTCTCCCACTGAATTGCTAAACATACAAACGAAACTGCTCATAACAACTGCATTATGTTGTTGATGTCTGATAACTAAACAAACTCCATAGCTCTTACCAATTGTGAAAACAGATGGAAGTTTATTGATCATACGCTCAACGTAGTATCGTTTCCCGCATCGTTCCTTGTCACAAGGCACCATCAAGATTGTTCTGATAAGCTTAAGGATCTTCTCAAATGTCGAATTCTTGAATGCAGACTGTGATAACCAAAAATCGTTTCATGAAAGAGACTAAAATCATCATCATTCGCTTCGATATAATAATGAATAGTGACTTGCCTCGATTTCTCTGAGTGAACTAGCATCCACAAGTATACCGTAAGCACGTTCGACTGGATGTTCAATATCCAATTTGCATCTGTTGCAAATCTTTTTGAAAATTTCGCGTACTTCAAACTTTGAATTCAGAGGTTCATTTCCACTTCTCCAGAGAGGTAGAAGCTCCAAGATGGTTACCAAGAAGTCGGCAGCACCGTTTGCTTCCTGAAGCGTAAAGAACAAGAAAAGCTGAAGCTTGGAGAAAGAGTGATTAACCATAGACAAAGGGCTTTAAATGTGAGAGCAGAGACCAGAGGACGAGTGACATTTAGTTTGCTGAGAAGAAAATCACGAAGCTGGCGTGAAGGCGGAACAACATATTCACCATCTTCGGTCAAGCTGTGATGTGTTTCTTGACAAAATTCCACCAGAAAATCGCTTGAGAAAACGCTAATTTTCCACAGAGCCTGCAACAATCACATTCTTGAGAACTTTAAAATCGAATAAAGATTCAGGCTTTTCTTTGGTTCTGTTAAAGATTGTTAAACCTTGAGTATCATATCAAGTGCTGAAACAGTAATGGCGTTCGGTGTCTCCACAGATTCCTCTTGAGCGTCGTCATGCGTCACTGAAAGATCTCTGAAAGCACCAAGAAAACGAGTTTCATAGAAATTCTATGGAAGAAGCATAAATTTGATCGGAGAACTACTCACGGATCAATTTTCTCATTAGTTTCTTCGACTTTCTCCGCTTCCTGAACCTTTGATGACTGCATCTCCGTATCAGATTTGGAATCGGCCATGTTTATTGCTGAATCTCCGAAAAAAGTAACAATGGCGTCTTTTCTTTCTGATTACAAGACTTTCTCTCTCGTGAAAACAAAAAAGAAACAGAGAGGCAGAGAAAATGGGGAAGCGTTGAAGAGAAGAAGACGAAAGACAATGATATTTAAAGGGCTGGTTTGTCCACGTGACTGTCACGTGATTTTCTTAAGAAAAGAGCGCCAAATTGGAGATGTGGTCTTTGCCACAAGTAAAAGTAACCATAAATCTACAAAGTTACGAACTGCAGAAAAATCTACCTACATTTATTTTGATCTTCTTCGTAAATTGTATATTAATAATAGGATTTTTTTTTTTTTTGGTAAATCACAGTGGTACAACAACCCCCTCTGTAAATTGTGCATTACAGTAAAACCTCTGTAAATTAATATTGTTGGAACTTTGAAAATTTATTAATTTATATTTTTTCAATTTTTTAATTAATTTATAAAGTTATTAATTAATGGATAAATTAATATTTATTAATTTATAGAAAAATGATTTTAGTCCATAATATTTTTGATTTGTTTTTTTAAAAAATAATGTTATTCTAAGAAATTTAAATGAATCTACTAATAAAAATGACATATACAAAGCTTAAGTAATGAAGATGATATTGCTTATAGCACTATAATAGGTTTTAATAACATATATTGAGTATCTATGTAAAAATGATATATGTTCATAAGTTCAAAATGTATAAAAATAATAATTACAATCCGAAATTATGAAGATGAAATTGAAAATGATTTTTTTTTTATCGAAATGAAAATGATATTACAACACATTTGAAAGCATTTAGCAATACAAAACTAATCATAGTGTCTAAAACTCTCTATAAGTTTTGAATTCAAATCTAAAAGATAAGCATTAATAAAAGTTCGATACAATAAGTAAAATTAGAAATAAAACATTTAATGAGATATTTAGTTTAAATAAAAAATATCATATTCATATTTTAGTATATTATCTTAGGTATATATATATATGCATAAATTAATGTAATTATTAATTTATAGTTTTGTTGGGACCTTATTACATGCAGACAATTATCATAATACATTTTGTTTGATACATATTTTCACTTTTGTACTTGTGGAGAAGCCATTTTCAATTTTACACTTCTTCTTATTGTGAAAAGGAGAAAAAAGGTTTCATGTCAATTAGGGGGGGGTTAGGTTTTGGATACGACCTATTTTCGTTTGGGGTATTGGTGGATAACCCACTCAGATCTGTAATTTGTAAGTTTCATTAAATCCATTTTGGTCTTTAGCGGCGTTTTAATTTAAAAAAAATAATAAATAATTTCTTATAACTATAATATATTGGATTAAGAAATAAAAGTAACGATAATCTGGAACTGGGTTACATTCTGCTGGTCGTTGGATGTGAGGAGTAGTTCCATATTTTTGATGATGAGGATCTATTTGTTTATATAACGTCCATCGATAAAAAGAACTATAAAACTCTTTTGCTTGTAGAGACCATAAGTAGATTGGAATAGCTCGAGCAACTGTCGAGAGCGGGCAAAAGTTTGTTTGGTATGAAGTACGACGAGTTGCATCCAAATGATGATGAAATCGGACCTAATGCCATTACTCTTTACGTAGAAAGCACCCAAAAAATCAATTAAATGAGGTGATATAGGCGAATGATGATGACGATACAACACGTGATGATTGTGTGGATACCAGTATGGATAGATTGGTTAGGGGTGATGAGTATGTTGAGCATCCACCTTATGAGGACTAGTTAATTTATAGAGGCCTGGAATGACGGTTTGGGTCTGATTTTGTGGCAAGAATTTGCAAGTAGGAAGGAAACTTCAAAGCTGGTGGATCGAGCATCATTTGTTAAATGCTTTTGTTATGTCATAAGAAAGTCGGATCTTACGCGATGGATGGTAAAATGTTCTCAACCAAACTGTAAATGGGGTATAAGAGCCGAAAAGATTCTACATACATAAATTTTCTCGATTAGAAGGTACACATATATGCATATATACATGGTCTGATGCTAGTCAAAGTACAAGCAACGACAAGAGGAGAGGCTCGGCACAATTAGACGCATCTGTTTTGAATGACAAATGGAAACTCCCAAACCAAAAATTACCATGGATCTTGTTAAGAGATATTTCAGTGTAGAAATATCATATTCCACAACGCTTGAGAGGGAAGAATCAAACTGTTTGTGAAGAAAGCTACATGATGTTGTATTGCTATTTGTACATGTTAGATATGGTCAATCCGGGAACAATAACAAAATGTGGTGTTGGATGAGCCTGTAAAATTAAAGTACCTCTTCATAGATTTGGAAGCTTGCATTGAAGGGTTTCAAGCCATGATGAAAGTGATACTTGTGGATGTGATGTTTGTCAAGAACGGATATGGTGGAGTGTTAGTTTTCGCCACAGCTCAGGATTCTAATCATCACCATTATCTCATAGTGTTTGGTGTACTCGATGGCGAGAATAATACTAGTTGGACTTGGTTATTCGAGATGCTGAAAATCGTTGTACCGGACTCTTCCGAATTGGTTTTTATGAGTGACAGAAGTACAAGCCTCATTGTCGTCATAGCTAATATGTATCCACAGGCTTACCCATGGCATTGTTTATGTCATTTTTCCCAACATGTGAAAGGTCATGCTTCTAATGTCAACAAAGATGTAGCCGCATGGAGTTTCATGGAACTCAATAGGCACTACACAGTGGATGAGTTCCTGATACGACCTTCCCTAGATCGACACTCTTCAGGTTGAGCAAAGGATAGATTTGGTTGTGAAGTCGTGATAATGGTCGTATGAATGGTCGAATGGTTTTGATCAGAGACTTGCGGAATAGCTTCTGAAACCGAACTTAGTTGCGATTGGATATTACACACCAACAAGAGACTAAGGATTTTCCTGGATATTACTCACCAACAAGATGAATTTAATCTTAGAAAAGAAGTTTTTGATAAAAAGATAGATTGATTTTCAACAAAGAAGTTTGACAGACTATAAAGAGATGAGAGAGCCGCTTGGGAAATTGAGATAGTCTTGGAACAAGCACCGAGACTAAACTAAATCATTAAACTTCCGAAGACTAATTTGAATTTGAACTTAAAAGAAATAAAACACGTGGATGCCTTGAGTATTCGGTGAAGTCCGGATTTAGGCAGGCCTTATTAATCTGAACAATAGCCTCCCAAGCTGGATTCCAAGGAAAGGCTTTCTTAATTAGAACACTTCATTCCTGAACTCGGCCTTGATCAATGAATGGATGATGAGAAGTGTTGCACAAGCCTCGTTAAAAACCTTCTTTGAAAAATCCAATGGGACAAAACTAAAAGAAGGGAAAAGAGCACTTAGCAAATCTTTTGATTTGGCTTTCTTACATGATACACATCTGTCTCATATCCTTAATCCTTTACATCTCTCTTCATATGGTGCCAATGGAAGTGGTTTTTCATTTCTTCTTAAGTTTTGGCAACGCCAAAATGTCCCATAAGACCTCCTCCATGTGCTTCCTTAACAAACAAATCTCGAAGAGAATAGTTAGGTACACACCAGCGGTTCTCATAAAAGAAAAACCCATCTTGCTAATGATAATGCCCTGAAGCAAGCTTAGAACACTTTTTATAAACCTCTTGGAGATCATAATCATTCTCATAAAGTTCTTCAACCTGATCAAAGCCTAAGAGTTTGGCATCAAGAGTTGAAAGTAAAGCGTACTATCGAGATAATGCATCAGCAACGATATTAGCTTTACATTTCTTGTACTTGATAACATATTGAAAGGTTTCTATGAACTCAACCCACCTGATGTGTCTATTGTTTAGTTTTTGTTGGCTCTTCATTTGTTTAAGAGAATCATGGTTCGTATGTATGACAAACACCTTAAACCATAGGTAGTGTTGCCATGTTTGTAAAGCTCAGACCAATCCATAAAGTTCTTTGTAATAGGTCGGATAGTTCAAAGTAGCTCCTCCAAGTTTTTCACTGAAATAGGCGATTGGTTTCTTTTCTTGCATTACCACAACTCCAATACCTATCCCTGAGGCATCACACTCAATCTCAAATGTTTTAAGGAAATCTAGTAAGACAAAACAGGAGCGTTAGTAAGTTTATCCTTAAGAGATTGAAATGCTTCTTCTTGTGCTTTCTCCCATTTGAATCCTATATCTTTCTTGATAACTTCTGTGAGTGGTTCTGCAACAGTGTTAAAGTCCTTAACAAAATGTCTGTAGAACCCATCTCATCCATGAAATCTCTTCACTTCTCCTACCGTCTTTGGTGTTGGCCATTCCTGGATGGCCTTAACCTTCTCATCATCCATTTTAACACCATCTGCATTTACAATGAAAGCTAAAAAGGAATCGTTATATGTGCAGAAAGTTCACTTCTTCATCTTTTCATTAAGTTTCAAATACTTTATGTATGGTCCTTTATAAGTGATCTTTATAGTTGTTATGCTGATTCAAGGTAGGATTGTCTAGACCAAAATAAAATTAAAGATAAAATTGAATTGCAGCGAAGATCTCCTTTGGGCTGGCGAGACATACGAGAGTACGTGGAAAGAGCCAAGTTAATCGAGAGTGGGTTTATCCCAATGACTTACATTCCATAAAAGTACACTAACTTTTTGTTTGTTTTTTTATTGATTTTGATATATGCATGTTTTTTTCATAACATTCTTGTGATATGCATGTTGTCATGTTGATCTAAAATCTAAATCATCGTCCATACCAGTGTTGTGGAATGGAAAGTTGAATACCATAACTTGATTTCTTCATTTACAGTCAATCGGATCTAGAGCTAAAACTAATAACAAAGACAAATTGTATGTTCCTTCACCTCCCTTCTCTGACCACCATTGTCTGTTCCTTTGCTTCTCCTTATCTAAGGGTGCGATTGATCCGCTCTTCATCTTCTCTGTTTGTTTTACTTTAATACAACCATTTTTTCGTAAATATAGGAAATCAAAACAAATTCGATGAAAGTAGTATAGTGATGAACCCTGCTCTCAGTAATATCTCGAAAACCTTATACGCTAACATATTACATTTGTTATGTCCCCCATCATTTGGCTAACATCATATAGCTGAAACACCAAAATTCATTTAGCATTACTTTAATATGTAAAAGAGAATTTGATGTCATTGTAAGTGTTTTGGATCTTCCCGACGCATAAAGATTAACCCACTTAATGTTTCCTGTCTTTCATTAATCGCCAATTGTATCTGTGATGGGGTCTCGCTTGCCTTCTCCAAAATCTCTCAAACGCAACCATTCCATGGTAGTTTTCGTGTAAGTCATCTTTTTCATAATAAATTTGATAGGATTTATGTCATTTTTCGAAATGTCACCATGCGAGTACAGTAACCTCCGGTAATAACTAAAAATCTAATTGTAGATGTTAGCATTAACAAACAATTGACACAAATTGCCAAATCATTGCCAACATAATCACCAGAATTTTCTACACCAAGAAACAATATATTTGGGAGCGAGAAGAACCACAAGCGTTATAGACATAATTCCAATGAAATCAATCCGATCGCAAATCACCTTTCCCATTAATCAATGAAACCGGTTGGTGAAGGATCTCCATACTAGTGAAAGGCAAACTCATAAACTTGGATGAACTCGCCATTATCATCATTAACAGAAGATGTATGGCGTGAATTTGACTGTCTCGATTAATCATGATTAGATCTATCCTTATGTAGAACTGAAATAACAAACTTAGGGATAAACAATAGAAGAGGAAACCGGCCGACGCCGTAGAGGCCAGCGGAGAGAATCACTATTAAGATTTGGGGCCCCATCCGCACTTTATCTTCTATGTTTGTTTTACTTGACGCAGTGAATGTTTCTCATTAGCACGCTTTAGTTTCTGCAATGTGGTCTCCGCTTTCTCTATTTTCATTTGCCTTGATGGGTTTTCGATTTCCAATGGTTATTGTTTATAGTGATTTATTGGTTTATTCCGAGTGTTTGTATTTGATATCGTGACCAAGACTATAATTTTTTTTGGGTCTTACTCTTGGTCTTGATAATATAAATTGACTTTTGAAAGTTATGTACGGATGGGTGATTGAAATTGCTATTATGCTTAGAACTTGCTTTGATTTCCCTAAGACAGTTCGTTTAGTAACATTTGTTTGAAAATTTCTAAGTGAAATTTTTTTCTTAACAATTTAATCAGTTGAAGCAACTACAAATCAAAATTAGCCCTGGTTGTTGTTGTTGTTATAGCCCATCAAAATGACTTGCTTCTTAAATCTTTCTCCTTTTATGTGTTTTGATGTCTTAAAAACATTCTTTTCTTGTTTTTGTTGCACACCAAACGTCTGTTGATATATCTGCAAGAAGAATTCATTGTTTTTATGTATAACTTAGAAGGCGGCCTATGCATATCTAAAACAACTGTTGGGGTCAAAATCCCCTCCTCGAAGATTGACGAAACAAGAAGCCAAGATCAAAGACCAAATGGGACTTATCCCGAACATGGAACGGACGAGCTAAGGCAAACTGCCCACGATCCGTCCAAGACATGAACCGGAGGCTGGGATAAGGCCAGCCGCCGGGTCTTCTTTCATCCACGGCCGGCGGCTGGGATAAGGCCAGCCGCCGGGTCTTCTTGGTTCCAAGGCCGGCGGCTGGGATAAGGCCAGCCGCCGGGTTTTCCTTGATCCACGGCCGGCGGCTGGGATAAGGCCAGCCGCCAGGTCGTCTTGGTCCATTAACCGGCGGCTGGAATAAGGCCAGTGATAAAATTCTTCCCACGGAAATCACTTTGGTGGATTTTTGGATATGAACCGAGAAGGCTACTAGCACTTCCTGAACTGATGGAACGATGGGATCGTCGGGAGGTGCGGAAAGTCTCCTGATATACCCTTCCTAGCGGACGGGTCGCGGCGCTGAACCGGTTTATCTCAAGGTCAACGGACAAATGATTGCCTTTCTACGACACACTCAGGGGAAACAAAAAGTTTGAGTGGACAGAGAAATGCGAGCAGGCGTTCCAAGAACTAAAGAAATACCTGGCAAGCCCGCCCGTACTTTCAAAGCCGGTCGAAGGAGAGCCCCTCTTTCTGTATACGGCGGTGTCGTCAACGGCGGTGAGCGGAATGCTGATCAGAGAAGATCGCAACGAACAAAAACCGGTCTTCTATGTGAGCCAGACTTTGACGGACGCGGAAACTCGATACCCGCTGATGGAGAAGGCGGCCTTGGCAGTGGTGATGGGCGCTCGGAAATCGCGGATGGATGGCCCCGATACGAACATATATCATAGACGGGGAAGTCCCGGCGGACAAGTGGGCTGCACGAAAGCTAAGGGCCCAAGCAGCCCGCTTCGTCCTCCTTGACGGCAACATCTACAAATGGAGGATCTCCGGGCCGTTAATGGTCTGCGTGGAAAAAGAAGAAGCAAGACGAATTATGGAGGAAGTCCATAGCGGATCGTGCGGAAATCACTCCGGAGGGAGAGCCCTCGCAATCAAAATCAAGCGGCATGGACACTATTGGCCAACCATGATAAAAGATTGCGAGAAGTTCTCCCTCAAGTGCGAGAAATGCCAGAGGCACGCACCAGTGATCCATCGGCCCGTAGAACTGCTCTCGTCAATCTCCACGCCATACCCATTCATGAGGTGGTCAATGGACATCGTGGGTCCAATGCACAACTCAAAGCAGAAAAGGTTCCTACTTGTCCTAACAGACTACCTCTCGAAATGGGTCGAAGCGGACTCTTACGCCAGTATCAAGGACGCTCAAGTGGAGCACTTCGTCTGAAAAAACATCATATGCCGGCACGGAGTCCCTTACGAGATCGTCACCGACAATGGTTCTCAATTCATTTCCGCCCGCTTTGAAGGATTCTGCGAAAAGTGGAAAATACGCCTGAGTAAGTCAACGCCGCGTTATCCACAGGGAAATGGCCAGGCCGAAGCAGCAAACAAAACTATCGTTGACGGACTCAAGAAGCGTCTCGACGAGAAGAAAGGGCGATGGGCAGACGAGCTTGAAGGAGTCCTATGGTCCCACCGGACAACTCCAAGGCGCGCAACCGGAGAAACGCCGTTCGCGCTGGTCTACGGTGCCGAATGTGTTATACCATCAGAAGTAGATTTTCCCGGCGTCAGGCGGAGACTCTTGCCTGGACAGGAAGGCCTTAACCATCTGATGATGTTAGATGAACTGGACCTGATAAATGAAAGACGGGATCGAGCGCTCATCCGCATTCAAAACTATCAACAAGCAGCGGCCAAGTACTACAACTCAAACGTGCGAAGCCGCAAATTCAAGGAAGGAGACCTCGTCCTCCGCAAAGTTTTCCAGAACACCGCGGAGCCGAATGTAGGGAAGCTAGGTGCAAAATGGGAAGGACCGTACAAAGTAGTAAAGGTGGTCCGCCCAGGAGTATACGAGCTGGAAAACAAAGAAGGAAAACCAGTTCCGAGGACATGGAACGCGATGCACCTAAAGAAGTATTACCACTAGACGTTGTAAAATAGAACTACGAACCGGCTTGATCCCAACATTCAGGGTACGTAGGCAGCTCGCCTTCCGACGAGTTCAGCTATTTGTATTTTATAATTTTTAAGGGGGGAGTAGGTCCGTATATTCATACTCCCAAATTTTCGGAAGCAAATCAAGAGGATGGACATTGGGACTTAGCATCTCATAACACGTCCATAGCTTGAAAAGTTCCCCGAGAATACCACCCCGGCAAACATCGGGACTTAGCATCCCAAAACCTGATCCGGATAGCAAATGGACTCAGAAAAACCCAAGAAAACGAACATTCAGACTTGACATGTCGTAACGTATCTCCAACTCAGACAATATCACCCATCATTAAGGCACAGCAAATGCCATCATTTCAAAAATCGCCCCTTGGCGTACATAAAAACCTGCCTTTTAGCAAGCATGCCACCGTCTGTTGCTGATCACAACGGGACGATCCTTTTAACCATGGTTCTCTTTACATCCCAAAGCGGATAGAACGTAGCGCGCTATACAAATTTCCAGACTAACATCCGAAAGGCGTAACCTGACATTCCGCGATCCTGGCAGGATACGTTTGAGACGATGTTCTACTGAGTTCATTTCCACTAAACGCCCCGCATAGGTAGAAAGTTCGAAGCGTGAATCACAAAATGAACTCCTTAAACCCAGTAAACGCCAACATGGAACGCTGGTCTTAGACATCTCACGACGAAGTACCAAACCGGCCCTGGTACGAGATCATAAACTTGTCCGAAAACTAGCAACTAAACGAAACTCCAAACCCAGCGGCTAACTCCGCTGGTCGAATAACACAAGGGGAGCTCTTCCCGAACAATCAGGTCTGAGCGCCCGGAACAGCGCCCCGATCAACCCGACTGAACTAAGCAAACAAAACCGAATCAATATGAAGAAGGTCAGCCGCCCAATCCAGTCAGATAAATGGGCCGCCCGATCTCTTCAGATAGATGGGCCGCCCGATCTCTTCAGATAAATGAGCCGCCCGATCTCACTAGACAAACGGGCCAATCGCCCAAACGGCCAGCAGCCCGTTTCGAAAGACACAATCCGGCGGCCGGAACATTGCCAACCGCCCGAGATCACTCCAGCATGATCCGGCGGCTGGGACATTGCCAGCCGCCCGGGACCAATCCAGCATGATCCGGCGGCTGGGACATTGCCAACCGCCCGAGATCACTCCAGCATGATCCGGCGGCTGGGACATTGCCAACCGCCCGAGATCACTCCAGCATGATCCGGCGGCTGGGACATTGCCAACCGCCCGAGATCACTCCAGCATGATCCGGCGGCTGGGACATTGCCAGCCGCCCGGGATCAATCCAACATCCTCTCCATATCAATACACGGCGGCCGGGTCTGTCTCGGACTAAACCCAGCCGCCCATGATCATCCAGCCTGGACCTTCGCACAAAAGAAAAGTATACGGCAAAACGCAAATCTCGGAAGCTTTATCTTATTGAAATCTCAAAATAAGGAAAAAAACCGGTCCAGACCAAAAATCAGGCCGTACATAACACAAATCTATAAACGAAAGCCATAAACCATCAAAAAACTCAAAAATAACTAGAAAGAAAAGCCAACACAAGGTCAAGAGTCTGAACCAAACGCCTTGGTAACAGCAATATCCGAGATTCCGGGAACAGACTCGTTCGATCCCGATAGATCAACCACCCCGAGAGAAGTAGCCTCCTCTTCGATAGATCTTTCCTCGGGTATTGAGACATTGTCATCCCTGTGAACTGGGCACAGCTGAGAATCGATCTTCCCATGAATTCGAGTTATCACATCATCAAACCGAGCTGCAGACTTGTCAAACTCGTTCATCCATGTGGACAATTTCACTTTCTCCTCATCCAAGCTGGGAGGATCAGTCCCCTGAAGCAGCGCGACAAGTTCGATGTTACTCTCTATCTGAGCCAAATCAACTTCCTGATTCCTCGCCTCATACAAAGATCCGAGATCTTCTTTTAGCACATTCAAGAAGTCGCGGAATTTTGCGACGGAAGCCTTGCGGCCATCCGCGTAAGCCCGCTGCACCTTCGAATTGCGCGCCGCTTTCGCACTAGCCAACTGGTCTTTCAAAGTCTGGACTACCTTAGCATGACGCGCATCCTTGGCCTCTTGGCGGGTCTTGAACTGCAACGCCTCTGCTTTTTCCGCGCGCAACGAAGCGAGCTCCTTCTCGAGCGATTTGACCTGATGCGAAGACGTCGCTTCAAGTTCGTTAAGTTTCCTCCTCACTAGCCGAGCATCCTCCCGAGCTTCCTCAGCACGCTTGCGGATTCCGCGGACAGAAGCATCGTATGTGCTGATGCACTTGTTCACGGAAGACATGAACTAAAAAAAAAAGAGAAGAGAGGAGTCAGCAAAAAAAAAAAAAAAAGGGCAAGAATAGATAAACCTTCATCCCACTCAAGGCCATATCCTCGTACTTCTCAGACTCATCCAGACTATCACAAGAAGGGAACTTGAAACTAGCATCCGTGATCACCGAAAAACTCCTAGCGGACTGACGACGATTTTTACACACAGCCTCAGGAAAGGTAAGCCCTGGCGAAGGACCCATACGCCGAGCCTCGGGAGGAGAATTTTTCACTCTGGGATCGGCAAGGCAATCCGCCTGCTTTTGGCGCAACAGGTCATCTTCGTCGCTCAGACCATAGGCGATCCCGCCAGCTGCCGCTTTAGCCTTGGGCAAACGCCTCGCGATACTTCGTTCAAGGATAGCCTCTTTCTTCAGAGGAGTGACCACAACGGTGGATACCGTCAACTTATCCGCGGGCCACTCGGGTGGAGGGATGGCTTGACTACCGTCCGCCAATCCCGATCCCGAAGAGCTGGCCGCCGTCTTATCCTTGGAATCCTTTCCAAGCTTGTTTGCCTCACCCTTCTTCTCCATCTGCCTCCTCTCGCGAAAAGATTGCCTAACCATTATGTTAAATTCGAAGAGACGGAAAGAGCACTCGACTAGAGAAAGAACTCGTGAGGAAAAAGAAGAAGGAAGGGTCCGTATATATGGTCGGACGGTTCGAGTCCTAGTAGGAATTGAATCTTTCCAATTCCGAGCCGACCGCCCACTAGTCTCCACACGAAAAGGAAATTTTTATTCGCAAAAAAAAAGGAAAGAGAAGAAAAAAAAAAATTTTCCCGTTTCGATCAATCCCGATAAAACCTCGACTTAAAGCTCATCGTCCTGGACTACGAAAATGAAGAGCTGGGGGGCTAACTGTTGGGGTCAAAATCCCCTCCTCGAAGATTGACGAAACAAGAAGCCAAGATCAAAGACCAAATGGGACTTATCCCGAACATGGAACGGACGAGCTAAGGCAAACTGCCCATGATCCGTCCAAGACATGAACCGGAGGCTGGGATAAGGCCAGCCGCCGGGTCTTCTTTCATCCACGGCCGGCGGCTGGGATAAGGCCAGCCACCGGGTCTTCTTGGTTCCAAGGCCGGCGGCTGGGATAAGGCCAGCCGCCGGGTTTTCCTTGATCCACGGCCGGCGGCTGGGATAAGGCCAGCCGCCAGGTCGTCTTGGTCCATTAACGGCGGCTGGGATAAGGCCAGTGATAAAATTCTTCCCACGGAAATCACTTTGGTGGATTTTTGGATATGAACCGAGAAGGCTACTAGCACTTCCTGAACTGATGGAACGATGGGATCGTCGGGAGGTGCGGAAAGTCTCCTGATATACCCTTCCTAAGGCTGACCACCTTGAGGTTTGATGTATGGCTGACCACCAAACACACCCAATTGAAGAAATGGCTAACCACCAAGTCAACAAGCCGGTTCAAATCCGATGAACTAGCAAAGAACTCTCTCTCAATCACTGAGACAAGAATAAACTCAAAAACTCTCTATTTTATTAATCTGGATGTAGAGTCTTTTAAATAGATTTTACAAAGATAAGAAATTAAAAGAAATGTGTAAAACCTAGGAAAAGTGCTAAAAATAATACATAGAAAATGATAAAGGATGACTTGACTTAATTCTGGTCAAAATAACTCTTCATATGCTTTGATTGACTCTTAATCTTCAATTTTCGTCACTCCTTTTGGGCTGCAAGTAAAGTCATCATTTTGGGCTCTTTTTGGACTTGTAACATGATGAAAATGGTCTGGACTTGTTATATATCATCATGGATTGGATTTTGAATGCTCTCCTTGTCCAAAACTCAATAAATTGGCCAAAATAGTCCTTCATGAAGTTGTTGAAGAAACCATTTTGCTTTGGTTGTGAATGCATTTTCTTGTGCTCTCCATAGTCCTATCAGCCAGCCGTCGGGTCTTCCTTGATCCACGGCCGGCGGCTGGGATAAGGCCAGCCGCCGGGTCGTCTTGGTCCATCAACCGGCGGCTGGGATAAGGCCAGCCGCCGGATCTTCATGATACACCAACCGGCAGCTGGGATAAGGCCAGCCGCCGGGTCTTCATCATATGCCCACGATCATTTCTTTAGTCAAGACTCATTATCCGAACATCGTCCAGTCGACTGACCGTCGAACATAACTCTATGCCCGGACCGACCCGAAGATCATCCATTTGCATGTTCTGACTCTAAAGATGTCCATAAACATTCCTCGAAAGACCGTGACGAACGTTCAGTCATCCATGGACCAGTCGCCGAGCACACGAGCCAAAGGAACCGGCGGCTGGCCATCAATACCGAAACCGACGGCTGGAAGTTCAAACAAAAACGGGCGGTTCAAATCTCAGAGGTCGTAAAACGCTCGGAACACAATTCATCCCGAGACAAAGTTAACCGAAAAATCGAATTGAGCCTAAACCGAAATTCGAATTACTATTCACGGGTCACTATTCATCGGCGGGCCAGATTTGGTTCAGGATGCGCAGACGGATCACGGAAGACTCTCGGGCCGGATATCGGGCCCAAAAAGCTTAGGTCGGCGGCTGGGAAGGAAAGACAAGGTCCCACATCGGAAATCTGAAGTCTGAGCTTCCTAGGATTGTCAGTATATATATGTACGCTCATGTAAGGGTTAATTCCATCCCAAATCCGAGTATTAGGAGTTTTAACAATTTAAGACTTTTCAGCTTTTGCTAATTTCCCTTGTACTTTCGGAAAATATCAATAAAAATCTCTCTTTTGCATTTTCGGTCCTTTAGTTCTTTAAAATAGAATTTTCGAGCCCCCATAAAATATAAGTTTTGACAGTGTGAGTTTCAGCTCTCACAACAACACAAATCAATTCTCGCAAAAAAAATCCAAAGAAAACTATATTATACAATTTGTTAAGTACATCAGACTTTCGATCATTCTTGCATACTCTAGTTGTGACACTACTTCACCCTGGTTCTTAGTTAAGTGGAGAAGAGGGTCTACAGGAGTTTTTACTGTACCATTTGAGTAGGTTTTGAACCTCTTAAGTATCTTTTCAGCATAATGAGATTGAGTCAGGATATATCCGTCAAAATTTCTGATTATTGTAATCCCTAGAATTACATATGCTAGTCCCATATCTTTCATCTCAAACTTGCTTTTGAGCATGTTTTTAGTTTGATTTATTATGTCTTTGTTGCTTCCAAGAATGAGCATATCATTGACATACAAACATAATAAAATATACCCATGTGGGGGTACTTTTGAAGTAGAGACACTTATCACATTCATTAATGCTGAACCCATTTGACATCATTGTAGTGTTAAATTTTTCATGCCATTGTTTTGAAGTTTGTTTAAGTCCATACAAAGATTTCACAAGTCGACAAACTTTTTGTTCTTGTCCAGGGATAATAAACTCCTCGGGTTGTTTCATATAAATCTTCTTCTAAATCTCAATTTACAAAGACAGTTTTTGCATCCATTTGATGGATCTCTAAGTTTCGTAATGCTGCTATTCCAACCAGCATTCTTATTAAAGTTATTCTCGTTACTGGAGCATAGGTGTCAAATGTGAGAGCCGAAACTCACACTGTCAAAACTTATAATTTATGGAGGCTCGAAAATTCTATTTTAAAAGAACTCAAGGACCGAAAATGTAAAAAGAGATATTTTATTAATATTTTTCGGAAGTACAAGAATATTAGCAAAAACTTTAATAAGTCTTATAATGCTAAAGCTCTGAATACCCGAATTTGGGATGATCTGAACCTAGTACAAGCGTCAATATTTATACTAGGAGTCCTAGGATGCCTAAACTCCTTCTGGGCGATGTGGGACTTTGTTCCTTCCTTCCAGCCGCCGACCTAGTCTTTTGGGCCCGATTCCTGGCCCGAAACCTTCAGCAAATCCGTCACATAATCTGATCCTGGCCCGGCCCGATTTTTGATGAATAGTGCCCGATGAACAGTAAACTGTGAACAGTAAACCGGATCTCGGTTAAGCTTAAATTGATTTTTCGGTTAACTTTTTCTTGGGATGAATAGTGTTTCGTGAACAGTGTTTTAACGATTTTTCCCGCGTGAATAGTGTTCTGAACGTTTTACGACTTTTGAAACTGAGCCGCCCGTTTCCTCGAAGCTTCAGCCGCCCACCTCGTGTTGACGTTCAGCCGCCCGATCTCTTCCTTGCGTGCATGGGTGGCTGGCCAAGATCCATGGGCGGCTGACCAACGTGCATGCGCGGCTGGGATCAGAACGTGCGGATGCTTTGTCTTGGATCGGTCCGAGCTCGGGTTTAGGCTTGAAGGAGGGATGATGGGCGGCTGAAGCATGCCCGAGATGAGTTCAGCCGCCATGTCTTGATTGAAGGATGATGGGCGGCTGAAGCATGCTCGGGATGAGTTCAGCCGCCATGTCTTGATTGAAGGATGATCGGCGGCTGAAGCATGCTCGGGATGAGTTCAACCGCCATGTCTTGATTGAAGGGATGATGGGCAGCTGAAGCATGCTCGGGATGAGTTCAGCCGCCATGTCTTGATTGAAGGATGATGGGCGGCTGAAGCATGCTGCTCGGGACAAGTTCAGCCGCCGTGCACTGATGAGAGGATGGTGGGCGGCTAAGCATGATGCTCGGGATGAGTTCAGCCGCCATGTCTTGATTGAAGGATGATGGGCGGCTGAAGCATGCTGCTCGGTACAAGTTCAGCCGCCATGCACTGATGAGAGGATGGTGGGCGGCTGAAGCATGCTCGGGATAAGTTCAGCCACCATGTCTTGATTGAAGGATGATGGGCGGCTGAAGCGTGATGCTCGAGATAAGTTCAGCCGCCGTGCACTGATTGAGAGGATGAAGGGCGGCTGAAGCGTGATGCTCGGGATGAGTTCAGCCGCCATGTCTGATACAATCATGGAAAGCATCGAGTATAGGGAGCTGGAACCAAAGCCAAGAGCTGACCTAAAAGCCAAGAAGCTTGAACCAGGAGGGTTTACAACTCGTTTTAAGGAAGCTTCTGTTCGGATTCAAGAAGACCTTCACAAATACCAGATTCAAGAAGGATGTGTTCGGATTCAGGATGGATATGTTCGGATTCAGGAAGGTCTTCCCAAATCGACTTTTTAGGAAGCTTGAACAAGGATTTAGGAATCCCTTCCTAAAGACGGACCAAATTCACAATCAAGAGGAAATCAGAAGCTCAAGGGTTTCACGACTAATCAACCCTTGTGGAGTCAAAGAGACACTCTTCTTTATTATTAATTTAGTCAAGTCTTTTCAATTTCCCAATTACTTGGTTTTCCACAAAACAATTACTTCTTTGTCTCCCTCTTCTCTATATGTACGATTTGATTCAGATGAATAAGATAGAATATTTTGATTTTGAAACCTCTGTGTTTTTGTGAGAGAAAGATTCTCTTTGTTCCTTGTGAACTTTCTTGTTGCTGGTTAAGGGTTACTTCCACAACACAAATCTGTTGCTAGGTTAAGGGCTACTTCCTTTCAACAATCGCTTGAGTTAAGGGTTACTTCTCAAGAATTCTGGGTATATCAGAGGCTATTCCGCATCCTTTGACGCTCCCATCAATCCATCATATTTCTGCGAAGTGCTAGTAGCCTTCTCAGTCCATATCCAACATCCGGCTTTGAGTATTCCTTCCCGGGATTGTATCAGGTGGTATCAGAGTCACTCATTGCTGGTTTGTTTTCGATTTCATCTGTTCATCTTCTCATCTTTTCATCACAAAATTCTGTCAAACACATCTTTTCTCTCTATCTATAAATAAGGAATCCGGGCCAATCTTTTCTATTGTTTGATCGCTTCAAAAAAAAAAAAAAAAAAAAAAGGAAAGAAAGAAAATCGATTCAAAAAAAAAAAAAGAATCAAGCGGTTGAGATTGAGGAGAAATCCAATCTGATTTCGGCACTCTTTGCTTTACAGCAACTCAAAAAGAAAGGTAAGTCTTCTTCCCAATCATTTTCTAGTTTGAAAACTAATGTGTCTTCTTCTTGTGACAAAAGCATGACTGTGAAAACCACAAGCAAAGCTCATGTAACCAGGTGTTTCAAATGCCAAAGGATTGGTCACTATGCTAAAAAATGCCAAAATCAAAAACTGTTGGTAACTTTGGAAAAATGTGATGTTGAATCCGAGGCTGGACAACAAGATGTTTGACCCATCTTTGATGAAGAAAAGGAGATTCCAATTTCCAAACCGGAACCAAGTTCAAATCCAAGCAGCCACAACACTCACTGTAAAGATTCTAGGAACAAACTCTCTCTTAACTCGAGTGTCTTGGATTGTGTTGATAATGAAAAACGTTTTGATCTTGAAAATGTTAAGGAATTTTGTGCATCATATTCTGCTTTTGAAAACATGATTCCTTCTTCTGAAAAGTGTAAAGAAAAACGTCTTTTTCCTAGGAAAGAAAACATTTCCATTGTGTTTTGAACTTCGATGAGTTTTTGGAAAAGAAAAATTCTTTTGATGTTCATGAAAAAGGTTTTGAAAAAGGTTTGAAAAGGAATAAATTTTCAGAATATTTGAGTAGTTGTGACATTGGCCCATATGATCTTGGCTCTTGGAAGTTTTTTGTCAATCCAGGGAAAATCAGATAGAGATCAGCACAAAAACCGTGTGTAACACAAGGCATGAACATGCTGGTCATGGAGAAAAAAACGAAACATTGCCAAAACCGGACAAAACTCAAGGTGAGCAACGTTCTAAATCTGATTCCTGTGTTTTTAATACACTTCCCTTTGATGTTCCAGATTTGTGGACAAATCTTTTTCAAGAGGGTGAGGATGATACAATCATGGAAAGCATCAAGTATAGGGAGCTGGAACCAAAGCCAAGAGCTGACCTAAAAGCCAAGAAGCTTGAACCAGGAGGGTTTACAAATCGTTTTAAGGAAGCTTCTGTTCGGATTCAAGAAGACCTTCAAAATACCAGATTCAAGAAGGATGTGTTCGGATTCAGGATGGATATGTTCGGATTCAGGAAAGGATTTAGGAATCCCTTCCTAAAGACGGACCAAATTCACAATCAAGAGGAATCAGAAGCTCAAGGTTTCACGACTAATCAACCCTTGTGGAGTCAAAGAGACACTCTTCTTTATTTTATTTAGTCAAGTCTTTTCAATTTCCCAATTACTTGGTTTTCCACAAAACAATTACTTCTTTGTCTCCCTCTTCTCTATATGTACGATTTGATTCAGATGAATAAGATAGAATATTTTGATTTTGAAACCTCTGTGTTTTTGTGAGAGAAGATTCTCTTTGTTCCTTGTGAACTTTCTTGTTGCTGGTTAGGGTTACTTCCACAACACAAATCTGTTGCTAGGTTAAGGGCTACTTCCTTTCAACAATCGCTTGAGTTAAGGGTTACTTCTCAAGAATTCTGGGTATATCAGAGGCTATTCCGCATCCTTTGACGCTCCCATCAATCCATCATATTTCTGCGAAGTGCTAGTAGCCTTCTCAGTCCATATCCAACATCCGGCTTTGAGTATTCCTTCCCGGGATTGTATCAGGTGGTATCAGAGTCACTCATTGCTGGTTTGTTTTCGATTTCATCTGTTCATCTTCTCATCTTTTCATCACAAAATTCTGTCAAACACATCTTTTCTCTCTATCTATAAATAAGGAATCCGGGCCAATCTTTTCTATTGTTTGATCGCTTCAAAAAAAAAAAAAAAAAAAAGGAAAGAAAGAAAATCGATTCAAAAAAAAAAAAAAGAATCAAGCGGTTGAGATTGAGGAGAAATCCAATCTGATTTTGTTAAAGCGGATTCCTGCCAAAAATTTTTCTACTATCTATCTCTTCTTCTCTTCCCTTGTCGTTGGAAGTCCTAACAATTCTGATCTAGTTTGCTTGGAACATTGGGAAAATCTCTGAGTGACAAAAAAAAATAAAAAATCTGTGAGCAAACACGAGAGAGAGAGAGAGAGAGATCTATTGTTTTGCTAATCCATGTGTTCAGTGCTTTTTAGGAAGATCAGCAAGGGAGAAACGTTTTGGACCACTGTTTACTCTAATTGTTTACTCATTTTACTGGTTTAAAATGTTTGGACTTATGAGGAAAAGCAGCAAGGAACAAGTTCCACAACAAGGCAAACTTAAATATTCATCTAAAAACTTGTTGAACATTTTTGATGAATTTGCTACTGTGCAGAAAAAGTCCAGAGCTGACCAAAGCATGAACTGGAGGAAGAGACAGATCGGCCTGATGAAGGTGATGGAGAGGAGACCAAGGGACATAACCGTGCCTTCACCAAAACTAGAAGGGGCAGCAGTGATGATTTTCAGACTTATGCTAATTTGGAGAAGATGTTGCAAACGGCACTCTTTGCTTTACAGCAACTCAAAAAGAAAGGTAAGTCTTCTTCCCAATCATTTTCTAGTTTGAAAACTAATGTGTCTTCTTCTTGTGACAAAAGCATGACTGTGAAAACCACAAGCAAAGCTCATGTAACCAGGTGTTTCAAATGCCAAAGGATTGGTCACTATGCTAAAAAATGCCAAAATCAAAAACTGTTGGTAACTTTGGAAAAATGTGATGTTGAATCCGAGGCTGGACAACAAGATGTTTGACCCATCTTGATGAAGAAAAGGAGATTCCAATTTCCAAACCGGAACCAAGTTCAAATCCAAGCAGCCACAACACTCACTGTAAAGATTCTAGGAACAAACTCTCTCTTAACTCGAGTGTCTTGGATTGTTGTTATAATGAAAAACGTTTTGATCTTGAAAATGTTAAGGATTTTGTGCATCATATTCTGCTTTTGAAAACATGATTCCTTCTTCTGAAAAGTGTAAAGAAAAACGTCTTTTTCCTAGGAAAGAAAACATTTCCAATTGTGTTTTGAACTTCGATGAGTTTTTGGAAAAGAAAAATTCTTTTGATGTTCATGAAAAAGGTTTTGAAAAAGGTTTGAAAAGGAATAAATTTTCAGAATATTTGAGTAGTTGTGACATTGGCCCATATGATCTTGGTCTTGGAGTTTTTTGTCAATCCAGGGAAAATCAGATAGAGATCAGCACAAAAACCGTGTGTAACACAAAGGCATGAACATGCTGGTCATGGAGAAAAAAACGAAACATTGCCAAAACCGGACAAAACTCAAGGTGAGCAACGTTCTAAATCTGATTCCTGTGTTTTTAATACACTTCCCTTTGATGTTCCAGATTTGTGGACAAATCTTTTTCAAGAGGGTGAGGATGATACAATCATGGAAAGCATCAAGTATAGGGAGCTGGAACCAAAGCCAAGAGCTGACCTAAAAGCCAAGAAGCTTGAACCAGGAGGGTTTACAAATCGTTTTAAGGAAGCTTCTGTTCGGATTCAAGAAGACCTTCACAAATACCAGATTCAAGAAGGATGTGTTCGGATTCAGGATGGATATGTTCGGATTCAGGAAAGGATTTAGGAATCCCTTCCTAAAGACGGACCAAATTCACAATCAAGAGGAAATCAGAAGCTCAAGGGTTTCACGACTAATCAACCCTTGTGGAGTCAAAGAGACACTCTTCTTTATTATTAATTTAGTCAAGTCTTTTCAATTTCCCAATTACTTGGTTTTCCACAAAACAATTACTTCTTTGTTTCCCTCTTCTCTATATGTACGATTTGATTCAGATGAATAAGATAGACTATTTTGATTTTGAAACCTCTGTGTTTTTGTGAGAGAGAGATTCTCTTTGTTTCTTGTGAACTTTCTTGTTGTTGGTTAAGGGTTACTTCCACAACACAAATCTGTTGCTAGGTTAAGGGCTACTTCCTTTCAACAATCGCTTGAGTTAAGGGTTACTTCTCAAGAATTCTGGGTATATCAGGCTATTCCGCATCCTTGAGCCCGCATCCTTTGACGCTCCATCATCAATCCATCATATTTCTGCGAAGTGCTAGTAGCCTTCTCAGTCCATATCCAACATCGGCTTTGAGTATTCCTTCCCGGATTGTATCAGGTGGTATCAGAGTCACTCATTGCTGGTTGTTTTCGATTTCATCTGTTCATCTTCTCATCTTTTCATCACAAAATTCTGTCAAACACATCTTTTCTCTCTATCTATAAATAAGGAATCCGGGCCAATCTTTTCTATTGTTTGATCGCTTCAAAAAAAAAAAAAAAAAAAAGGAAAGAAAGAAAATCGATTCAAAAAAAAAAAAAGAATCAAGCGGTTGAGATTGAGGAGAAATCCAATCTGATTTTGTTAAAGCGGATTCCTGCCAAAAATTTTTCTACTATCTATCTCTTCTTCTCTTCCCTTTGTCGTTGGAAGTCCTAACCAATTCTGATCTAGTTTGCTTGGAACATTGGGAAAATCTCTGAGTGACAAAAAAAATAAAAAATCTGTGAGCAAACACGAGAGAGAGAGAGAGAGATCTATTGTTTTGCTAATCCATGTGTTCAGTGCTTTTTAGGAAGATCAGCAAGGGAGAAACGTTTTGGACCACTGTTTACTCTAATTTGTTTACTCATTTTACTGGTTTAAAATGTTTGGACTTATGAGGAAAAGCAGCAAGGAACAAGTTCCACAACAAGGCAAACTTAAATATTCATCTAAAAACTTGTTGAACATTTTTGATGAATTTGCTACTGTGCAGAAAAAGTCCAGAGCTGACCAAAGCATGAACTGGAGGAAGAGACAGATCCGGCCTGATGAAGGTGATGGAGAGGAGACCAAGGGACATAACCGTGCCTTCACCAAAACTAGAAGGGGCAGCAGTGATGATTTTCAGACTTATGCTAATTTGGAGAAGATGTTGCAAACGGCACTCTTTGCTTTACAGCAACTCAAAAAGAAAGGTAAGTCTTCTTCCCAATCATTTTCTAGTTTGAAAACTAATGTGTCTTCTTCTTGTGACAAAAGCATGACTGTGAAAACCACAAGCAAAGCTCATGTAACCAGGTGTTTCAAATGCCAAAGGATTGGTCACTATGCTAAAAAATGCCAAAATCAAAAACTGTTGGTAACTTTGGAAAAATGTGATGTTGAATCCGAGGCTGGACAACAAGATGTTTGACCCATCTTTGATGAAGAAAAGGAGATTCCAATTTCCAAACCGGAACCAAGTTCAAATCCAAGCAGCCACAACACTCACTGTAAAGATTCTAGGAACAAACTCTCTCTTAACTCGAGTGTCTTGGATTGTGTTGATAATGAAAAACGTTTTGATCTTGAAAATGTTAAGGAATTTTGTGCATCATATTCTGCTTTTGAAAACATGATTCCTTCTTCTGAAAAGTGTAAAGAAAAACGTCTTTTTCCTAGGAAAGAAAACATTTCCAATTGTGTTTTGAACTTCGATGAGTTTTTGGAAAAGAAAAATTCTTTTGATGTTCATGAAAAAGGTTTTGAAAAAGGTTTGAAAAGGAATAAATTTTCAGAATATTTGAGTAGTTGTGACATTGGCCCATATGATCTTGGTCTTGGAAGTTTTTTGTCAATCCAGGGAAAATCAGATAGAGATCAGCACAAAAACCGTGTGTAACACAAAGGCATGAACATGCTGGTCATGGAGAAAAAAACGAAACATTGCCAAAACCGGACAAAACTCAAGGTGAGCAACGTTCTAAATCTGATTCCTGTGTTTTTAATACACTTCCCTTTGATGTTCCAGATTTGTGGACAAATCTTTTTCAAGAGGGTGAGGATGATACAATCATGGAAAGCATCAAGTATAGGGAGCTGGAACCAAAGCCAAGAGCTGACCTAAAAGCCAAGAAGCTTGAACCAGGAGGGTTTACAAATCGTTTTAAGGAAGCTTCTGTTCGGATTCAAGAAGACCTTCACAAATACCAGATTCAAGAAGGATGTGTTCGGATTCAGGATGGATATGTTCGGATTCAGGAAAGGATTTAGGAATCCCTTCCTAAAGACGGACCAAATTCACAATCAAGAGGAAATCAGAAGCTCAAGGGTTTCACGACTAATCAACCCTTGTGGAGTCAAAGAGACACTCTTCTTTATTATTAATTTAGTCAAGTCTTTTCAATTTCCCAATTACTTGGTTTTCCACAAAACAATTACTTCTTTGTTTCCCTCTTCTCTATATGTACGATTTGTTTTTGTGAGAGAGAGATTCTCTTTGTTTCTTGTGAACTTTCTTGTTGTTGGTTAAGGGTTACTTCCACAACACAAATCTGTTGCTAGGTTAAGGGTTACTTCCTTTCAACAACCTCTTGAGTTAAGGGTTACTTCTCAAGGGTTCTGGGTATATCAGAGGCTATTCCGCATCCTTTGACGCTCCCATCAATCCACCATAGTTCTGGGAAGTGCTAGTAGCCTTCTCAGTCCATATCCAACATCCGGCTTTGAATATTCCTTCCCGGGATTGTATCAATGTCTTAATGCAAATATGCTGGGCGGCTAGAACTTGGTTCGGGACAAGTCCAGCCGCCAAGGTTTGGTGAAGAGATGCTGGGCGGCTGGAACTTGGTTCGGGACAAGTCCAGCCGTTTGATCTTGATCTTGAGTTCTCGTTCTATCAATTTCCGAGGAGGGGATTTTGACCCCAACAGTTAGCCCCCAGCTCTTTGCTTTCGTAGTCCGAAGCAATGAGTTTCGAGCTGAGAGTTTATCGGAATTGATGGAACGGGAAGGCAACTAGTTTTTCCGTTCGTCCGTTCATCCGTTCTGTTTTTATTGTCTTATCTGAGACGAGTGTTGTCCCGTCGCGTCTGCATGGGAGTTCGTGTCATCTTTGCTATATCATGGGGTGGCTTCTTCTTCATTCTTCACAACTTCACTTCTTTCTCCAAGTTCTCTTTGAAAAATTTTAAGTATTGTTCTTCTTTGCTTGATATGGCTGGCCAATCGCGAACTCCTCTCAAGTTTAACTTGGACGCGATGCTGGACTTTGCTATCTATTTCGATTACTGTCCGGAACGAGACGCGGAATTCGTGGGCGACCTACTTGCGGATGGTGAAGACGCCATTCCGCAAATGGCGCCTGATCTTGATATTACTCAAGAAGCGGCATCTTGCTTTGTTGATGTCCCTCGAGGGGTGCCTGGCCGCAAGGAAGTTCGGCGGAGGGCGTCTGGCTCGAAGGGTATGCCGCGAAGGGCGGTTGGAGCGGTAGCCGCGACAAAATGGGCGCCCGGTCCTGGAGGAGCCTTACGGAAAGCGTCCAACTCTCCCCGAGGTGGGGCTGGTGGTGCTTCATCGCAGGTTAGCGGTGCTCGTGGCGTTCGGAATTCTCCGCAGCGTGTCGAGAACAATGGTGCTTGGCCTGAGCGGGCGTCCAAGTCTCAGGCATCTTTCAGACACCGTAATGATTTGCCTGATGCAGATGATAACTTTGCCACGTCCGAAAGAGATGCTCCCGAGGAACAAGTCGCTGTTCCTCATAAGTCTGATCTTGCTGCTGCGGCCGACAAGGGCAAGGGAGTTGCTATTGGGTCTGATCGCCAAAAGAAGACCATGGCTTCCCGAAAAGCCAAGGTCTCCGAGCCCGGCCTGACGTTTGATATCCGTAAAGCGGCAGGAGGAGACCAGTTTGAATCCGCGAGGCTTGTGGATCATATTGGCGAGTCTGCCCCGGCCACCGATCGACCGTTTGATCCCTCAGCGGCGTATGGGGATTTGTCTTCCGGCTTTATGATGGTATCTTCTTGTTTCTTTGCTTTTGATATGAGTTTGCTCTTCTCTCGATTTTGCTTATCAGACATTCGTTTTGTTTTGGTACAGGTCGCCACTCGGGCATATGCGACCCGGGCCGCTCTGGAGGCCACAGCGAAGGAGTCCCGAAAGAAGGATAAAAAGATAAGGAATCTGGAAATCAGGCTTAGGAAAGCGGAAAAGAAAACTCAGAGGCTCGAGTCGGCTCATGCTGCGGAGGTGCAGACTCTCAAGGATGAGCTTGCGGAGGCCGAAAGGCTGATGAAGAAGGCAGTGAAGTGATGTCAATGGGATATGGCGGAAAAGTACAGCCTCCATGTTGAGAGTGCGAAAGCTGCTCTTACGCCGGTGCGTCAGGCCAAGTTCGGTGAGGAGGCTCTGAACAAGGTTGGCTCGTCCCTAGCGATGGTTCGTGATATCAAGTCCGGGAGGAGCAAGGTTTAAGAGCAGGAGGCCAGGCTGGAGACATCATTGAAGGTGCTTAGAGGTTGGGTAGGCTCCTTCGACCGAGCAATTTCCGATTTCGATGGTTTTCTCGTCTACTCCCCTGTTTCGCCGTATCAGTCTCCGGGTGGTGATACCGAGGTCCTGGACATGGATGAGACCAGCGCCACTCTTGTTAACGAGTATGATTAGGTCTTCGCTTATTGTGTGTGTTTTCTGTTGTTGTTTTCGGGTCGCTCGAGCCCTCGATGTATTTGCTTCTTTTCTTGAACTTACTTGATATTCTGATTTTTCCTTTTACGGATATCATTTCATCTTTCAGTTATCGTTGGCTTCGACTTTGATTGCTTTGGTTTGAGTTTAGAAACCGGTGTATCATTTTAGATATTATCCGGATTTTAGTTTTCGTCGGGATTATTAGACCGTTCTTGACTTTGTCCTTCAGTTCCGGACTTGTGTTGGGAAATCAGCATATCGTTTCGGATATTGTCTGGATTTTGGTTCAGGTTGCCGAATCCTTGCTTGTCTTTGCTGGATCCTTCGGACCTCTTATCTGGTCTGTTTGCATTTTGTATGGTGCGTTGGGGATGCTTTCTTGGGCATTCCGGACCAGTGTATCTTTGCGGATACTATCTGGGTTTAGGTTTTCGTTGGGATCACCGGATCCATTCTCTACTTCGCTGGACCCTTGATCTGTTCTTGTTCCTACTTGGTCATTCGACTTTTTTTCGTGGATCGTATTTTAACCCTTTCGGTTATGTTTGACTTGTTCTTTGGGCTTGTGCTTTGTATGCTGCGTTGGAGATGCTTTTCCGGGCACTCCGAGCTTTCTGACCGGGGTTCTTATATTGCGAATACCTCCTGGGTTTGATGCTTGTTTTTGGTATCGCGGGGGACTGTGTTTGCTTGACTCCCTCTTTCGACGGAACGCTTTTAAGATCACGCATCAGAGCCGGTATGATACCGCGTTCTCGAGATGTCTTAGACCAGCTTTCCATGTCAGGCGTTTTACTGGGTTTGGCGAGTTTACTTCGTGGTTCACACCTCGCACTATTTGCCTATGCTAATTGTTCTTGAAGATAAACTAATCAGAACATCGTCTTGACGCTTCCCGCATTCCTGATCAGGTTACGCCTTTCGGATGTTAGTCCGGAAATTTGTATAGCGCGCTACTCTTATCCGCTGCGGGATGTCGAAAGAACCATGGTTGAGAAGTAAGAGTCTAGTTGTGGCCAGCAACAGACGTGTTTGTTTGGGAAGACTTGAGTAGTTGAGAGATATCTTCAGTATCTCAGCTGATGGGTAGTCCCAGGTGAATTGCGAGATGCTAAGCCCCGATGTTTGTCCGGGTTCGTTTCTCTGGGGATCGTTCGAGTTCTGGACGTGTTATGAGATGCTAAGTATCAATGTTTGTCACCTCAGATCTTTCTGGACTCTTTGTTTCTCCGGACGGGTTACAAGATGCTAAGTCTCGATTTTCGTCCGGATCGGTATTTTCGGGAAATTTTCCTAGTTTCTGATGTGTTATGAGATTCTAAGTCTCAATGTTCATCTAATCGGATCTTTCTGGATTGTTTGTTTCTCCGGACGGGTTACAAGATGCTAAGTCCCGATTTTCGTCCGGATCAGTATTTTCGGGAAATTTTCGAGTTTCTGTTGTGTTATGAGATTCTCAGTCTCAATGTTCATCATATCGAATTTTTTCCGAAAATTCGGGAGTATGTATATACGGGCCCACTCCCCCCCCTTTTTTTATGGAGGGGGGCAACTGAACTCGTTTTTTAAGCGAGCTGCCTACGTACCCTTCGTGAAAAGGGATCAAGTCACCCGTAGTTCCGTTTTTTTTTTTTTTTTTTTTAGTAGTGGCTTGAAGACGGCTAAGTTTCCGCCATGGAACCGCCCTTTGCGGCTTCGGTGGTTTCTGTGGTCCTTTCTTCGATAGTTTTTGTTTCTTCTCGATCGGTTTTAGCTTTTGTGGGTGGAACCTCCGTTTTTTCAAACTGCTCGGTTCTGCTTACTTTCTTTTCCAACTGGGGACTTCATCTTCCTTCTTATTTTTCGGGTTCTCTCTCTGCGGGACCGTCGGATTTCGGAGCTTGTGTTCTGCCAGAAAACAGATCCGTGCCTCCTTCTGATTTCCCCAGACAGTCTTGATTTCGTTCGGTGTTGGGAATTTTAGGCAGAGATAATAAGTTGACGGGATTGCTCTCATGGAGTTGATCCACGGGGTTCCCATTATTACGTTATAAATCGCGGGGTGGTTTGCCACCGCGAAGTTAACGATCTTTGTGATTCCACCGGCGCGAACTGGGAGCTGGATTGTCCCGTCTGTCATTGTGACTTCGCCAGAGAACCCGGTCAGTGACCTTGGATTGGGTTTTATCATCGACGGATCCACCTTCATCCTCTGGAGCGTCTCCCGAAAAATGACGTCTACCGAACTTCCGGTGTCGATCAAAACCCGAGAGACATCGTGGTCGTTGATGTCCAGCTCCACTACTAATGGGTCGTCATGGGTTTGATCGAGACCTTTTTTGTGGTCAAAACCAACTCCTCGGAGACTGACGGACTAAAGAACCTAACGTTATTATAAAAGACTTATCCGAACATCAGGTCAGCAAGCCGGGAGCTCAACGAAAGGACATGTAAACCACTTCTATGGGCTCAGGTCGCCACATTCTCCTCTAGGGCAAGTCAGGCCGCCCGATTCTCTCCTTGAACATCCCGAGCCGCCACATTCTCCTCTAGGACAAGTCAGGCCGCCCGATTCTCCTCCAAGCAAGGTCAAGCCGCCAGTTTCTCTCCACGGACAGTCCAGGCCGCCGGTTTCTCTCCATGCACAACCCAGCCAGCTAGTTTCTCTCCACGGACAGTCCAGGCCGCCGGTTTCTCTCCATACACAACCCAGCCAGCTAATTTCTCTCCATGGACAGTCCAGGCCGCCGGTTTCTCTCCATGCACAATCCAGCCAGCCAGTTTCTCTCCGTGCACAATCCAGCCAGCCAGTTTCTCTCCAAGGACAATCCAAACTGCCAGTTTCTCTACATGCACGGCCAGGCCACCCAATTCTCTCTCTGGACTGGCCAGACCGCCAGTTTCTCCTCATGAGAAATGGGCGGTCCGGACTTCCCAAAGAAACGGGCGGGCTGAGCTAGTGAAAGAAACCGGCGGGCTGGATTCCAACGAGAAACGGGCTGACTGAGTTTATACGAGAAAACAGGCAGAGTGAGTTTGTACGAGAAAACAGGCTGAGTGAGTTTGTACGAGAAATAGGCGGACTGAGTCTAGATAAGTTCACCCTCAGACAAGTTCCTGCAACCGATCCAAATTTTTCACAAAAATAATGTCTGTTGCTGGCCACAACAAGACTTCATCATTTCCACCATGATTCTTTCAAACATCCCGAAGAGGATAAAAGTAGCGCGCTATACAAATTTCCGAATAATATCAGAAAGGCGTAACCTGATTGGGAATGCGGGAAGCGTCTGGACGATATTCTATTTAGCTTATCTTTGGGAACGTTTTGAAAATCAGGAGTATTACAAGGCGTCAACCACGAAATAAGCTCGCCAAACCCAGTAAACACCAAACAAGAACACTGGTCTTAGTACATCTCGCAAAGACGCAGTACCAAACCAGCTCTAGTACGAGATCCTAAACGCGTCTCTTCAGAAGGGAAAACAAAGGAGCCTAGTGCACCAAGTCTCTCGCGACACCAAAGACAAACCCAGAAAGTATCTCCAACGATACACTGGTCCTAGCGATCGGCATGCCCGGCAAAGCATTCCCATCACAACATTCAAGACTCAAGTCAATCAAAATTCAAAGACAGTCAAAAGACGAATCAAAGACGATGCATAAAGAAACAGAGAGTTCAACAAGACCATAAGGATCCGACAATCCGAAGATAGCAAATACAACAAGGCTCAAAGAGACCTGAAATAACACAAGTACAAATTACAAAGCACCGTCCTACTCGGATTGGGCACCATCATCATCCTGGGCTCCAAGGTTGGTACCGGCAGTGTCCATCACTCCAACTCCAGCGGCTTCGTCCGCGACCTCACCAGGGTAACACTCAGATACATACGGAGACACGGATGAGTAAACCAGCAACTTAGAGTAGGCATCCAAACCCCTCTGGAAAGTACCTGCTTCGCTCTCGCGCCTTTTAGCCGTTGCCTTCACATTGGCGTACTCCTCCTCAACAGTCGATCATTTCTCCGTAATATCTTCAAGCATAATCAAGTTCCCTGAGACCTCCGTGACCTCTGCATCGATGCGATGAGCATCGGCCAACGCGGCCAAAGAAGCCTTCGCCGTCTCAAGACGAGCATGGAACTTCTGAGCGTCCGTCCACCTCTGCTGCTTCATAGCCTTGTTAAGGCTCCTCTCGCTGATCTTCTTCTCTTGTTCCAGCGCGTCCCGGTATTCCTTCATCTCCTTCTTGTACTTCCTGGATTTCTTCCTCTCGGTCTCCAGTGCCTTCTTCAAAGCCTCAGCTTCCTCAGCATGAATCCTAGCTCTCTCCGCTTGGCGCTGAGCCTCAAGGACAGCAGTATAGTATGCTGCCTTGGACGAATGCGCAGCGGCACAAAGCTAAAAGAAACCAAAGAAAACGCTTAGCCAAAAGAAAGAGGCAAGAAGCTAAACGCAAAAAGACGAAGAGGAAGGAACACATGACTTACCACAACAGCGTGAGAAGCCATCAAGCCGTAGGAGTTCGGGTACTCCCAAGAAGGGACAATCCCAGAAGGAGAGTCGCTAATCCAGGCGGCCAATCTTAGCGATTCAGAGTGACTCCCATCAGCGGTTTTGCTGGCGTCGAAGGAAAAACCAGATCCAGCGGTCTCAGTTGGATCAGACCTAGTGCCTCAAGTGTTCCTCGGCCTGCTGGTCCCTTCATCAACCCCTTTTCCTTTGCCAGCTGCAGAAGATCTCTTCCCCCTTTGAGGACGAGATGAAGGAAGAGCACACACTGCTCCAAGGACAGGAACAGTCGCCGGCGTCCCCGGAGCATTCCCAGACGAGCCGCCTTCCTCGACATGACTGACTGGAGGATCAACCTGAACCTAAGACCCCTCGGTCTGCGAGGCATCTTGCTTCTTAGACTTACAGTAGTTGACAACTCCTTTCATTCCTGGCACGTCGATTGGATCGTAGAAGTCTGGACCCTTAAGTGGAAGCTCTTCGTCAAGGATAAGCCGAGCCTCTAAGAACCGAGTCCAAAGATCAAGGTCTTTCCAGTCCACCTTCTTCAGGTAGAGAGTGTCGATAACTTCGTCGAAGTTAAGCGGAAAGTACGTAAAAATAGACGGAACTGCAAAATGCACAACAAAGAACAACTTGTTAGAATAAACACAAGGAACACAACAGGATATGCGCACAAGCAATCATCTACCGAGCGCTTTCCACTGAGACTGCATCCGGCCCTCATACTGCTCGCCAACAGCGGCGGCGTTCGCGGTAACGTAAAAGAATTTCTCCCTCGGAACCGTGCAGTTGCTATCAAGGCCGGTGGAAAATCTGCGAAGCAAACAAGTTCGGTAGGAAATGAGATAAGATAATTCCCCGGATTTCTTCACGCTGAAGCAGTTCAACAGGTGACTCAGCCTCAAGTCTGCCCCAGTCTCAATACCTCGGACTACACCGGCCATGAGCTGTTTAAGCGCCTAAGCTTTCAGCTGCGAGATCGCAATCCCGTAAAATGCCACGAACTGGAGGATCAGCCTCGGGATTGGGAACCACATGAAAGACTTGTAAAACATAGCCTTGTACATCGAAAAGTACCCGTCCGGACAGCAATCAATACTCTCGCCCACTTTGGGAAGGATGATCTTAATCTCGTCCGAAAGATTGAACTTGAACTTCAAGTCGCTCAAAGAGCTTTCGGAAGACCAAGTAGTCCTTGCCGGAACAGGATTCTTTGGCCTAGCATTGGCCTTGGAAGATTTTGGAGCTGGAACTCGGATAACCGCCCTCTCATACCCGAAGTATGCGTCCCGCTCACCCGTAGATATAGGCTCCGACTTGACCGGGTTGTAGCAAGGAGGACACAAATCAGGAACTTGACCATCCTGTCCATATTCATCCTCGCCTCTAGGCATAACTAAGCCGTCACCAACCAAAGGAAGTCGTCTCACTTCGCAAGGGCTGGCCGCACTGCCACTCCTTCCGCTTGGAGGGGCCAGACCACCATTTCTTCTACTTGAAGAGGCCAGACCGCCACTTCTACTAGTCGAGGAAGCCAGGCCCCCCGATTCGGAAGAACTGCCCGGACTGCCGCGTCGTCCCGAAGAGGCCAAGTCGCCCGATTCCGAGGAGCTAGCTAAACGATTCTTCCTCCTTCGTGAAAGGGACAGACCGCCATCATCCTTCGGACTGGCCAGACCGCCACTTTCTCCTTGCTTGTCTTTGCTGGATCCTTCGGACCTCTTATCTGGTCTGTTTGCATTTTGTATGGTGCGTTGGGGATGCTTTCTTGTGCATTCCGAACAAGTGTATCTTTGTGGATACTATCTGGGTTTACGTTTTCGTTGGGATCACCGGATCCATTCTCTACTGCGCCTGACCCTTGATCCGTTCTTGTTCCTACTTGGTCATTCGACTTTCCTTTCGTGGATTGTCTTTTAACCCTTTCGGTTATGTTTGACTTGTTCTTTAGGCTTGTGCTTTGTATGCTGCGTTGGAGATGCTTTTCCGGGCACTCCGAGCTTTCTGACCGGGGTTATTGTATTGCGAATACCTCCCGGGTTTGATGCTTGTTTTTGGTATCGCTGGGGACTGAGTTCGCTTGACTCCCTCTTTCGACGGAACGCCTTTAAGATCTCGCATCAGAGCCGGTTTGATACCGCATTCTCGAGATGTGTTATACCTGCTTTCCATGTCAGGCGTTTTACTGGGTTTGGCGAGTTTACTTTGTGGTTCACACCTCGTACTATTTGCCTATGCTAAGTGTTCTTGAAGATAAACTAATCAGAACATTGTCTTGACGCTTCCCGCATTCCCGATCAGGTTACGCCTTTCGGATGTTAGTCCGGAAATTTGTATAGCGCGCTACTCTTATCCGCTGCGGGATGTCGAAAGAACCATGGTTGAGAAGTAAGAGTCTAGTTGTGGCCAGCAACAGACGTTTTTGTTTGTTAAGACTTGAGTACTTGAGAGATATCTTCAGTATCTCAGTTGATGGGTAGTCCCGGGTGAATTGCGAGATGCTAAGCCCCGATGTT
The DNA here is from genome assembly GCA_010577795.1 of Isatis tinctoria. NCBI lineage: Eukaryota > Viridiplantae > Streptophyta > Magnoliopsida > Brassicales > Brassicaceae > Isatis > Isatis tinctoria. The sequence continues at coordinate 14,575,071 of CM021245.1, read as the reverse complement.
TGTCCGGGTTCGTTTCTCTGGGGATCGTTCGAGTTCTGGACGTGTTATGAGATGCTAAGTCTCAATGTTCGTCACCTCAGATCTTTCTGGACTCTTTGTTTCCCCTGACGGGTTACAAGATGCTAAGTCTCGATTTTCGTCCGGATCGGTATTTTCGGGAAATTTTCCTAGATTCTGATGTGTTATGAGATTCTAAGTCTCAATGTTCATCTCCTCGGATCTTTCTGGATTGTTTGTTTCTCGGGACGGGTTACAAGATGCTAAGTCCCGATTTTCGTCCGGATCAGTATTTTCGGGAAATTTTTCGAGTTTCTGATGTGTTATGAGATTCTAAGTCTCAATGTTCATCATATCGAAATTTTTCCGAAAATTCGGGAGTATGTATATACGGACCCACTCCCCCCCCCTTTTTTATGGAGGGGGGCAACTGAACTCATTTTTTAAGCGAGCTGCCTATGTTCCCTTCGTGAAAAGGGATCAAGTCACCCGTAGTTCCGTTTTTTTTTTTTTAGTAGTGGCTTGAAGACGGCTAAGTTTCCGCCATGGAACCGCCCTTTGCGGCTTCGGTGGTTTTTGTGGTCCTTTCTTCGATAGTTTTTGTTTCTTCTCGATCGGTTTTAGCTTTTGTGGGTGGAACCTCCGTTTTTTTCAAACTGCTCGGTTCTGCTTACTTTCTTTTCCAACTGGGGACTTCATCTTCCTTCTTATTTTTCGGGTTCTCTCTCTGCGGGACCGTCGGATTTTGGAGCTTGTGTTCTGCCAGAAAACAGATCCGTGCCTCCTTCTGATTTCCCCAGACAGTCTTGATTCCGTTCGGTGTTGGGAATTTTAGGCAGAGATGATAAGTTGACGGGATTGCTCGCATTGAGTTGATCCACGGGGTTCCCATTATTACGTTATAAATCGCAGGGTGGTTTGCCACCGCGAAGTTAACGATCTTTGTGATTCCACCGGCGCGAACTGGGAGCTGGATTGTCCCGTCTGTCATTGTGACTTCGCGAGAGAACCCGGTTAGTGACCTTGGATTGGGTTTTATCATCGACGGATCCACCTTCATCCTCTGGAGCGTCTCCCGAAAAATGACGTCTACCGAACTTCCGGTGTCGATCAAAACCCGAGAGACATCGTGGTCGTTGATGTCCAGCTCCACTACTAATGGGTCGTCATGGGTTTGATCGAGACTTTCAGCATCTTTTTCATGAAAGGCGATCCGGTCATCATTCTCGGTGATTGGCTCCTGCAGGTTAGATTCTTTGTCTCCTTTTCTCAAGAACGCCTTTATGGAAGCCACCGTGTCTCGACAGTATTGGGATCCTCCTATGATCATGTGAATCCTCCTTCGATTTCCGGCGGAGTCGTCCCCGTCTGGTCTCCTTCCCCGCTTGGGCATTTCCTCGGCGGGCCTCTCGGGACGTTCCTGATTGTGTCTTCCGCCCGGGGCACCCACATCTTCTTCGGCCGTTCCGAGACTCTCTAACGTTATCCCGTTTCCGAGTTCTCCGGCCAATAGTTTTGCCACGAGCCTTCTTCCGATTGTTCTACAGTTTTCGGTCGAGTGGCCTTTGGCCTTATGAAAGGTGCAGAAAGCATTTTCGTCGTATCCCAAACGGGTCCACGTATTCCACGACCCTTTGTTGCGCCCATCAGATGGTCTCTCCGAGTTTATCTGATAATTGTGCACTCCAACCGCGTTGGGTTCCTCATCTCTCCTGCTTCGTCTACTCCTTCTCTCGTTCGGAATTATAGAATGCTACGCCGAGCCTTTGGCGACCAACTTTGTTGATTGGTGCTTTCCGGTCGGGACCCTCATGTCTTCCTCGTAGATTACGAAGTTAGAAGCGCGGTGGAGAGCATCTTGGATTGTCACTGGCGGGTTTACGGTGATTTCCTTTCGGAAGCTAGAAGGCTTCAGTAGGGATATCTTCAAGGCGTTTATTGCGGCACCGTCGCTTTGTCCGTCGATCCTGGACACGATTACCTTGAACCTTTCGATGAATTCTCGAAGGCTTTCTTCTGGTCCTTGTGACAGCGAATAGAGATCCGCGTCGGATGTTGATTGGCTGATGAACAGCGAGTAGTGCTTCAAGAAGGCCGACGATAACTGTTCGAAGTCGTTGATTGAGTCCCTCTCCAGCCGCGAGAACCATGACAAGGCCACCCCCTTTAGGTGTTCTACGAACAGGAGGCAGAACCCAGCGTCCTTTTCATCGGGATTGAACTTGGTCCGGTTCATCGCGATATGGAAGGCTGTCATGTGGGCTTTTGGATCCGTTGTCCCGTCGTAGAAAGGGATTCGAATCTTGCCGGGTTCCGGGACTCTGACGTTTGTAATCTTCGAGGTGAAAGGGATCCTTTGGGTCTCCTCCAAGACTCGGTCAATTTCGGGAGCCGAGCTGGTCTCTTTATGGACCTGCGACCTTACTTCCTTCATTTGACTTGCCGTGAGCTCCAGTCGGGAGCGGAGTTCGTCCATCTCGCTTCTTTGGATAGCGGATCGGTTCATTTGGTTTGTCCGTTCCACCTTTTCTTGCTCCCTTACCCAGCAGAGCTCTTCTTCGTCCATCGTTAGGTCTTTGTCCTCGTCGTCAGTCTCGTTCTCCTCTTGACCGGCTCCGTTTGCGGCGTCTTCTCCATTTTCACCGTTGGTCACTGTCGAGGCTGGCTGTTCGGCGGTCCGCCTAGTGGCACTTTTTCGGTGCAATGGAGGCGGTGCCGACAGTTCTCTCCTTGTTCCGACGGGAGTCTGCTCGTTGGGATTCTGTCCGCCTGAGGTATCTGCTCGCGGGGTGAAGTTGAGGCGTCTTGCTGCGAAAGTCCGGGGGCCACGTGCTAGCTCTTGGGAAACTCCTCTCTCCTGTGCGGCCGCTCTCTCTTGCCTGTTTTGCCGCTCCGCGAGTTCGGCTATCATGTTTCTTAGCTCGGTGATCGCTGTGATCTCCGGGGCTAGGCAAGAGGGAGTGGTGTTGGCTGCTTCCATGATGATCTGGTCTCCGCTCGGCATTTCGAATCTGGTTAGCGCATTGGCGGAGGTCCCGGTTGTTCCGATTCCGATCGCCCCGTCAGCGGATGTTCTGGCAGCAGTCGCTCCTGTTCCAGCCGATGATGTACCGACGGCGGGAATTCCCGTTCCGACTACTCCCATGGTGGCTGCTCCGGCCGGTTGGTTGATGATATTGTTGGTTCTTCTGGTCATCGTGTTCTTCCCGCATTCCCGATCAGGTTACGCCTTTCAGATGTTAGTCCGGAAATTTGTATAGCGCGCTACTCTTATCCGCTGCGGGATGTCGAAAGAACCATGGTTGAGAAGTAAGAGTCTAGTTGTGGCCAGCAACAGACGTGTTTGTTTGGGAAGACTTGAGTACTTGAGAGATATCTTCAGTATCTCAGTTGATGGGTAGTCCCGGGTGAATTGCGAGATGCTAAGCCCCGATGTTTGTCTGGGTTCGTTTCTCTGGGGATCGTTCGAGTTCTGGACGTGTTGTGAGATGCTAAGTCTCAATGTTCGTCACCTCGGATCTTTCTGGACTCTTTGTTTCTCCGGACGGGTTACAAGATGCTAAGTCTCGATTTTCGTCCGGATCGGTATTTTCGGGAAATTTTCCGAGTTTCTGATGTGTTATGAGATTCTAAGTCTCAATGTTCATCTCCTCGGATCTTTCTGGATTGTTTGTTTCTCCGGACGGGTTACAAGATGCTAAGTCCCGATTTTCGTCTGGATCAGTATTTTCGGGAAATTTTTCGAGTTTTTGATGTGTTATGAGATTCTAAGTCTCAATGTTCATCATATCGAAATTTTTCCGAAAATTCGGGAGTATGTATATACGGACCCACCCCCACCCCCCTTTTTTTTATGGAGGGGGGCAACTGAACTCGTTTTTTAAACGAGCTGCCTACGTACCCTTCGTGAAAAGAGATCAAGTCACCCGTAGTTCCGTTTTTTGTTTTTTTTAGTAGTGGCTTGAAGACGGCTAAGTTTCCGCCATGGAACCGCCCGTTGCGGCTTCGGTGGTTTCTGTGGTCCTTTCTTCGATAGTTTTTGTTTCTTCTCGATCGGTTTTAGCTTCTGTGGGTGGAACCTCCGTTTTTTCAAACTGCTCGGTTCTGCTTACTTTTTTTCCCAACTTTGGGACTTCATCTTCCTTCTTATTTTTCGGGTTCTCTCTCTGCGGGACCGTCGGATTTCGGAGCTTGTATTCTGCTAGAAAACAGATCTGTGCCTCCTTCTGATTTCCCCAGACAGTCTTGATTCTGTTCGGTGTTGGGAATTTTAGGCAGAGATGATAAGTTGACGGGATTGCTCGTATTGAGTTGATCCACGGGGTTCCCTTTATTACGTTATAAATCGCAGGGTGGTTTGCCACCGCGAAGTTAACGATCTTTGTGATTCCACCGGTGCGAACTGGGAGCTGGATTGTCCCGTCTGTCATTGTGACTTCGCCAGAGAACCCGGTCAGTGACTTTGGATTGGATTTTATCATCGACGGATCCACCTTCATTCTCTGGAGCGTCTCCCAAAAAATGACGTCTACCGAACTTCCGGTGTCGATTAAAACCGAGAGACATCGTGGTCGTTGATGTCCAGCTCCACTAGTAATGGGTCGTCATTGGTTTGATCGAGACCTTCAGCATCTTTTTCATGAAAGGCGATCCGGTCGTTGTTCTCGGTGATTGGCTCCTGCGGGTTAGATTCTTTGTCTCCTTTTCTCAAGAACGCCTTTATGGAAGCCACCGTGTCTCGACAGTATTGGGATCCTCCGATGATCATGTGAATCCTCCTTCGATTTGCGGTGGAGTCGTCCCCGTCTGGTCTCCTTCCCCGCTTTGGCATTTCCTCGGCGGGCCTCTCGGGATGTTCCTGATTGTGTCTTCCGCCCGGGGCACCCGCATCTTCTTCGGCCGTTCCGAGACTCTCTAACGTTATCCCGTTTCCGATTTCTCAGGCCAATAGTTTTGCCACGAGCCTTCTTCCGATTGTTCTACAGTTTTCGGTCGAGTGGCCTTTGGCCTTATGAAAGGTGCAGAAAGCATTTTCGTCGTATCCCAAACGGGTCCACGTATTCCACGACCCTTTGTTGCGCCCATCAGATGGTCTCTCCGAGTTTATCTGATAATTGTGCGCTCCAACCGCGTTGGGTTCCTCATCTCTCCCACTTCGTCTACTCCTTCTCTCGTTCGGAATGATAGAATGCTGCGCCGAGCCTTTGGCGACCAACTTTGTTGATTGGTGCTTTCCGGTCGGGACCCTCATGTCTTCCTCGTAGATTACGAAGTTAGAAGCGCAGTGGAGAGCATCTTGGATTGTCACTGGAGGGTTTACGGTGATTTCCTTTCGGAAGCTAGAAGGCTTCAGTAAGGATTTCTTCAAGGCGTTTATTGCGGCACCGTCGCTTTGTCCGTCGATCCTGGACACGATTACCTTGAACCTTTCGATGAATTCTCGAAGGCTTTCTTCCGGTCCTTGTGACAGCGAATAGAGATCCGCGTCGGATGTTGATTGGCTGATGAACAGCGAGTAGTGCTTCAAGAAGGCCGACGATAACTGTTCGAAGTCATTGATTGAGTCCCTCTCCAGCCGCGAGAACCATGACAGGGCCACCCCCTTTAGGTGTTCCACGAACAGGAGGCAGAACCCAGCGTCCTTTTCATCGGGATTGAATTTGGTCCGGTTCATCGCGATATGGAAGGCTGTCATGTGGGCTTTTGGATCCGTTGTCCTGTCGTAGAAAGGGATTCGAATCTTGCCGGGGTCCGGGACTCTGACGTTTGTAATCTTCGAGGTGAAAGGGATCCTTTGGGTCTCCTCCAAGACTCGGTCAATTTCGGGAGCCGAGCTGGTTAGCGCATTGGCGGAGGTCCCGGTTGTTCCGATTCCGATCACCCCGTCAGCGGATGTTCTGGCGGCAGTCGCTCCTGTTCCAGCCGATGATGTACCGACGGTGGGAATTCCCGTTCCGGCTACTCCCATGGCGGTTGCTCCGGCCGGTTGGTTGATGATATTGTCGGTTCTTCTGGTCATCGTCTTCTTCCCGCATTCCCGATCAGGTTACGCCTTTCAGATGTTAGTCCGAAAATTTGTATAGCGCGCTACTCTTCTCCGCTGTGGGATGTCGAAAGAACCATGGTTGAGAAGTAAGAGTCTAGTTGTGGCCAGCAACAGACGTGTTTATTTGGGAAGACTTGAGTACTTGAGAGATATCTTCAGTATCTCAGTTGATGGGTAGTCCCGGGTGAATTGCGAGATGCTAAGCCCTTATGTTTGTCCGGGTTAGTTTCTCTGGGGATCGTTCGAGTTCTGGACGTGTTATGAGATGCTAAGTCTCAATGTTCGTCACCTCGGATCTTTCTGGACTCTTTGTTTCTCCGGACGGGTTACAAGATGCTAAGTCTCGATTTTTGTCCGGATCGGTATTTTCGGGAAATTTTCCGAGTTTCTGATGTGTTATGAGATTCTAAGTCTCAATGTTCATCTCCTCGGATCTTTCTGGATTGTTTGTTTCTCCGGACGGGTTACAAGATGCTAAGTCCCGATTTTCGTCCGGATCAGTATTTTCGGGAAAATTTTCGAGTTTCTGATGTGTTATGAGATTCTAAATCTCAATGTTCATCATATTGAAATTTTTCCGAAAATTCGGGAGTATGTATATACGGACCCACTCCCCCCCCTTTTTTTATGGAGGGGGGCAACTGAACTCGTTTTTTAAACGAGCTGCCTACGTACCCTTCGTGAAAAGGGATCAAGTCACCCGTAGTTCCGTTTTTTTTTTTAGTAGTGGCTTGAAGACGGCTAAGTTTCCGCCATGGAACCGCCCGTTGCGGCTTCGGTGGTTTCTGTGGTCCTTTCTTCGATAGTTTTTGTTTCTTCTCGATCGGCTTTAGCTTCTGTGGGTGGAACCTCCGTTTTTTCAAACTGCTCGGTTCTGCTTACTTTCTTTCCCAACTTGGGGACTTCATCTTCCTTCTTATTTTTCGGGTTCTCTCTCTGCGGGACCGTCGGATTTCGGAGCTTGTGTTCTGCCAGAAAACAGATCCGTGCCTCCTTCTGATTTCCCCTGACAGTCTTGATTCCGTTCGGCGTTGGGAATTTTAGGAAGAGATGATAAGTTGACGGGATTGCTCGCGTTGAGTTGATCCACGGGGTTCCCATTATTACGTTATAAATCGTGGGGTGGTTTGCCAATGCGAAGTTAACGATCTTTGTGATTCCACCGGCGCGAACTGGGAGCTGGATTGCTCGTCTGTCATTGTGACTTCGCCAGAGAACCCGGTCAGTGACCTTGGATTGGGTTTTATCATCGACGGATCCACCTTCATCCTCTGGAGCGTCTCCCGGAAAATGACGTCTACCGAACTTCCGGTGTCGATCAAAACCCGAGAGACATCGTAGTCGTTGATGTCCAGCACCACTACTAATGGGTCGTCATGGGTTTGATCGAGACCTTCAGCATCTTTTTCATGAAAGGCGATCCGGTCGCCGGTTTCTCTCCATGCACAACCCAGCCAGCTAGTTTCTCTCCACGGACAGTCCAGGCCGCCGGTTTCTCTCCATGCACAATCCAGCCATCCAGTTTCTCTCCGTGCATAATCCAGCCAGCCAGTTTCTCTCCAAGGACAATCCAAACTGCCAGTTTCTCTACATGCACGGCCAGGCCGCCCAATTCTCTCTCTGGAATGGCCAGACCGCCAGTTTCTCCTCATGAGAAATGGGTGGTCCGGACTTCCCAAAGAAACGGGCGGGCTGAGCTAGTGAAAGAAACCGGCGGGCTGGATTTCAACGAGAAACGGTCTGACGGAGTTTATACGAGAAAACAGGCTGAGTGAGTTTGTACGAGAAATAGGCGGACTGAGTTTAGATAAGAAAGTGGCGGGCTGAGTTTTGAAGAAAGAAATGGGCGGACTGAGAAAAAGGCGGGCTGAGTTTTCGAAGAAGAAACAGGCGGGCTGAGATCAGACGAGAAACGGGCGGACTGAATTTTTATCCGAAGATCCGACCCTAAACCGCTTAGCTCGAAATACTATTCACATACCAATCGAACCAAAGGAGGAATCCGATCTCAGGAAAAGGCCGAGACTAGGTGAACCGGAGGCAAATTGAACCGGAGGCAAATTGGACCGAGGCTGGACAAAGAGGCGGGCTGCTAAGGACTTGGGCCGTGGATCGGGTCCAATCCAACTAAGGACGGCGGATGGAGAAAGGAGCAGAGTCTCACATCGCCCAGAAGTGTTTTTAACACCTTAGGTCGCCTAGTATATATAGATATGCATGTACTAGGTTGAGATTCATTCAGAATCCGAGTATAAGGGCTTTCGCAATATAAGACGCTAAACTTTTGCGAGTTTTCTTGTACTTTGGCAAAAATCACTTAATAAAATCATCTTTTTATAGTTTCGGTCCTCAAGTTCTTATAAGATAGGATTTTCGAACCCCCATTTATATAAGTTTTGATTGTGTTAGTTTCGACTCTCACAGTTTGGCGGCGTCTGTGGGGAGTAGAAATATTCTAAACCCTAAGAGCGAGAGGATACGAGAAAGAAAACGATGTCAGCCGATGACGCAAGCGGAGACGGAAACGCCCAACCAACCGGAACGGCCGGAGCAGGAGGAGACGCGGCGGCAATAGCCGAGCTCAAGACCATGCTGGCCGCAGTCATCGAAAAACAAGCCCAGCGAGACAAGACGGTAGACGAGGAACTAGCAGCAATCCGGGACGGGAACCGGACCGGAGGAATCCCACTAGGAGGAAGCCCCAGGAAGTACCGCCGGACTATCGAAGCACGGCGTCTCAGATTCACGCCGCAGGCGGATGCCCCAGGAGGCCAAAACCAGAACGAGCAAACTCCAGTCGGGCCAAGAGCGAAACCAACCGTACCACCACCGTTGAAGCGAAAAAGCTCCGCAAAGCAAACGACTGACCAGCCGGAATCAACAGTAACCCACGGCGAAAAAGAAGGAGCTGACGCAAACGAAACCGACCAAGACGTGGACGAGACCGATGAAGAAATAGACCTCACCGAGGAAGAAGAAAATGTACTCTGGGTGAAGCAACAAATGGAAGCCGAAGAACGGGAAAAAACGGACCGATCCGGCCGAACGTCTCAACCCGTTAATCGGAAGGGTGAAATGGAAGAGCTCAAGGCCCAGTTGGACCTCACGAAGAACCAAATGAGAGAAGTACAATCGCAAGTTCACAAGGCGATCAGTGCTGCACCCGATATCGATCGAGTTCTAGAAGAAACCCGGAAGATCCCGTTCACGTCAAAGATCACAAGCGCGCACATGACAGCTTTCCAGATCGCCATGGGGAGAGCCCATTTCAAGGACGAAGAAAGAGACGCAGGATTCTGCCTACTCTTCGTCGAACACCTTAAGGGAGCAGCTTTGACGTGGTTCTCGCGCTTAGAGAGGGATTCGACAATTTCGACCAGCTGTCCTCAGCCTTCCTGAAGCACTATTTCACTTTTCATAAGCCGTCTAACGTCCGACGCTGATCTCTATTCGCTATCCCAAGGACCAAACGAGAGCCTCCGTGACTTCATCGAGAAATTCAAGACAATAGTATCAAAGGTCGACGGTCTGAGCCACAGTGCCTCTATCGACGCTCTGAAGAAGTCCCTGTGGATCAACTCTCGTTTCCGGGAGGAAATCACTTTGCGTCCGCCTGTGACCATCCAAGATGCCCTTTACCGCGCTTCCAACTTCGTCATCCATGAAGAAGACATAAAGGCCTTCACTAGAAAAAATCAACTGTCTAAGACGACGATAAAAAGCACGGCACCGGCAAGCGATAGGAGTAGTGGACGGAGCTGCGCAAGTGAAGAGACAAGTACGGGCGGAGCCCACAACTACCAAGTGAGCACCGAAAGGTCACCCGAAGAATCCGGACGCGGGAAAGAGCCATGGACTCGCACAGGCTACGACAAAAAAGCTTATTGCACCTTCCATAAGACCAAGGGTCACTAGACCGCGAACTGCAAGACTATCGCAAGAAGGCTCGCGGCGAAGTTCTTAGCTGGGGAGCTCGGAGGAGGAGTAACGCTAGAAAGCCTCGGAGCGGTAGAAGAAAGCTCGGAGCCCCAAAACAGCGAGGACAACCACCAAAAGACGACCGAGGAAGTGCCAAAGCGCGGGAGAAGATCAAGCGAAGACTCGCCCACCGGAAACCGAAGGAGAATCCACATGATCATCGGTGGATCCCAGTATTGCCGCGATACAGTCGCATCCATCAAAGCTTTCCTAAGGCGAGGAGACAAAGAAACCAACCCGCGGGCGCCAATCAAGCAAAACAGCGACCTAATCGCGTTCAAAGAAAGCGACGTCGAGGGACTGGAATAGCCACACGACGACCCGCTAGTGGTAGAACTCGATATCAACGATTACAATGTATCCAGAATCTTAATCGACACCGAAAGTTCCGTAGATGTAATATTCCGAGAGACATTGCGGCGAATGAAGATTGACCTATCGGAGGTGAAGCCAAACCCAAGATCTTTGACCGGATTTTCTGGCGAGGTTACCATGACGGATGGAACGATCCAGCTTCCGGTGCGTGCAGGCGGGGTAACGAAGATAGTAAACTTCGCGGTGGCTAATCACCTTGCAATTTACAATGTTATCCTGGGGACCCCGTGGATCAACTCGATGCGAGCAATTCCATCGACGTATCACTTGTGACTGAAGTTCCCGACCCCGAACGGAATCAAGACAGTATGGGGAAACCAAAAGGAGGCAAGGGTCTGTTTCCTAGCAGAGCACAAACTCAGGAATCCGACAGTGCCACCAAGAGAGAATCCTAATCACAGGAAGGCTGACACGAGTCCAGAGCAACCAAACAAGGCGAGCAGAACCGAAGGATTCGAGAGGACCGAAGCTCTGCCCGCAAAAGACAACAACAAGCCAAAGGAACTCGCAGACAAAGATGCATCCAACGCCGCAGAATCGACAATGGATAAATCCTCGCCAAAGGCTTAACCTCACCTCACAATCACAAGGAAAAAAAAAAAAAACAAAACTACGGGTGACTTAATCCCTTTTCACCAAGGGTACGTAGGCAGCTCGTCTAAAAAACGAGTTCAGTTGCCCCCTCCGTAAAGAAGGGGGGGGGGGGTGGGTCCGTATATATCTATACTCCCAAAGTAAGAGTTCGAAGGACGAACACCGGGACTTAGCATCTCACAACCCGTCCAAAAATTCGAAAGCTCATTTTGGAAGATAAACCAAGACTCGAATTTCGGGTGAACACTGGGACTTAGCATCTCACAACCCACCCGGATAAGCAGACATTCTTTCGGAATAAAGAAAAAATGGCAACGGATGAACATCGGGACTTAGCATCTCGCAACCCATCCGAAGACGTTCACCCTCATACAAGTTCCTGCAACCGATCCAAATTTTTCACAAAATAATGTCTGTTCCTAGCCACAACAAGACTTCATCATTTCAACCATGGTTCTTTCAAACATCCCGACGAGGATAAAAGTAGCGCGCTATACAAATTTCCGGATAATATCAGAAAGGCGTAACCTGATCGGGAATGCGGGAAGCGTCTGGACGATATTCTGTTTAGCTTATCTTCAGGAACGTTTTGAAAATCGGGAGTATTACAAGGCGTCAACCACGAAATAAGCTCGCCAAACCTAGTAAACACCAAACAAGAACACTGGTCTTAGTACATCTCGCAAAGGCGCAGTAACAAACCAGCTCTAGTACGAGATCCTAAACGCGTCTCTTCAGAAGGGAAAACAAAGGAGCCTAGCGCACCAAGTTTCTCGCGACACCAAAGACAAACCCAGAAAGTATCCCCAACGATACACTGGTCCTAGCGATCGGCATGCCCGGCAAAGCATTCCCATCACAACATTCAAGACTCAAGTCAATCAAAATTCAAAGGCAGTCAAAAGACGAATCAAAGACGATGCATAAAGAAACAGAGAGTTCAACAAGACCATAAGGATCCGACGATCCGAAGACAGCAAATACAACAAGGCTCAAAGAGACCTGAAATAACACAAGTACAAATTACAAAGCGCCGTCCTACTCGGATTGGGCACCATCATCATCCTGGGCTCCAAGGTTGGTACCGGCAGTGTCCATCACTCTAACTCCAGCGGCTTCGTCCGCGACCTCATCAGGGTAACACTCAGATACATACGGAGACACGGGCGAGTAAACCAGCAACTTAGAGTAGGCGTCCAAACCCCTCTGGAAAGTACCTGCTTCGCTCTCGTGCCTTTTAGCCGTTGCCTTCACATTGGCGTACTCCTCCTCAACAGTCGATCGTTTCTCCGTAATATCTTCAAGCATAATCAAGTTCCATGAGACCTCCGTGACCTCCACATCGATGCGATGAGCATCGGCCAACGCGGCCAAAGAAGCCTTCGCCGTCTCAAGACGAGCATGGAACTTCTGAACGTCCGTCCACCTCTGCTGCTTCATAGCCTTGTTAAGGCTCCTCTCGCTGATCTTCTTCTCTTGTTCCAGTGCGTCCTGGTATTCCTTCATCTCCTTCTTGTACTTCCTGGATTTCTTCCTCTCAGTCTCCAGCGCCTTCTTCAAAGCCTCAGCTTCCTCAGCATGAATCCTAGCTCTCTCCGCTTGGCACTGAGCCTCAAGGACAGCTGCCTCGTGCGCTGCCTTGGACGAATGCACAGCGGCATAAAGATAAAAGAAACCAAGGAAAATGCTTAGCCAAAAGAAAGAGGCAAGAAGCTAAACGCAAAAAGACAAAGAGGAAGGAACACATGACTTACCGCAACCGCGTGAGAAGCCATCAAGCCGTAGGAGTTCGGGTACTCCCAAGAAGGGACAATCCCAGAAGGAGAGTCGCTAATCCAGGCGGCCAATCTTAGTGATTCAGAGTGACTCCCATCAGCGGTTTTGCTGGCGTCGAAGGAAAAACCAGATCCAGCGGTCTCAGTTGGATAGGACCTAGTGCCTCGAGTGTTCCTCGGCCTGCTGGTCCCTTCATCGACCCCTTTTCCTTTGCCAGCTGCAGAAGATCTCTTTCCCCTTTGAGGACGAGATGAAGGAAGAGCACACACTGCTCCAAGGACAGGAACAGTCGCCGGCATCCCCGGAGCATTCCCAGACGACCCGCCTTCCTCGACATGACTGACTGGAGGATCAACCTGAACTAAGACCCCTCGGTCTGCGAGGCGTCTTGCTTCTTAGACTTACGGTAGTTGACAACTCCTTTCATTCCCGACATGTCGATTGGATCACAGAAGTCTGGACCCTTAAGTGGAAGCTCTTCGTCAAGGATAAGCCGAGCCTCTAAGAACCGAGTCCAAAGATCAAGGTCTTTCCAGTCCACCTTCTTCAGGCAGAGAGTGTCAATAACTTCGTCGAAATTAAGCGGAACGTACGGAAAAATAGACGGAACTGAAAAATGCACAACAAAGAACAACTTGTTAGAATAAACACAAGGAACACAACAGGATATGCGCACAAGCAATCATCTACCGAGCCCTTTCCAGTGAGACTGCATTCGGCCCTCATACTGCTCGCCAACAGCGGTGGCGTTCGGGGCAACGTAAAAGAATTTCTCCCTCGGAACCTTGCAGTTGCTATCAAGGCCGGTGGAAAATCTGCGAAGCAAACTGGTTCGGTAGGAAATGAGATAAGATAATTCCCCGGATTTCTTCACACTGAAGCAGTTCAACAGGTGACTCAGCCTCAAGTCTGCCCCAGTCTCAATACCTCGGACTACACCGGCCATGAGCTGTTTAAGCGCCTGAGCTTTCAGATGCGAGATCACAATCCCGTAAAACGCCACGAACTGGAGGATCAGCCTCGGGATTGGGAACCACATGAAAGACTTGTAAAACATAGCCTCGTACATCGAAAAGTACCCGTCCGGACCGCAATCAATACTCACGCCCACTTTGGGAAGGATGATCTTAATCTCGTCCGAAAGATTGAACTTGAACTTCAAGTCGCTCAAAGAGCTTTCGGAAGACCAAGTAGTCCTTGCCGGAACAGGATCCTTTGGCCTAGCATTGGCCTTGGAAGATTTTGGGGCAGGAACTTGGATAACCACCCTCTCATACCCGAAGTATGCGTCCCGCTCACCCGGAGATATAGGCTCCGACTTGACCGGGTTGTAGCAAGGAGGACACAAATCAGGAACTTGACCATCCTGTCCATATTCATCCTCGCTTCTAGGCATAACTAAGCTTTCACCAACCAAAGGAAGTCGTCTCACTTCGCAAGGGCTGGCCGCACCGCCACTCCTTCCGCTTGGAGGGGCCAGACCGCCATTTCTTCTACTTGAAGAGGCCAGACCGCCACTTCTACTAGTCGAGGAAGCCAGGCCGCCCGATTCGGAAGAACTGCCCGGACTGCCGCGTCGTCCCGAAGAGGCCAAGTCGCCCGATTCCGAGGAGATAGCTAAATGATTCTTCCTCCTTCGTGAAAGGGACAGACCGCCATCATCCTTCGGACTGGCCAGACCGCCACTTTCTCCTTGCTTGTCTATGCTGGATCCTTCGGACCTCTTATCTGGTCTGTTTGCATTTTGTATGGTGCGTTGGGGATGCTTTCTTGGGCATTCCGAGCAAGTGTATCTTTGCAGATACTATCTGGGTTTAGGTTTTCGTTGGGATCACCGGATCCATTCTCTACTTCGCTGGACCCTTGATCCGTTCTTGTTCCTACTTGGTCATTCGACTTTCCTTTCGTGGATCGTCTTTTAACCCTTTCGGTTATATTTGGCTTGTTCTTTGGGCTTGTGCTTTGTATGCTGCGTTGGAGATGCTTTTCCGGGTTCTTATATTGCGAATACCTCCCGGGTTTGATGCTTGTTTTTGGTATCGCGGGGGACTGAGTTCGCTTGACTCCCTCTTTCGACGGAACGCTTTTAAGATCTCGCATCAGAGCCGGTATGATACCGTTTTCTCGAGATGTCTGTTGGGGTCAAAATCCTCTCCTCGGAGATTGATGAGACGAAAGGCCGAATCAACGGTTAAACATTTCATATTCTGGCAGCAAGCCCACGAAATGAGACCAAATGCCTGCCCGGCTCAAGCTCTTGGCTTCCGGTCGCAGATGAACTAAACGGGTAGTGACCATTTGTACTCTTTCCTTATCCTTGGTTTTGTCCCAAAGGGTTTTCCGGGAAAGGTTTTAACGAGGGAAATTGGTTCACTAATCTTAAACCCGTTCAGGGGCTAATCAAATCGCTCCGACCAAATGCCCGTCGGGCCGAACTCTTGGCATCCGGTCCGACGGATGAACTGAACTCTCTAATGGCCTCTCAAAACGAATCTCTGCATATCTTCCCAGCCCGGAGCATTCACCAAGCCAAGACATGGGCCACGGCCGGACCTCACCTTCTCGGACCAGTCGTAGAAGCTATTTCCCGACTATTGGGCCTCGGCCCAATAATTCCCGAAGAAATATCACGCCATTTGAAGATGGACTTCACGCTGTTCGGAACGCGGAAAAACATCAAGGAGTTCACTTAAAATAAACCGGAGGCGAGGCTTTACCCAGAAAATCGGGCCAGAAGATTAAAAAGAAAAGCTGGGCCAAAACAATAGAAATGGGCCGTAATGGAAGGAAGAGGCGCGACAGGTCGGTGGCCCATTAGAGTTATTGGCGGCTGGGAAAGGGATTTTTACGACGTCCCACATTGCTTAGATCAGTCTTTGAGACCCCAGACTCTCTCATATAGATAGACACCCTTGTATTCACTTTTAAATTATCCCAACTCAAGTGCAAGAGCTTTGGAGATATAAGACAATAAGCTTTCTCGAATATTTTTGTACTTAGAGAATTATTAATAAAATCATCTTTCTCATCTTTTTACTTTTTTGCCTTTTAGTTCTTGTTTAATAGAATTTTCGGAGCCCTGCAAAATATAAATTTCGACAGTGTGAGTTTCGGCTCTCACAGTTTGGCGCCGTCTGTGGGGACGAGAAATATTCTTTATTCAAGAACAACAGGATACGGAGCGGAGGACCATGGCAGCCGTAGGAAGAACCGACGGTACCGGCAATCAGCCGACCAGAGGAAGAACCGACGGTACCGGCAATCAGCCGACCGGAGGAGCAGCTAGAGCCGGAGCAACCGCGGCCGGAGCATCCGCAGCAGGAGCAATCATCACGGGAGCAACCGGAACCGGAACGGCTGCAGCCGGGAATTCCACCGTCGCACAGCCTCGGTCCGGAATGCCGATCGAAAAACCCGTAATAACGGGAGCGGTCAACACCGGCCAAACCGGTCCAGCGAAGATATCACGGCAATTGGCGATCTAAGGAACATAAAAGCAGGACTCGTGGAGCAATAAGACAAACAAGAAAGAGCAACGACGCAGGAGATGACGGCCATCCGAGAGCTAACGCAAGGCTCCCAGCCACTCGGAAGAAGATGCCCTCGTTTCTCACCGCCGACGAGCACTCCCGGAGGGCAGAACCTCGGTGAGCGAACCCCCGTTGGAACTAGGACGGAACCATCGGAACCGCCGCCGCTACACCGGAAAAGTGCAACGAGACGTAAAGCCGAGCAGCCAGTCTCAACGGTAACCGACGGAGAAGTCACGGTAGAAGCGGACGGCCGCGACGAAGACAAGACAGACGAAGAAGAATAAGATTTTATCGAAGAAGAAGAAAACATACTCCTGGAGAACCAGCGAATAAGAGCTGAAGAGTGAGAGAGAACAGGCCGGACGGATCGAATGACCCGCTCCGCGAGCCGAAGAAGCGAAATTGACGAGCAACACGCCCAATTGGAGCTAACGGCGAGCCAGATGAGAGAAGCGAGATCTCAAGTCCACAAGGCAACCAGTGCGGCTCCCGAGATCGACCGAGTCTTGGAGGAAACTCAAAAAATCACGAGTGTGAGACTCCCCGACCTCGGAGCAAACATAACAGGAGCATCCAATGCCGAAGTGACGATCGTCGGAATTAACCACTCCAACAACGAGCCGCTTGTCAACGGCCTTTCAATCGAAGACCACGCGATGCACAAAGTTCTAATCAACACGGGAAGTTCGGTCAACGTCGAATTCCGTGAAACCCTTCGGAGGATGAACACTGGGACCCGGCATCTCACAACCCGTCCAAAACCGTCGACTGGCTTCACCGGAAAGATGACAACGACAGTCGGAGTAATCCAACGGAAACAACAACGGAAACAAAGAAGGACATGGAGCTCTCGGTGGATGACCGCCCAGGAATTTACGACCAGGCGAATGACAAAAACACCCTGCCGGTCAGCACGACTGTCACTGGAACGTCGATCGTTGGAATAACCGGACCAAAAGACACAAAAGAAGGCGTGACGAGGGCGGTCGAGCTGGAGATCATGATCTCGGAGCGACAAGACCAACGAGCCGAAACGACGGCTCGACAGCTACAAACAATCCGAGACGAAGGCCGAGCTAGGAACGTCTCACCAGAGGGAAGCCCAAGGCAAGGACGACGAAGCATCACTGCAAGACGTCTTGAATTCTCGCCTCAAGCGGCAATGCCGGGAAGGCAGAACAAGAGGGAACAAACTCCAACCGAGACAAGAATGGCTCATTCTGGGACGCCGCCGGAACAACCGCAGAACGCCACAAGGCAAATAATCGAACAGCCAGATTTCACGGCGACCGACAGAGAAAACGGAAGGACCACCGCATACGGAGCTAGCCAAGACATAAGCGAGACAGACGATAAAGCAGAAGACATGGCATCAATTCCCAAGTCAAAGACGATAATGGATGCGGGCCTGGGACAGAAAACCGGACAAGCGAAGGCAAACAGATCTGTGGCCCGAGAATTGATGTTGATCCAAGACAAAAACCGAACCATGAACATCCCTCCGAGAGGGGACTCAAGACGCAATTAGAGGATCATCGAAGCGAAGCCTCTCTGATTCATACTGAAAGGATTTGTTCAGGTTTTAATCCGATTAAAACAGCCCTAACACAATTCCTAGCCACGGATTTATGTCAATTGAATCTATGATAGATCTCGAACATACCTGGAGATTTGCAGCGGAAGAAGATCAGGTAATCGAGATCAGGAAGCGCCTCAAGTGCTGCGCCTCTACAGAAGTCCACACGCACACAAACTGGACGACGGGATGCTAGTACCGCGAACGATTCGTGATTTGGGTTTTCTCAAGGTTTTCTCTGCGTTTTCTGTGGCTGCAAGAGACTTCTCTTAGTCACAAGGTCGAGCCCCAAATCCTATTTATAGGAGACTTGAAGAAACCTAGTTGACCAATAGATCAAACCGGGTTGATCCCGAATGGTGTCGATCGACACCCACCATTGGTGTCGATCGACACCCTCACAGAAAACCGATATCGACGTATATCTTATATACATTGATCATGATCATTACTCTAATGATCAAAACCCAATTTATATTATCCAGTTTGCTTAGGTGTGTGACCCTATAGGATCATATGATAATGGTAATGAGTTCATAACTCATAAGTTATAAGCGGCTTCTAGCAAAACATTATAACCGTCCAATATCATGCGATTGTCTTATCTCGACATCACGACTCTACTAGAGTAAATACAAGTCTGATTTCAGGACATTCCCTTCAATCTCCCACTTGTACTGGAATCAACTATTCCCATAATCCCTTTGTCTCTATATCTCGATCTGGCATAAGGCAAGAACTCGTGTCATCCTTAATCAACCAAACCATGTTTATCGAACTCCGATTTATACTGATAAAAGACAAACGATTGACATTCAATCCGTTTGAGCGCGGCCACGCATTTCCAGTATCAAATCTTCGATAGGCCCTGAGATATTTATCTCTCGTTATATGGGAGGGACAAATTCCATCTTGTTCCATCCCTGATCCTTATATACTTCATAATATGCCCAATCAATGCCTTTATAGCCACCATTTACGGCTGACGTTTGACAGAGTCAAAGCATACCAATTCATATGTAAGAAAACATGATGAACTTAGGTCAAAGGACTATACTCTATAGTCGTAATGGGAAACTCTTATGACACTCATATAACAATCTTGTAGAGTTCTCATTAGCGGGTCATGTCCGATCATGTGTTCTCTAACACATATCTATGTGATTGACTTTAATACTCCTATTAATGACTCCATGAAACTTAGTCATCAGTCACCTCACATACTAGTCTCGCGCGGTTATCAATGTCCAACTTTGATAACCTCGACTATGGACACAAATAATTTATGTCATCTATCACTTATAGAGTCTCATGATCAAATCACGTATTTGATGATCTATAAGAATGCCATAAGTTACTTTTGGACAATTATTTAATAACACCATTAAATAATACTGAAACAATTTCATTAAATAAAACATAACCAAATGTATGTTTACATGAACATCAAAATATAAATATGATAACTCCCACTAAAACAAGATTACTGCTTAAGGAATCTAATGCCTATAGCAGCTGCATGACTCTCATGCTTCGGTCGTGGGAGTGGCTTAGTCAACGGGTCAGCAACGTTCTCGTCTGTCGGAACTCTGCTGATCTTGACGTCACATCTCTCAATGATATCACGAATCAGATGATATCTCCTCTCAATGTGTTTGGATTTCTGGTGTGATCTGGGCTCCTTAGCCTGAGCTATGGCTCCATTGTTGTCACAAAACAATGCCACAGGCTCAGAAATGCTAGGAATCACACCAAGCTCAGTAATGAACTTCCTAATCCAAACAGCCTCCTTCGCCGCTTCAGAAGCAGCGATGTATTCAGCCTCGGTCGTTGAGTCCGCCACGGTGCTCTGCTTGGAACTCTTCCAACTAACTGCACCTCCATTCAGACAGAAGACGTAACCAGACTGAGATCGGAAATCGTCTCTATCTGTCTGAAAGCTGGCGTCCGTATAACCACTCACTACAAGCTCATCACTTCCTCCGTACACTAAGAACTTATCCTTGGTATTTCTTAAATACTTCAGGATTGTCTTGACGGCAGTCCAGTGACTCTCACCGGGATCTGATTGGTATCGACTCGTCATGCTTAAAGCACAAGCAACATCTGGACGAGTACAAAGCATGGCATACATAATAGATCCTACTGCAGAAGCAAAAGGAATCCTACTCATGCGCTCTCGCTCAGCAGGTGTCGAAGGACACTGCTTCTTGCTGAGAGTAATGCCATGAGACATCGGAAGCAAGCCCTTCTTGGAATCATGCATGTTGAACCTGTGTAGAACCTTATCGATATAAGTGTCCTGGCACAGTCCAATCAGCCTCTTTGATCTATCTCTATAGATCCTTATTCCAAGAATATAGGCGGCTTCACCCATGTCTTTCATCGAGAAACAACTTCCGAGCCAGTCCTTTACTGACTGAAGTAATGGAATATCATCTCCTATGAGAAGTATGTCATCTACATACAGTACGAGAAATGCAACTGCGCTCCCACTAGTCTTCTTGTAAACGCAAGGTTCCTCTTCGTTTCTGATGAAGTTAAACTTTTTAACTGCTTCATCAAAACGTAGGTTCCAACTCCGAGATGCTTGCTTCAATCCATAAATGGATTTATGAAGCTTGCATACTTTCCCAGCAGCATCAGGATCAATGAAACCCGGAGGTTGTGTCATGTACACATCCTCCTCCAGAATCCCGTTAAGGAAAGCTGTTTTCACATCCATTTGCCAAATCTCATAATCATAATGAGCGGCTGTTGCTAGGAGAATCCGAATAGATTTAAGCATAGCGACTGGGGAATAAGTTTCATCATAGTCAACACCTTGAACTTGTTTGAAACCTTTTGCCACCAACCTAGCTTTGTAAATCTGAACATTTCCATCCACATCGATCTTCTTGTTGAAGACCCATTTACACTCAATGGCTTTTACACCATCAGGTAAATCACCCAAAGTCCATACTTGGTTTTGTGATATGGAACCGATTTCGGATTCAGCGGCCTTAAACCACTTTTCGGAGTCAGGGCCCATCATTGCTTCTTCGAAAGTCGCATGTTCGTCACTGTCAATAATCAAGAGATCATGACAATTAGTCACAAGAAATCCATATCTCTCGGGCTCGTGACGAGTCCTTTCGGATCTGCGAACTTCTGGCATCACAGGTTCGGACACTACAACTCTTTGTAGATCCAGCCGCTGCTCTTCCTCAACAGGTTGAGCAGGCTCCTGTGATTCTCGAACTTCTTCGAGTTGTACTTTACTCCCACTGTTCTTCTTGGAAAGAAATTCTCTCTCAAGAAAAACACAGTTCTTAGCAACAAACACTTTGTTCTCAGAACGGTTGTAAAAGTAGTAAGCCTTGGTTTCCTTAGGATAACCAACGAAGTAGCATTTATCAGATTTGGGTGCAAGCTTATCAGATATCAACCGCTTGACATAAGCTTCACAACCCCAAATTTTAAGAAAAGACAAACTTGGAACTTTTCCAGTCCACATCTCATATGGTGTCTTCTCGACTGATTTCGATGGAACTCTGTTTAGCGTAAACGCAGACGTTTCTAGAGCGTATCCCCAAAAGGATAATGGAAGATCTACTTGACTCATCATCGATCGAACCATATCTAATAAAGTCCAATTCCTCCTCTCAGACACACCGTTCCACTGAGGTGTTCCAGGAGGAGTGAGTTGTGAAACAATTCCACAGTTACTCAGATGATCATTGAACTCTTGGCTCAAGTACTCACCTCCACGATCTGATCGAAGAGCTTTGATACTTTTGCCAAGTTGATTCTGTACTTCATTTTGGAATTCCTTGAACTTTTCTAAGGATTCCGATTTATGTCTCATTAAATAGACATAACCAAATCTACTGAAGTCATCAGTAAACGTGATGAAGTACTGAAAGTTTCCTCTAGCACTAACACTCATTGGACCACATACATCGGTATGTATTAGGCCCAATAGGTCACCGGCCCTTTCATTAAACTTGTTGAAAGGAGCCTTTGTCATTTTGCCCAATAAGCAGGATTCACACTTCTCAAATGATTCAAAATCAAATGAGTCCAAAAGTCCATCTTTATGAAGCTTTTGAATCCTTTTCTCATTGATGTGGCCCAAACGACAATGCCAGAGAAACGTAGGGTTCGAGTCATTGGTTCTTAACCGTTTGGTATTTATGTTATAGACAGGCAAAGATTGGTTAAGAATATAAAGTCCATTCTCTAATGGAGCGCTACCATAAAACATTTCATTACGATTAAAAGAACAACACTTGTTTTTAATCGAAAAATGAAAATTTTCTAAATCCAAAACATAAATAGAAATGATGTTTCTGCTTATAGCAGGTACATAGTAGCAATTATTCAATTCTAAAACCAAGCCTGACGGCAAAGACAAATGATAAGTTCCTACGGCCAATGCAGCAACTCTTGCTCCATTCCCAACGCGCAGGTCCACTTGTCCCTTCTCCAGCGTTCTACTGTTGCTTAGACCCTGCATATTTGTATAAATATGAGCGCCACAGCCGGTATCTAATACCCAAGACTTAGAACCTGAAGTAGTAACATTTACTTCTATAACATAGATACCTGAAGAAGTCGTCTCATACGTCTTCTTCGAGTTCTTTAGATCTCCCAGATACTCTTTGCAATTTCTCTTCCAATGCCCAGACTTATTGCAGTAATGGCATTTATCAGCATCAGTGGGGCCGCGTTTGGGTTTGGAAGAAGTCTCAGGCTTATCCTGATTCTCATTCGGGAATGCCTTAGCTTTTCCTTTACCCTTAGCATGTTTCTTAAACTTTTTACCCCCTTGCACCATAAGTACATTAGGGGTGCCCTTCTTGATGTTTGGCTCAGCTGTCTTGAGCATGCCATGCAGTTCCGTCAAAGTCTTTGTCATGTTGTTCATGTTATAGTTCATGATAAACTGATCAATGCTTGACGGTAACGACTGCAGAATGATGTCCGTAGCCAACTCTTGGCTAAGGGGACAATCCAGTTTTGCCAAGTTATCAATATAACCCATCATCTTAATGACATGTGGGCTAACTGGACCATCCTTTGGTAGCTTGCACTCAATGAGAGACTTAACCATCTGGTATCTCTCAGTTTGTGCTTGCTCCTGAAACATCCCTTTCAGGCTAGTGATCATCTCAACAGGTGACGCCACGTTCTCGTATTGCTTCTGCAATTCCGAGTTCATGGTAGCCAGCATGAGACAACTCACATCGACCTCATCATTGGAATGCTTCTCCCAAGCATTCCTTTCAGCGTGTCCGGCATTGGATTTCGGTTTCTCAGGGAGAACCTTCTCAAGGACATATTCCTTTTTCTCCTGCTTGAGAACAATTCTCAAGTTCCGATACCATTCAAGGAAATTCGATCCATTAAGCTTGTCCTTCTCAAGGACGGATCGAAGCGAGAATGTGTTTCTGTGAGGGGAGCTAGCCATAACTGAAAAACACAAAATGAGAGTTTAGTTTCGATGTTCAAGAAATGAGAAATCTTAACAATTAAGAAACTCACATTATATTCAAAACAATTTTCCTCAATTGAATATAATGATCCAAGATCCATATTTCACAAAAATTTGAGTGAGCTTTGGCCCATCGCCCAAACTTTAGCTATTTAGGTAAGCAACACTTTGCTAATTATATCATATATAATTCTTGTCTCGGATTAATATCTTATATCAAATCCGATCATATATCTCTGAGCCCAAAACTATTTTGATA
Organism: Isatis tinctoria; assembly: GCA_010577795.1. Taxonomy (NCBI): domain Eukaryota; kingdom Viridiplantae; phylum Streptophyta; class Magnoliopsida; order Brassicales; family Brassicaceae; genus Isatis; species Isatis tinctoria. Next base: position 14,551,461 of record CM021245.1, on the reverse strand, counting down.
GCCCAGTTAAGCAAACCAATCTTTTAAGTCCGTAGTAACGATTACAACCTGCCTCACTCATGTAATTGCGGACACCCTGCTTTGGCAGACCCATCACACAATGAAACGAGCCTTGACAGTTGACAAGATTGGGAAGATATTAAAAGCTTAATATTAGGTTTGAGGAACGGAACATCAATCTAGTTTATATCACTTATATATTCCAGATTTTTAACTCGTTCTTTACTTGTAAAAATTCTTAAGTTAAACAAGCTAGGAACGCAAGTTCTGAACTGGTGTCGATCGACACTACCTTAGTGTCGGTCGTCACCGAATGGTGTCGATCGACACTACATTACTGTCGGTCGTCACCGCCAGATTGGTGTCGATCGACACTACATTAGTGTCGGTCGTCACCACCAGATTGGTGTCGATCGACACTACATTAGTGTCGGTCGACACCGAAGAACCCAGAACGGCGTTCTTCGTCAAAAACGATTTTTGAACAGGTGGATCTAACAAAATTCAACAGATTCAATAGAAACACTAGGCTCTGATACCACTGAAAGGATTTGTTCAGGTTTTAATCCGATTAAAACAGCCCTAACACAATTCCTAGCCACGGATCTATGTCAATTGAATCTATGATAGATCTCGAACATACCTGGAGATTTGCAGCGGAAGAAGATCAGGTAATCGAGATCAGGAAGCGCCTCAAGTGCTGCGCCTCTACAGAAGTCCACACGCACACAAACTGGACGACGGGATGCTAGTACAGCGAACGATTCGTGATTTGGGTTTTCTAAAGGTTTTCTCTGCGTTTTCTGTGGCTGCAAGAGACTTCTCTTAGTCACAAGGTCGAGCCCCAAATCCTATTTATAGGAGACTTGAAGAAACCTAGTTGACCAATAGATCAAACCGGGTTGATCCCGAATGGTGTCGATCGACACCCACCATTGGTGTCGATCGACACCCTCACAGAAAACCGATATCGACGTATATCTTATATACATTGATCATGATCATTACTCTAATGATCAAAACCCAATTTATATTATCCAGTTTGCTTAGGTGTGTGACCCTATAGGATCATATGATAATGGTAATGAGTTCATAACTCATAAGTTATAAGCGGCTTCTAGCAAAACATTATAACCGTCCAATATCATGCGATTGTCTTATCTCGACATCACGACTCTACTAGAGTAAATACAAGTCTGATTTCAGGACATTCCCTTCACATACTTCCAGTCGTAACGCCAGAAGAACATGACTCGATCAAGCGAAGCTCGCTTGAGACAAGAGCGGAACTATCCGGATCTTCAACGCTGCAGCGAAAGAGCACCAGGACTCGCAGCGGAGACTACAACGAAAAGGCTTACTGCACTTTCCACAAAATCGAAGGTCACTCAACCGCAAATTGCAAGACGACTGCAAGAATAGTTGTGACAAGTTTCCTAGCAGGAGAGCTCAGAAGCGAAATGGCAAAAGAAAACCGGAAGAACATGAGAGCAGACACGAACGTCGAGCCACGATGCAAGGCGAGCAGAACCGACCAGATCAAGAGAACGGAGATCTTGCCCGTAGAAGAACGAGAAGAAGCGACGGCCGCCGAGAAGAAGACGTCTGAAACCACAGATCCCGAAACGGACGATCACGTAACCAAAGCCTAGAAGCTTTCAAAAAAAAAAAAAAACCGGAACTACAGTTGACTTGATCCCTTCTCACAAAGGGTACGTGGGCTGCTCGCTTAAAAAACGAGTTCAGTTGCCCCACTCCATAAAAAAGGGGCCGCGGAGTCCGTACCGAAGAAAGTTCAAGCAAATTTTCGCAAAAGTTCGCGAGGAAGAAGACCCGGATAGACATCGAGACTCAGCATCTCGCGATCCATCTGGACAAACAAGCAAAGGAGAATTCCGGGAAAGTTCGAGAGGAAGAACATTGGGACTTAGCGTCTCATTACCCTTCTCGAACAATTTCCAGAGAACATGGATCACGAAGAAGGTCCGGATTTGCATCGGGACTTAGCATCTCGCAATCCATCCGGATAAACGAGAAAAGAAGAACTCCCGGAAAAGTTCGAGAGGATGAACATGGCGACTTAGCAACTCACCATCCATGTAGACTCGAAAAATTTCCCGTGAACATCGATCAAAAAGAAGATCCGGGTGAATATCAAAGATTTAACATCTTGAAAAACCATCCGGAATCCATTACTCGAGCTCCTCCTTGAAAGAACGACAAAATCAAGATTCTTGGATAGAAACGAAGATGCCTGCCTGGACAAGAATGCCTTAACCACTTGATGATGCTAGACGAACTGGACCTAATAAACGAAAGGCGAGATCAAGCGCTCATCCGAATCCAAAACTACCAGCAAGCAGAGGCAAAGTACTACAACTCGAACATACGGAGCCGCAAATTCAAGGAAGGCGACCTCGCCCTCCGCAAAGTTTTCCAGAACACCGCGGAGCCAAACGCAGGGAAGCTAGGCGCAAAAGTGGGCAGGACCATACAAAGTGACGAAGGTGGTCCGTCCAGGAGCAAACAAGCTAGAAAACAAAGAAGGAAAACCAGTACCAAGGACGCGGAATGCGATGCATTTAAAGAAGTACTATCACTGAAGAATTGTAAAACGGAACTACGAATCGGCTTGATCCCCACCATTGGGGTACGTAGGCAGCTCGCATACTCGCGAGTTCAGCTATAAAAAATAAAAATCGCCTCACGGCACAGATCGCCTCTCGGCACAAATCGCCTCACGGCACAGATCGCCTCTCGGCACAGATCGCCTCTCAGCACAAATCGCCTCACGGCACAGATCGCCTCACGGCACAAATCGCCTCACAGCGCAGATCGCCTCACGGCACAGATCGCCTCTCGGCACAGATCGCCTCTCGGCACATATCGCCTCGCGGCACAGATCGCCTCTCGGCACAGATCGCCTCTCGGCACAGATCGCCTCACGGCACAGATCGCCTCTCGGCACAGATCGCCTCGCGGCACAGATCGCCTCTCGGCACAGATCGCCTCTCGGCACATATCGCCTCTCGGCACATATCGCCTCTCGGCACATAACGCCTCTCGGCACATATAGCCTCTCGGCACAAATCGCCTCTCGGCACATATCGCCTCTCGGCACACATCGCCTCTTGGCATACGTATCAACCGCCCGTTGCTGATCACAACAGGGTGATTTAAACCATGGTTCTTTCAACATCCCGCAGTGGATAAACTTAGCGCGCTATATAAATCTCCGGACAACATCCGAACGGCGTGACCTGACATCCTGCGATCCTGCAGGGAGCGTCGAAGACGATGTTCTTTTAAACTTATCTTCAGGAGCATTTCGCATAGGCAAATAGTGCGAGGTGTAAACTGCGAAATAAGCTCATAAACCCAGTAAGACGCCTGACATGGAAAGCTGGTCTTGAATATCTCCGAACGCAGTATCAAACCGGCTCCGATACGAGATTCTAAACGCGTTCAGTCGAGAGAGGAATTTAAACGTGTAACTCCTCGACACCAAAACATAAGCCCAGGAAAACATCGCAACCTGGCCAAAAGTTCGAGTGTCCGGAAAAACACTCCAACTCAATGCAAACGCCCCTTGGCAAGCGACAAACAACGCAAACGCCTCTTGGCAAGCGACAAACAACGCAAACGCCTCTTGGCAAGCGACAAACAATGCAAACGCCTCTTTGCAAGCGACAAATAACGCAAACGCCTCTTGGCAAGCGATGAATAAAGCAAACGCCTCTTGGCAAGCTACACATAACAAACGCCTCTTGGGCCAATATCAACATCGCCTCTTGGGCCAATATCAACATCGCCTCTTGGGCCAATATCAGTATCGCCTCTAGGCAAACGGACCAGTCGCCTATCTCTTTTAGAGATCGGGCCTGGCATCCTTCATCAAACACTAAGCAAGAAAAGAAAAATTCATCTTCTTCCAAGTCGGCCGCCTGTGAGTTTCAGGCCCGAGAAGAAAACAAATTCGCTACAATCATTTTTCGGCGACCTGCCCTCAAGAAGACACATGTTTCAGAAGCATATCCTTTAGTCCATCAATCCCAATAAACATCTCAAACGCTCCTCGCCCATGCAAGCAAAGGCCACGAGCTGGGGGGCTAACTGTTGGGGTCAAAATCCCCTCCTCGGAGATTGATGAGACGAAAGGCCGAATCAACGGTTAAACATTTCATATTCTGGCAAAGGGTTTTCCGGGAAAGGTTCTTTCCTTATCCTTTGTTTTGTCCCAAAGGGTTTTCCGGGAAAGGTTTTAACGAGGCAAATTGGTTCACTAATCTTAAACCCGTTCAGGGGCTAATCAAATCGCTCCGACCAAATGCCCGTCGGGCCGAACTCTTGGCATCCGTTCCGACGGATGAACTGAACTCTCTAATGGCCTCTCAAAACGAATCTCTGCATATCTTCCCAGCCCGGAGAATTCACCAAGCCAAGACATGGGCCACGGCCGGACCTCACCTTCTCGGACCTGTCGTAGAAGCTATTTCCCGACTATTGGGCCTCGGCCCAATAATTCCCGAAGAAATATCACGCCATTTGAAGATGGACTTCACGCTGTTCGGAACGTGGAAAAACATCAAGGAGTTCACTTAAAATAAACCGGAGGCGAGGCTTTACCCAGAAAATCGGGCCAGAAGATTAAAAAGACAAGCTGGGCCAAAACAAGACAAATGGGCTGTAATGGAAGGAAGAGGCGCGACAGGTCGGCGGCCCATTAGGGTTATTGGCGGCTGGGAAAGGGATTTTTACGACGTCCCACATTTCTTAAATCAGTCTTTGAGACCCCAGACTCTCTCATATAAATAGACACCCTTGTATTCACTTTTAAATCGTCCCAACTCAAGTGTAAGAGCTTTCGAGATATAAGACAATAAGCTTTCTCGAATATTTTTGTACTTAGAGAATTATTAATAAAATCATCTTTCTCATCTTTTTACTTTTTTGCCCTTTAGTTCTTGTTTAATAGAATTTTCGGAACCCCGCAAAATATGAATTTCGACAGTGTGAGTTTCGGCTCTCACAATGTCTTAGACCAGATTTCCATGTCAGGCGTTTTACTGGGTTTGGCGAGTTTACTTCGTGGTTCACACCTCGCACTATTTGCCTATGCTAAGTGTTCTTGAAGATAAACTAATCAGAACATCGTCTTGACGCTTCCCGCATTCCCGATCAGGTTACGCCTTTCGGATGTTAGTCCGGAAATTTGTATAGCGCGCTACTCTTATCCGCTGCGTGATGTCGAAAGAACCATGGTTGAGAAGTAAGAGTCTAGTTGTGGCCAGCAACAGACGTGTTTGTTTGGGAAGACTTGAGTACTTGAGAGATATCTTCAGTATCTCAATTGATGGGTAGTCCCGGGTGAATTGCGAGATGCTAAGCCCCGATGTTTGTCCGGGTTCGTTTCTCTGGGGATCGTTCGAGTTCTGGACGTGTTATGAGATGCTAAGTCTCAATGTTCGTCACCTCGGATCTTTCTGGACTCTTTGTTTCTCCGGACGGGTTACAAGATGATAAGTCTCGATTTTCGTCCGGATCGGTATTTTCGGGAAATTTTCCGAGTTTCTGATGTGTTATGAGATTCTAAGTCTCAATGTTCATATCCTCGGATCTTTCTGGATTGTTTGTTTCTACGGACGGGTTACAAGATGCTAAGTCCCGATTTTCGTCCGGATCAGTATTTTCGGGAAATTTTTCGAGTTTCTGATGTGTTATGAGATTCTAAGTCTCAATGTTCATCATATCGAAATATTTCCGAAAATTCGGGAGTATGTATATACGGACCCACTCCTCCCCCTTTTTTCTATGGAGGGGGGCAACTGAACTCATTTTTTAAGCGAGCTGCCTACGTACCCTTCGTCAAAAAGGATCAAGTCACCCGTAGTTCCGTTTTTTTTTTCTTTTTTTTTTAGTGTTGGCTTGCAGACGGCTAATTTTCCGCCATGGAACCGCCCGTTGCGGCTTCGGTAGTTTCTGTGGTCCTTTCTTCGATAGTTTTTGTTTCTTCTCGATCGGTTTTAGCTTCTGGGGGTGGAACCTCCGTTTTTTCAAACTGCTCGGTTCTGCTTACTTTCTTTCCCAACTTGGGGACTTCATCTTCCTTCTTATTTTTCGGGGTTCCCATTATTACGTTATAAATCGCGGGGTGGTTTGCCACCGCGAAGTTAACGATCATTGTGATTCCACCGGCGCGAACTGGGAGCTAGATTGTCCCGTCTGTCATTGTGACTTCGCCAGAGAACCCGGTCAGTGACCTTGGATTGGGTTTTATCATCGACGGATCCACCTTCATCCTTTGGAGCGTCTCCCGAAAAATGACGTCTACCGAACTTCCGGTGTCGATCAAAACCCAAGAGACATCGTGGTCGTTGATGTCCAGCTCCACTACTAATGGGTCGTCATGGGTTTGATGGAGACCTTCAGCATCTTTTTCATGAAAGGCGATCCGGTCGTCGTTCTCGGTGATTGGCTCCTGCGGGTTAGATTCTTTGTCTCCTTTTCTCAAGAACGCCTTTATGGAAGCCACCGTGTCTCGACAGTATTAGGATCCTCCGATGATCATGAGAATCCTCCTTCGATTTGCGGCGGAGTCGTCCCCGTCTGGTCTCCTTCCCCGCTTGGGCATTTCCTCGGCGGGCCTCTTGGGACGTTCCTGATTGGGTCATCCGCCCGGGGCACCCGCATCTTCTACGGCCGTTCCGAGACTCTCTAACGTTATCCCGTTTCCGAGTTCTCCGGCCAATAGTTTTGCCGCGAGCCTTCTTCCGATTGTTTTATAGTTTTCGGTGAGTGGCCTTTGGCCTTATGAAAGGTGCAGAAAGCATTTTCGTCGTATCCCAAACGGGTCCACGTATTCCACGACCCTTTGTTGCGCCTATCCGATGGTCTCTCCGAGTTTATCTGATAATTGTGCGCTCCAACCGCGTTGGGTTCCTCATCTCTCCCACTTCGTCTACTCCTTCTCTCGTTCGGAATGTTAGAATGCTGCGCCGAGCCTTTGGCGACCAACTTTGTTGATTGGTGCTTTCCGGTCGGGACCCTCATGTCTTCCTCGTAGATTACGAAGTTAGAAGCGCGGTGGAGAGCATCTTGGATTGTCACTGGCGGGTTTACGGTGATTTCCTTTCAGAAGCTAGAAGGCTTCAGCAAGGATTTCTTCAAGCCGTTTATTGCGGCACCGTCGCTTTGTCCGTCGATCCTGGAAACGATCACCTTGAACCTTTCGATGAATTCTCGAAGGCTTTCTTCCGGTCCTTGTGACAGCGAATAGAGATCCGCGTCGGATGTTGATTGGCAGATGAACAGCGGGTAGTGCTTTAAGAAGGCCGACGATAACTGTTTGAAGTCGTTGATTGAGTCCCTCTCCAGCCGCGAGAACCATGACAGGGCCGCCCCCTTTAGGTGCTCTACGAACAGGAGGCAGAACCCAGCATCCTTTTCATCAGGATTGAAGGCTGTCATGTGGGCTTTTGGATCCGTTGTCCCGTCGTAGAAAGGGATTCGAATCTTGCCGGGGTCCGGGACTCTGACGTTTGTAATCTTCGAGGTGAAAGGGATCATTTGGGTCTCCTCCAAGACTCGGTCAATTTCGGGAGCCGAGCTGGTCGCTTTATGGACCTGCAACCTTACTTCCTTCATTTGACTTGCCGTGAGTTTGTCCATCTCGCTTCTTTGGAAAGCGGATCGGTTCATTCGGTTTTTCCGTTCCACCTTTTCTTGCTCCCTTACCAAGCAGAGCTCTTCTTTGTCCATCGTTAGGTCTTTGTCCTCGTCGTCAATCTCGTTCTCCTCTTGATCGGCTCCGTTTGCGGCGTCTTCTCCGTTTTCACCGTTGGTCACTGTCGAGGCTGGCTGTTCGGCGGTCCGCCTAGTGGCACTTTTTCGGTTCAATGGAGGCGGTGCCGACAGTTCTCTCCTTGTTCTGACGGGAGTCTGCTCGTTGGGATTCTGTCCGCCTGAGGTATCTGCTCGCGGGGTGAAGTTGAGGCGTCTTGCTCCGAAAGTCCGGGGGCCACGTGCTAGCTCTTGGGAAACTGCTCTCTCCTGTGTGGCCGCTCTCTCTTGCCTGTTTTGCCGCTCCGCGAGTTCGGCTATCATGTTTCTTAGCTCAGTGATCGCTGTGATCTCCGGGGCTAGGCCAGAGGGAGTGGTGTTGGCTGCTTCCGTGATGATCGGGGGGTCAAAAATTCTATTTTAAAAGAACTGAAGGAACGAAAATGTAAAAAGAGATATTTATTTAATATTTTTCGGGAGTACAAGAATATTAGCAAAAGCTTTAATAAGTCTTATAATTCTAAAACACTTAATACCCGAATTTGGGATGATCTGAACCTAGTACAAACGTCAATATTTATACTAGAATTCCTAGGATGCCTAAACTCCCTCTGGGCGATGTGGGACTTTGTTCCTTCTTTCCAGCTACCGACCTAGTCTTTTGGGCCCGATTCCTGGCCCGAAACCTTCAGCAATCCGTCACATAATCTGATCCTGGCCCGGCCCGATTTTTGATGAATAGTGCCCGATGAACAGTAAACCGTGAATAGTAAACCGGATCTCGGTTAAGCTTAAATTGATTTTTCGGTCAACTTTTTCTCTGGATGAATAGTATTTTGTGAACAGTGTTTAACGGTTTTTCCCGCGTGAATAGTGTTTCGAACGTTTTACGACTTTTGAAACTGAGCCGCCCGTTTCCTCGAAGCTTCAGCCGCCCACCTCGTGTTGACGTTCAGCCGCCCGATCTCTTCCTTGCGTGCATGGGCGGCTGGCCAAGATCCATGGGCGGCTGACCAACGTGCATGGGCGGCTGGGATCAGTCCATGGGCGCCTGGGATCAGAACGTGTGGATGCTTTGTCTTGGATCGGTCCGAGCCCGAGTTTAGGCTTGAAGGATGATGGACGGCTGAAGCATGCTCGGGATGAGTTCAGCCGCCATGTCTTGATTGAAGGATGATGGGCGGCTGAAGCATGCTCGGGATGAGTTCAGCTGCCATGTCTTGATTGAAGGATGATGGGCGGCTAAAGCATGCTCGGGATGAGTTCAGCCGCCATGTCTTGATTGAAGGATGATGGGCGGCTGAAGCATGCTCGGGATGAGTTCAGCCGCCATGTCTTGATTGAAGGATGATGGGCAGCTGAAGCATGCTGCTCGGGACAAGTTCAGCCGCCGTGCACTGATGAGAGGATGGGGGCGGCTGAAGCATGATGCTCGGGATGAGTTCAGCCACCATGTCTTGATTGAAGGATGATGGGCGGCAGAAGCATGCTGCTCAGGACAAGTTCAGCCGCCGTGCACTGATGAGAGGATGGTGGGCGGCTGAAGCATGCTCGGGATAAGTTCAGCCGCCATGTCTTGATTGAAGGATGATGGGCGGCTGAAGCGTGATGCTCGGGATAAGTTCAGCCTCCGTGCACTGATTGAGAGGATGACGGGCGGCTGAAGCGTGATGATGATCGGGATGAGTTCAGCCGCCATGTCTTAATGCAAAGATGCTGGGCGGCTGGAACTTGGTTCGGGACAAGTCCAGCCGCCATGATTTGGTGAAGAGATGCTGGGCGGCTGGAACTTGGTTCGGGAGAAGTCCAGCCGATTGATCTTGATCTTGAGTTCTTGTTCTATCAATTTCCGAGGACGGGATTTTGACCCTAACAGTTAGCCCCCCAGCTCTTTGCTTTCGTAGTCCGAAGCAATGAGTTTCGAGCTGAGAGTTTATCGGGATTGATGGAACGGGAAGGCAACTAGTTTTTCCGTTCGTCCATTCATCCGTTCTGTTTTTAATGTCTTGTCAGAGACGAGTGCTGTCCCATCGCGTCTGCATGGGAGTTCGTGTCATCTTTGCTATATCATGGGTTTGGCTTCTTCTTCACTCTTCACAACTTCACTTCTTTCTCCAAGTTCTCTTTGAAAAATTTCAAGTATTGTTCTTCTTTGCTTGATATGGCTGGCCAATCGCGAACTCCTCTCGAGTTTAACTTGGACGCGATGCTGGACTGTGCTATCGATTTCGATTACTGTCCAGAACGAGACGCGGAATTCGTAGGCGACCTACTTGCGGATGGTGAAGACCCCATTCTGCAAATGGCGCCTGATCCCGAAGATATGCCACACTTGGCGCCTGGTCTTGATATTACTCAAGAAGCGGCATCTTTCTTTGTTGATGTCCCTCGAGGGGCGCCTGGCCGCAAGGAAGTTCGGCGGAGGCCGCCTGGCTCGAAGGGTATGCCGCGAAGGGCGGTTGGAGCGGTAGCCGCGACAAAATGGGCGCCCGGTCTTGGAGGAGCTTTACGGAAAGCGTCCGACTCTCCCCGAGGTGGGGCTGGTGGTGCTTCATCGCAGGTTAGCGGTGCTCGTGGCGTTCGGACTTCTCTGAAGCGTGTCAAGAACAATGGTGCTTCGCATGAGCGGGCGTCCAAGTCTCAGGCATCTTTCAGACACCATAATGATTTGCCCGATGCAGATGATAACTTTGCCACGTCCGAAAGAGATGCTCCCGAGGAACAAGTCGCTGTTCCTCATAAGTCTGATCTGGCTGCTTCGGCCGACAAGGGCAAGGGAGTTGCTAGTGGGTCTGATCGCCAAAAGAAGACCAAGGCTTCCCGAAAAGCCAAGGTCTCCGAGCTCGGCCTGACGTTTGATATCCGTAAAGCTGCAGTAGGAGACCTGGTTGAATCCGCGAGGCTTGTGGATCATATTGGCGAGTCTGCCCCGGCCACCGATCGGCCGTTTGATCCCTCAGCAGCGTATGGGGATTTGTCTTCCGGCTTTATGATGGTATCTTCTTGTTTCTTTGCTTTTGATATGAGTTTGCTCTTCTCTCGATTTTGCTTATCGGACCTTCGTCTTGCTTTGGTTCAGGTCGCCACTCGGGCATATGTGACCTGGGCCGCTCTGGAGGCCACGGCGAAGGAGTCCCGAAAGAAGGATAAAAAGATAAGGAATCTGGAAATCAGGCTTAGGAAAGCTGAAAAGAAAACTCAGAGGCTCGAGTCGGCTCATGCTGCGGAGGTGCAGACTCTCAAGGATGAGCTTGTGGAGGCCGAGAGGCTGATGAAGAAGGCAGTGAAGTGCTGTCAATGGGATATGGCGGAAAAGTACCGCCTCCGTGTTGAGAGTGTGGAAGCTGCTCTTTCGCTGGTGCGTCAGGCCAAGTTCGGTGAGGAGGCTCTGACCAAGGTTGGCTCATCCCTAGCGAAGGTTCGTGATATCAAGTCCGGGAGGAGCAAGGTTGAAGAGTAGGAGGCCAGGCTGGAGACATCATTGAAGGAGCTTAGAGGATGGGTAGGCTCCTTCGACTGAGAAATTTCCGATTTCGATGGTTTTCTGGCCTACTCCCCTGTTTCGCCGTATCAGTCTCCGGGTGGTGATACCGAGGTCCTGGACATGGATGAGACCAGCGCCACTCTTGTTAACGAGTATGATTAGGTCTTCGCTTATTGTACTTGTGTTTTTCTGTTGTTGTTTTCGGGTCGCTCGAGCCCTCGATGTATTTGCTTCTTTTCTTGAACTTACTTGATATTCTGATTTTTCCTTTTACGGATATCATTTCATCTTTCAGTTATCTTTGGCTTCGACTTTGATTGCTTCGGTTTGAGCTTAGAAACCGGTGTATCATTTTAGATACTATCCGAATTTTAGTTTTTGTCGGGATTATTAGACCGTTATTGACTTTGTCCTTCAGTTCCGGACTTGTGTTGTGAAATAAGCATATCGTTTCGGATATTGTCTGGATTTTGGTTGAGGTTGCCGAATCCTTGCTTGTCTTTGCTGGATCCATCGGACCTCTTATCTGGTATGTTTGCATTTTGTATGGTGCGTTGGGGATGCTTTCTTGGGCATTCCGAACCAGTGTATCTTTGCGGATACTATCTGGGTTTAGGTTTTCGTTGGGATCACCAGATCCTTTCTCTACTTCGCCGGACCCTTGATCCGTTCTTGTTCCTACTTGGTCATTCGACTTTCCTTTCGTGGATCGTCTTTTAACCCTTTCGGTTATGTTTGACTTGTTCTTTGGGCTTGTGCTTTGTATGCTGCGTTGGAGATGATTTTTCGGGCACTCCGAGCTTTCTGACCGGGGTTCTTGTATTGCGAATACCTCCCGGGTTTGATGCTTGTTTTTGGTATCGAGGGGGACTGAGTTCGCTTGAATCCCTCTTTCGACGGAATGCTTTTAAGATCTCGCATCAGAGCCGGTTTGATACCGCGTTCTCGAGATGTCTTAGACCAGCTTTCCATGTCAGGCGTTTTACTGGGTTTGGTGAGTTTACTTCGTGGTCCACACCTCGCACTATTTGCCTATTCTAAGTGTTCTTGAAGATAAACAAATCAGAACATCGTCTTGACGCTTCCCGCATTCCCGATCAGGTTACGCCTTTCGGATGTTAGTCTGGAAATTTGTATAGCGCGCTACTCTTATCTGCTGCGGGATGTCGAAAGAACCATGGTTGAGAAGTAAGAGTCTAGTTGTGGCCAGCAACAGACGTGTTTGTTTGGGAAGACTTGAGTACTTGAGAGATATCTTCAGTATCTCAGTTGATGGGTAGTCCCGGGTGAATTGCGAGATGCTAAGCCCCGATGTTTGTCCGGGTTCGTTTCTCTGGGGATCGTTCGAGTTCTGGACGTGTTATGAGATGCTAAGTCTCGATGTTCGTCACCTCGGATCTTTATGGACTCTTTGTTTCTCCGGACGGGTTACAAGATGCTAAGTCTCGATTTTCGTCCGGATCGGTATTTTCGGGAAATTTTCCGAGTTTCTGATGAATTATGAGATTCTAAGTCTCAATGTTCATCTCCTCGGATCTTTCTGGATTGTTTGTTTCTCCGGACGGGTTACAAGATGCTAAGTCCCTATTTTCGTCCGGATCAGTATTTTCGGGAAATTTTTCGAGTTTCTGATGTGTTATGAGATTCTAAGTCTCAATGTTCATCATATCGAAATTTTTCGGAAAATTCGGGAGTATGTATATACGGACCCACTCCAACCCCCCTTTTTTTATGGAAGGGGGCAACTGAACTCGTTTTTTAAGCGAGCTGCCTACGTACCCTTCGTGAAAAGGGATCAAGTCACCCGTAGTTCCGTTTTTTTTTTTTAGTAGTGGCTTAAAGACGGCTATGTTTCCGCCATGGAACCGCCCGTTGCGGCTTCGGTGGTTTCTGTGGTCCTTTCTTCGATAGTTTTTGTTTCTTCTCGATCGGTTTTAGCTTCTGTAGGTGGAACCTCTGTTTACTTTCTTTCCCAACTTGGGGACTTCATCTTCCTTCTTATTTTTTGGGTTCTCTCTCTGCGGGACCGTCGGATTTCGGAGCTTGTGTTCTGCCAGAAAACAGATCTGTGCCTCCAACTGATTTCCCCAGACAGACTTGATTCCGTTCGGCGTTGGGAATTTTAGGCAGAGATGATAAGTTGACGGGATTGCTTGCATTTAGTTGATCCACGGGGTTCCCATTATTACGTTATAAATCGCGGGGTGGTTTGCCACCACGAAGTTAACGATCTTTGTGATTCCACCGGCGCGAACTGGGAGCTGGATTGTCCCGTCTGTCATTGTGACTTCGCCAGAGAACCCAGCCAGTGACCTTGGATTGGGTTTTATCATCGACGGATCCACCTTCATCCTCTGGAGTGTCTCCCGAAAAATGACGTCTACCGAACATCCGGTGTCGATCAAAACCCGAGAGACATCGTGGTCGTTGATGTCCAGCTTCACTACTAATGGGTCGTCATGGGTTTGATGGAGACCTTCAGCATCTTTTTCATGAAAGGCGATCCGGTCGTCGTTCTCGGTGATTGGCTCATGCGGGTTAGATTCTTTGTCTCCTTTTCTCAAGAACGCCTTTATGGAAGGCACCGTGTCTCGACAGTATTGGGATCCTCCGATGATTATGTGAATCCTCCTTCGATTTGCGGCGTAGTCGTCCCCGTCTGGTCTCCTTCCCCGCTTGGGCATTTGCGGGCCTCTCGGGACGTTCCTGATTGGGTCGTCCGCCCGGGGCACCGGCATCTTCTTCGGCATTCCGAGACTCTCTAACGTTATCCCATTTCCGAGTTCTCCGGCCAATAGTTTTGCCGCGAGCCTTCTTCCGATTGTTCTACAGTTTTCGGTCAAGTGGCCCTTGGCCTTATGAAAGGTACAGAAAGCATTTTCGTCGTATCCCAAACGGGTTCACGTATTCCACGACCCTTTGTTGCCCCCATCAGATGGTCTCTCCGAGTTTATCTGATAATTGTGTGCTCCAACCGCGTTGGGTTCCTCATCTCTCCCGCTTCGTCTACTCCTTCTCTCGTTTGGAATGTTAGAATGCTGCGCCGAGCCTTTGGCGACCAACTTTGTTGATTGGTGCTTTCCGGTCGGGACCCTCATGTCTTCCTCGTAGATTACGAAGTTAGAAGCGCGATGGAGAGCATCTTGGATTGTCACTGGCGGGTTTACGGTGATTTCCTTTCGGAAGCTAGAAGGCGTCAATAAGGATTTCTTCAAGGCGTTTATGGCGGCACCGTCGCTTAGTCTGTCAGTCCTGGACACGATCACCTTGAACCTTTCGATGAATTCTCGAAGGCTTTCTTCCGGTCCTTGTGACAGCGAGTAGAGATCCGCGTCGGATGTTGATTGGCTGATGAACAGCGAGTAGTGCTTCAAGAAGGCCGACGATAACTGTTCGAAGTCGTTTATTGAGTCCCTCTCCAGCCGTGAGAACCATGACAGGGCCGCCCCCTTTAGGTGTTCTACGAACAGGAGGCAGAACCAAGCATCCTTTTCGTCGGGATTGAACTTGGTCCGGTTCATCGCGATATGGAAGGCTTTCATGTGGGCTTTTGGATCCGTTGTCCCGTCGTAGAAAGGGATTCGAATCTTGCCGGGGTCCGGGACTCTGACGTTTGTAATCTTCGAGGTGAAAGGGATCATTTGGGTCTCCTCCAAGACTCGGTCAATTTCGGGAGTCGAGCTGGTCGCTTTATGGACCTGCGACCTTACTTCCTTCATTTGACTTGCCGTGAGCTCCAGTCGGGAGCGGAGTTCGTCAATCTCGCTTCTTTGGATAGCGGATCGGTTCGTTCGGTTTGTCCGTTCCGCCTTTTCTTGCTCCCTTACCCAGCGGAGCTCTTCTTCGTCCATCGTTAGGTCTCTGTCCTCGTCGTCAGTCTCGTTCTCCTCTTGACCGGCTCCGTTTGCGGCGTCTTCTCCGTTTTCACCGTTGGTCACTGTCGAGGCTGGCTGTTTGGCGGTCCGCCTAGTGGCACTTTTTCGGTGCAATGGAGGCGGTGCCGACAGTTCTCTCCTTGTTCCGACGGGAGTCTGCTCGTTGGGATTCTGTCCGCCTGAGGTATCTGCTCGCGGGGTGAAGTTGAGGCGTCTTGCTCCGAAAGTCCGGGGGCCATGTGCTAGCTCTTGGGAAACAGCTCTCTCCTGTGCGGCCGCTCTCTCTTGCCTGTTTTGCCGCTCCGCGATTTCGGCTATCATGTTTCTTAGCTCGGTGATCGCCGTGATCTCCGGGGCTAGGCCAGAGGGAGTGGTGTTGGCTGCTTCCGTGATGATCGGGTCTCCGGTCGGCATTCCGAATCGGGTTAGCGCATTGGCGGAGGTCCCGGTTGTTACGATTCCGATCGCTCCGTCAGCGGATGTTCCGGCGGCAGTCGCTCCTGTTCTGGCCGCTGATGTACCGACGGCGGGAATTCCCGTTCCGGCTACTCCCGTGGCGGCTGCTCAGGCCGGTTGGTTGATGATATCGTCGGTTCTTCTGGTCATCGTCTTCTTTCCGTATCCTCTCGTTCTAAGGGTTAAGAATATTTCTCGTCCCCACAGACGGCGCTAAACTGTGAGAGCCGAAAATCACACTGTCAAAACTTATAATTTTTGGGGGCTCGAAAATTCTATTTTAAAAGAACTCAAAGACCGAAAATGTAAAAAGAGATATTTTATTAATATTTTTCGGAAGTACAAGAATATTAGCAAAAGCTTTAATAATTCTTATAACGCCAAAGCTCTTAATACTCGAATTTGGGATGATCGGAACCTAGTACAAGCGTCTATATTTATGTTAGGAGTCCTAGGATGCCTAAACTGCTTCTGGGCGATGTGGGACTTTGTTCCTTCCTTCCAGCCGCCGACCTAGTCTTTTGGGCCCGATTCCTGGCCCGAAACCTTCAGCGATCCGTCACATAATCTGATCCTGGCCCGTCCCGATTTTTGATGAATAGTGCCGATGAACAGTAAACCGTGAATAGTTAACCGGATCTCGATTAAGCTTAAATTGATTTTTCGGTTAACTTTTTCTCGGGACGAATAGTATTTCGTAAACAGTGTTTTCACGGTTTTTCCCACGTGAATAGTTTTCCGAACGTTTTACGACTTTTGAAACTGAGCCGCCCATTTCCTCGAAGCTTCAGCCGCCCGCCTCGTGTTGACGTTCAGCCGACCGATCTCTTCCTTGCTTGCATGGGCGGCTGGCCAAGATCCATGGGCGGCTGACCAACGTGCATGGGCGGCTGGGATCAGTCCATGGGGGGCTGGGATCAGTCCATGGGGGGCTGGGATCAGTCCATGGGCGGCTAGGATCAGAACGTGCGGATGCTTTGTCTTGGATCGGTCCGACCCCGGGTTAAGGCTTGAAGGAGGGATGATGGGCGGCTGAAGCATGCTCGGGATGAGTTCGGCCGCCATGTCTTGATTGAAGGATGATGGGCGGCTGAAGCATGCTCGGGATGAGTTCAGCCGCCATGTCTTGATTGAAGGATGATGGGCGGCTGAAGCATGCTCGGGATGAGTTCAGCTGCCATGTCTTGATTGAAGGATGATGGGCAGCTGAAGCATGCTCGGGATGAGTTCAGCCGCCATGTCTTGATTGAAGGATGATGGGCGGCTGAAGCATGCTCGGGATGAGTTCAGCCGCCATGTCTTGATTGAAGGATGATGGGCGGCTGAAGCATGCTCGGGATGAGTTCAGCCGCCATGTCTTGATTGAAGGATGATGGGCAGCTGAAGCATGCTGCTCGGGACAAGTTCAGCCGCCGTGCACTGATGAGAGGATGGTGGGCGGCTGAAGCATGATGCTCGGGATGAGTTCAGCCGCCATGTCTTGATTGAAGGATGATGGGCGGCTGAAGCATGCTGCTCGGGACAAGTTCAGCCGCCGTGCACTGATGAGAGGATGGTGGGCGGCTGAAGCATGCTCGGAATAAGTTCAGCCGCCATGTCTTGATTGAAGGATGATGGGCGGCTTAAGCGTGATGCTCGGGATAAGTTCAGCCGCCGTGCACTGATGGAGAGGATGACGGGCGGCTGAAGCGTGATGCTCGGGATGAGTTCAGCCGCCATGTCTTAATGCAAAGATGCTGGGCGGCTGGAACTTGGTTCGGGACAAGTGGAGCCGCCAAGGTTTGGTGAAGAGATGCTGGGCGGCTGGAACTTGGTTCGGGACAAGTCCAGCCGTTTGATCTTCATCTTGAGTTCTCGTTCTATCAATCTCCGAGGAGGGGATTTTGACCCCAACATCAAAGAAATCTAATCCTTCTTTTTGTCGGAATCCTTGCACCACAAGCTTGGCCTTGTACTTATCGATTGATCCATCAATTTTCAATTTTGTTTTGAAAATCCATTTACACCCTAAAGCTTTTAAACCCCTCAGGTTGATCAGTGATGTACCATGTATGAGTTTTCTTAATAGAGTCTATCTCATTGTCGACAGCTTCCTTTCAAAAATGTGCGTCTGGTATAGACATAGCTTCGACATAGGTTCTTGGTTCATTTTCTAAAAGAAGAACCATTCAAGAAATAATCCCCAAAAGATTTTACCTTACGAGTAGTTTGCTACGTCTAGGTTCATCTTCTAAGTTTTCTGAAGCAACATAAGTGCTTGTTTCTCTTTGTTCAAGAGTCCTTTTATTTAGTTGTTTATCCTTACATGGAAATTTTTTTTCAAAAAAGAATACATTTCTTGATTCCATTATTGTATTTACATAGATATCCGGTATTTCTGATTTATGAACCAGAAAAATGAGCAGTACTATTGTGTGCATAACCAATGAAAATACAATCCACGGTTTTTTGTCCAATTGTGACATTCTTTGAAGGTGGCACTACGACTTTTTTTAAGCACCCTCCAACTTTCAAGTGCTTACACGATGGTGCATTACCTTTCCAAAGCTCATAGGTTACGTTGTGTAGTATTAGGATATAGTTTGTAGTGCGCAAAGCTCCCCCCCCCCCGCCCCCATGTTCTGGGGTAACCCAGGTTTCTGCCACATTGCATTCATCATTTCTTATAAAGTTCGGTTTTTCCGTTACGCAACTCTATTAGATTCTGGTGATAAGGATCACTTGTTTGATGAATAATCCCTTGTTTTTGACAAAAGGCATTAAAACGTCCATCATATTCACCTCCTCTGTCACTTCTAACTATTTTACTAGTTTTGTTAAGTTGGTTTTCAACTTCTCGTTTGTTTTCTTTGAACTTATCCAAAGTTTCATATTTGCTATGTAATAGATTTACATAACAATATTTTGTGTGATCATCTATAAATGTCACGAAATATTTCTTACCACCTCTAGTTTGTACAAATTTTAAATCACACAAATCTGTGTATATTACACTTAGAGGTTCAGTTGTTCTTTCAACTTTGGGTGATGAAGGTTTTGTGAGCTTAGCTTGTACGCAAACTTCACATTTCTCTTTGCTTGTTTTGTATTTTGGAATTAGGTTCAAGTTCATTAACCTTTGTATAGATTTATTATTAACATGTCCTAATCTTTCATGCCAAATATTAAAAGACTCAAACAAATAAGCAACTGAGTTCTTCTCATTAATTGAAATGTTGGCAATGGAAGCTACAACATTTTAAGTAGAAGCAACATCGGAAACATCAGAAAAAACATTTGCAACATTATTAGGAGGAGGGACTGCCATGACATTCATCTTGACAAGTCCATTCTTAACAAAACCCCTGCCTACAAACACCCCGAACTTCTTCAGCACCAGCTTTTCTGCCTCAAGGTGGGTTGAAAACCGGCCTCGCTTAAGAGAGTATCGAAGATGAGATTCTTCCGCATGTCAAGTACATGCTTAACATTGTCGAGAGTTATTTCCTTCCCCGAGGTCATCTTGAGCACCACTTTTCCACAACCGACGATCTTGGAAAATGCAGCATTTCCCATGAACAGCTGCTCCTCTGATTTTTACTTCTAGTAGGTGCTGAACATGTGCCCGAGAATGCAAATGTGGTTCATGGCACCAGTGTCATACCAGCACTCCATTGGGTTGTCCTCAACCATGTTGACTTCCGAGACCACAACACGGAGATCTTCTTCAGTGAAGTTAGCCTGAGGTTTTCCATTATCTTTGGGCTTGCTGCGCCACACATCTGCCTTATGTCCAATCTTTTTGCAGTGGTGGCACTTTCCTTTGTACTTCTTTTTGGAGGTCCCCTGCTTCTTGAAGTTCGTGGAGGAGGAAGGCTTCAGAGATGACTTGTCAAAAGCCTTAGCCTTTCCCTTACCCTTGTCGATAGCCACATTCGCATTGTGTTCGCGAACTTAAAGGTTGTTCTGGCTGCGGTTTCTGTCCTCCATTTGCAGCCTGGTGATGAGGTCTTCAAGGGACATAGCCTTTCGCTTGTTCTTGAGGTAGGCTTTGAATTCAGCCGAGCTCGGAGGCAGCTTCTCAATGAAAGAGTTGGTCTTGAAGATCTAGTCAATTGACATTCCTTCATCTGTTTTCTTGTAGCAGATCAGCTGTAGTTGCTCCAATTGGTCTATGATTGGCTTGGAGTCCACCATTTGGAAGTCGAGGAACTTCGCAACTGCAAATTTCTGGCATCCAGCATCTTCTGTTTTGTACTGTTTCTCCAGAGACATCCACAGAGCCTTGGATGATTTCGCCTGACTGTAGACACCGTATAACTTCTCAGCTAGGTACCCCAGGATCCAATCCTCTGCACAGAAAGTTATCATGGATCCACGATTCTACACTTGCCAGGATGCGAACATCAATGTTATATGCCGGAACAATGGGTTTGTCCTCTGTTAGGTACTTGTTAAATTTTAAGTGGGTGAGGGAAAATAGCATATTGTGTTGCTAGTTTTTGAACCCTTTCCCTTCATGAGTCCTCAGGTGACTGCAGACGGAATCTCAGTAGGAGTAGCCACCAGAGAAATGGGGGTAGCCACCGGACGAAGGCCAGAGTTGAAGAGAGCTCTTCTTGTTTTCTCACCAGTGGTGTCACTGATTTGGACAATAGTTGGTGTCCCAGCATCAGTAGCCGCACCACCCAACACTGTTGGTATCTCGGTGTTTTCGTTCGACATCTCAGTACAAGTAAAGAACAAGTATAAGTAGATTGAACATAAATAATTCAAATAATGATTTATTACAAAATAAACCAAGTATTTCTTGTTTAGCAAACTTGCTTTTAAAAGCGTTTGCTGAAACGTTTGAAATGGTTCAAGCGTTTTGCAAACTCGTTAAAAAGCGTTCGCACAAACCTTAACCTTTAAACGATAATTGTTTTAAATAAACAATGTTCAGTGGAATCACTATAAAGTGTTCACAAAACCGAAAAAAAAAAGTCGTAAGAATGTTTATAAAACCGCAAACTCTCAAATCCGATTGTAGGAATGAGGCTAGAAGCGGATTTATTTGAGTTAAGACTGTATGATCACAAAAACCGAAATGAGAATATACGATTTAAATAAGCAGTAAAACAATATTAAATAGCAATAAACAGTAATAAGTAGCGATGAACAATGGCGATATGAAACAGTAATAAACAGTAAGCGATTTTAAGCAGCAATAAATAGCAATAAACAGTTACGAACAATAACAATATGAAACTAACAAATTCTATAACGATAATGAAACAGTAATAAACAGCAGCAGTATAAAGTGATATTGATAATAACTAAGTAAACGAGATGGAAATAAGAAACAGGTGAGAAACCAAATACTAAGAAAAACCGAATAATGTTGAGGCGAGATATGATATCATTTTTCTTAACTCTAATAAATCGCCCGTAAGTGGGACGGTTTTATGCGATTTTGGAGTCCCAGGATACAACACGTTGGAGACCAATACGCAACACTTGTAATCGGAATCTACGAACTTATAAATCTACTTTATATTCTCGGAAACTAAGAACTCTTACAGTAAGAGAAGAAACTTAAGACTAAAGAGAGAGAGTTGGATTTTTCTTTGATCGAGTGAGAAGTAAATGAAGAATATGTGAGGAGAGGAGGTCCTTTTATAGTCGAGGAGAGCCAACCAACCCACGCACCAAACTCTGCACGTGGAGAGGATCTCGGGATCTCGAGTTGTTGGCAAAGATCGGAGCGGTTCGAAACCACCTCCGCAAGACTCGACCCTTGACTTATCCAAAACTGTTGAACGAGTTGGAGGGAAATGCTTGCCGTTTTGAATCAAACATCTTTACGTTTTTTTAGAAATGGACCAAAAAATCGCATAGAAATTTGGCCCAAAACGAACATCTTATTGTCGGTTAGCCGTTGTTCCCCAAGCCGAAGCCAAGCCGGCAGCCGCGGCGCGCGCACGTGCATGGGTCTCTCCTCTTTCTAACAGCTTTTGAAACTCTAACTGTGTAGAATACTATATATAAACACCATGAATTTGCCCTCCATTTTTGATCTGGGACATTTCCCTCTTCCATTAAAAAAAGACAAAGCTTTTTCACTTAAATCCAGATCTTATTTCTATTTGTTCACAATGTGTATTGGGCCTTGAAACCCATTAAAATTGATCCAACATTAAGAACATGATGTACGATTAAACTATGAACAAGGTCACTCTTGCTTTTCTATTGCTTGATGGGTCAGAACTTCTGTTTCTTGTCATTAAAGCATTAACCCTTTTTGTATGTTGTTTGCAGTTCGGACTTGATCATACTCTTACAACTGGTGTCATCCATATATAAAGACTGTCGACCCCCTCTTCTAACCCTAATTTGTTTTTTTTTTTCACGTCTTGGAAACAACCATGGGCAAGAACTTCTCCGGTAAGATGTTACCTCTTCCTCGGGTTTTGTTTGTCTTGTACCTCTCTAAGATTGATCGATCGATCGATCTAATGGTTCTGTAATTTTGTTTGGGATCGTAGGAGCACACAGAGGTCTTCTGGGACGTGACTGACTTCCCTATCTGTACCGATCGCTGTTACCTCGACACTCTCAAATCAGCTCTTGTCATCAATGGTTATACTGGTCAGCTGAAAATCACGGCTTATGGTGAGAAGAAACCGGATAATCTGGGTGATGGAGTCACCTTCGTACTCAAAAGTGTGCTTCGAAAACCCCTTTCTTTTCTTATTTCATGTGTTAATATATTGATATTTATTCATTTTATTTATTTCCAGGAGAGAAATTTAATAGACTTAATAGGATGTTACTGGACATTGGTCTATGGGAAATGGACACAACTCTCTTGTCTCATATCCCAAAAAATGTGATGGTAATCGCAGAAAACATAGACGAAGATACAAACTTTGTCAACGTTTCTAGGAATATGAGATCATGCTAATAATTGTCTCTGGGTACTGCCTGATGATCACGAAGATGAGAAAATAAAGCGTGTGAAGCTTCCTAGTGCAAGCTTTTTATGGAAATGGCAAGATCTATAGGATGGAAAAAAGCCTATGTCCCGAGAGAAGGAATCTTCATTGCGTCGCAAGACTCCCTGTGATCTTCTAGGGTGAGATTTGATTCCAGATCATGTGTCAAGAATAATGTATCTCTAACTTAAATGTTTTGTGTAATGATCTCTCATCTGGAACAACTCTGTGGGTTCAATTTGATGATTTTGACGTTTCAACCTATTTCCCATTTTTTGCTTGTTTAATTTCATAAGAGCCAAATACTTTTTTTTTTGTTATCAGTTGAAGAACTTATAACTGTTAAATCACAACAAACGAGTGCGCAAATGGCAAATTAGAGATGATCTACAATAAAATTGTTATTAAAGGTTTCACTACAGATTATATGTAACATATGATACTCCCTCTGTTTCACAAAGAGTGTCATTTTAGAAGTGTACACAGATTAAGAAAATATTTAATTTGTTAGTTTTTCAAAACAAAAACATCATTAACTATCTACCTAACCATAATTCAACCAATCATAAACAAACTACAAAATATAAATAATTATAAAACATAAAAAATCATTAAATTTTGCATCGAAAATGACACTTTTTGTGAAACAAAAATAAACCTCTGAAACGACGCTCTTTGTGAAACGTATGGAGTATATTCCAGAGATGTTTCACATTGACGGTATATGATTAAAACATTAGGAGCTTCTGGAAGCAAATAATTTCAACACAAAAGCAAACCCAATTTGATAGATATACTTATTAAGGCATTAGGAGCTTATGGAAGCAAAGCGTTTCAACACAAAACCATAGAGTTTACACAAAAGCAAGAAGACAGCGTTAAAACACAACAACAAACCCAATTTAATAGAAACAAAGGTATTTATCATCTGCTAACTAGTTCTGAGAGTCAGCATCTTTTTGACGACGTTTCGTAGTGGAACCAACAGCTTCACTTTCACTTGCACGTTTCACACCTTGTGCATGATCAGTTTCTGGTGAGCTGCTTCCGGAATCATCATCAGAAGTAGGATACGCAGAAGAAAGGTCGATGGACCCTCCTCCAGAACATAAGGCTAACCAA
The DNA here is from genome assembly GCA_010577795.1 of Isatis tinctoria. Lineage (NCBI taxonomy): Eukaryota > Viridiplantae > Streptophyta > Magnoliopsida > Brassicales > Brassicaceae > Isatis > Isatis tinctoria. The sequence continues at coordinate 14,527,789 of CM021245.1, read as the reverse complement.
TCCCAAGCTAAAATTGGCTCAGGATAATCAAAATTTTCAGGTAAGCACCCATCAGGAACTACCGTGAAAACATTATGCTCTCTATTAATCATTTCATCAAGAAAACTGATCAGGTTATTGTTATCTTCCCCTGGCATAGCCTTTGCAATTACCAACACATTTTTTTCCCCTTCATACTGTTGACGTTTGTGAACCCAGTTAAGCATGCAATGTAACAAACGATAAAACCTTGAACGTTTAGGGACAACTGGACTCGAGATATCGACCATAATCAAAGGAGTTCGAACTACCATAAGCAAAGAACTCCACCTCACCACGAACACCGTGATTCAATATAGCTAGGCAGACATTCTTAACAAACTGATCTACATCGAGACCAGAAGGGAGTGGGAAGTCATCCATGTCCCAGAAGACGCCTGTCCAACCATCTGCATACGCGAGCGAGCAAGGTGATTATTAACAAATAAACAAATCAGATCTAATTAATAAACGGCACATAAAAAAAACAAAGCAAGAGAGATATATCTTACATACGACCATGCTTTCGACATAGATGGATCGGAACTTATTAGACTCAGACGAGAAGGAGGAGGAGGAGGAGGAGGAAAGGAATTATAGGGTTAGATCTGTCGCTGCCGATGAAAGGGGATTTTATACGGGTGAGTTGGGTATAACCCGTCACGGGTTAGCGGGTTGACCGCAAATGAAAGTATCTATTCTTGCATCAAGAGATTCAAGATAGCTTCCCATGAATTTCCTATTTGATCTACTGCATGTATTGGAGAGAGCAAGAGCAACGAAAATGTCGGTGTGATTTCAAGCCTTCAATGGAGATTTTTCTTTGCTTCATCACTCTGTCTTCCCCGATTCCCATATGTAGTAAGTTTTTTTTGTTGTTTCCATCTTTGTCATCTGATTCAAGTCTCTTTGTTTGATGATGATCGTTTGGAAAGAGATTCTGGAGTTGATTCATTCACCACAGGGTTTCATAAGCTCTATAAAACTGTTTAAATGTAATTGAATTTTCCTCTGCTTATGATTTGGTTTTCCTTTCGTTTTGTTGGCTTAGCGTTTACCAGATCTTTCCTTGTTAGGTTTGACTACTTTATACAAGCCTATTATGGAGCAATTCAGGAAATATGGCGAAGCTTAAATGCGCTTATGGTTTTTCAAGACAATAAATTGGCGAGGTTCTTGGAAGATTGTGTTGAGTTTCACATACACAAATTGTTCTGTTACTTGCCTGATGTGATCGAGGCAATAGAGATAGATGGAGAGATTTCTGGTCTTGACCCTAGTGAGATAGATAGTGGGATGATCCGACGCTGTTTCAATGGAGTTTTGGGAAACAATATCTGTTTTGAGCATTCATTGTGAGAAGACAGATGGAATCTAGTGGAGGCATTACAACAGAAGAGAAAGTCGTGACTCGTGGAGGCGTTACAACATAAGACTTATGTTCTTAAACAAAGTTCACACATACAAGCTGAATCTCTGCTGTTGACTGTAATGTTCTTTGATTGGTATTTATGCATTGTTCTGTGGTTGATATTGACAGTGCTATGCATATGAGATATTATGCTTTGTTTCGTGTATATCAATGATTTATAGACAAAGAGATGCTTTTCTTTTCAGAGAAAAAGTTTTGGAGTTTGGACATCTCGTATGAGTGTTTATATTTTGGCTACAATTGGTTTTTGTTTAGATAAGTTCCAGAACCTGTTTTCTCTTATTTGTTATATAGCTTACGTGATTGGTAAAAAGAAGGAAAAGTACATGATGTCTATGTACGGATTTGATCTCTCTTCCTCAGTCACTCGTGTCTTGTAATCGAAACGAAATGCAGAGAACACAAGATTGTTTACCCGGTGTTCCTGATCTCTTCGGCAACCTCGGGAAGAGTACTACTCACCGAGGCTGATCTCTCCGATCAGCAATCCACTATAGTCACTCTCTCACAACAATGGTGAAATCTCTCAGGTTTCTTGTTACAACAGAATGAATCGGATAATGACCTAAGAGGAGCTGATTCGACTAAGTACTAGCTCACCTATTCTCACACGTGCAAAGCATGTGACTAAACCAGCTAACCTAATCTAATCTAACTCTTAATAACCGAAACTAACCGAGATTGAACCATTTAAGAGAATCCTAAAGAATCTAGCCGACAAACCTTCAAATCTCCACCTTGGCTTGCATTCTTCAACTTGTTATATCTCTGGATCAACCGTGAACGAACTCGCCCTCCACCCGCATACACCTGCAAGCAAAAGTACCTGAGACAACTCTCCCACCTGTTGTTGAATCTCCCGGATAAGCCCATCCAACTTTTCTTCTGATAAATAGACTTGAAGATTTTTACTCTTCTGTAACTCTATGAAGCTGTAACGCATCTTGGAGTTTACCTACAGGGAGAACCTTAGTGAAAATATCAGCAGGATTATAAGCAGTTGCAATTTTCTTTACGTCCACTATACCGTCTGCAATCAAATCTCGAATGAAATGGTATTTGACTGCGACATGCTTGGTCCTTTCGTGATGCACAGCATTCTTTGCAAATGCAATGACACTTTGAGAATCACAGAAAATATTGATTGCTTCCTGCTTGAATCCCAACTCGTTGATGAAGCCCTTTATCCACATTGTTTCCTTTGCTGCTTCTGTTAGTGATATGTATTTTGCTTCTGTGGTTGATAGTGTCACCACCTTCTGAAGACTTAATCTCCAGCTAATGGCATTGCCTCCAACAGAAAACACTTGCCCTGATGATGACCTCCTCTTGTCGAGATCTCCACCATAATCGGAATCACAGTAACCTCTTGCTTCAAAATCACATTCTTTCCTGTAACACAGTTTAACTTTACGAGTTCCACTTATATACTTAAGTACCCACTTTACTGCAGACCAGTGCTCCTTCAATGGTTTACTCATGAATCTGCACACGACTCCGACTGCATGTGCCAAATCTGGTCTAGTGCCTATCATCCCATGCATTAGACTTCCAACTGCGCTTTGGTAAGGGACACCCTTCATCTCGTAATGCTGCTCCTAAGCTTCTTTGTCTGTTGCTCTTTTGAGCTGGAAATGTATTCCCAAAGGAGTTCATACTGCTTTGGATTGGTCCATCTTGAAGTTTCCTAACACACGACGCGAATATCCTTCTTGGGAGATAGAATATGTTCATTTCTTTTTGTCTCGAGATATTTCCATTCCAAGAATCTTCTTAGCATCACTGAGATTTTTCATCTCGAATTCAGAACCTAAAAGAACTTTTAAACCACGAATCTGCTCTCTATTCTTAGAGGCTATCAAAATGTCATCGACATATAGCAGTAGATAGATATAATCCTTGTTTTCCAATTCTTTGAAATATACGTAACTATCATACTCACTACGAATCTAGCCATTCGATTGCAT